>CM071927.1:73688535-73899694 GCA_016081115.2 Rehmannia glutinosa | reverse complement strand
GAAGTTACGTATTGCTAAATTGGATGTTAAGCGGAGTTGATCAAAGGAGAATGGGGATGATACTTTAAGCATGTGAATATTGAAAATATGGTTGTTATGCTTGAATTACTTAATTGCAAGCCTGGTGGAGTTGAGTCTTATCGCTTTCATTATATGCGTAGTCTTGTTTGTTGATTTAGTATGTCATTCTTATGCGGATATGAATTCTTAGAACTTGCCGCATTCTCGCCAAAGTCACATGTCAGATGCAATTTATGAAAATGATTAAGGCCATTTTTGTTAAGCCTCGAAGCCTTTTTCCTTACCTAATGACATTGAATTTAGTTAGCAATTTGAGCCTGTTGGGCTTTTGATAGCCACATTGCCCTTTACTTGATATATCTCATACCCTAAACCGAGCCGATAATATCAGTGCAAGTGGGATTGAATAAGGTTGAATGGGAAGGATGACGAGAATTTTAGAAAATTACGCGCATGTTGATGTTGGGAATAATAGAAAGAAATAAAAGAAGAAGAAAATAGGTATATTTACTCACAAAAAGAGTCGAAAAAAATTCCAAACAATTAGTGAGTTAGATTTAAATGAACTTGTGGGTAGGATTGGTGATATAGCGAAAGAAAGTGGATATTATAAACAAAGGGTGAAAAGAGAGACGAAGTTGATAAGAACAAGGGAGTGATTGGGATAGCATGTTGGTTTGAATGAAAAGAATAGTTGATTGAGTAAAAGATGTAGCAATCTATACGCTTGAGTTTGAGTCACTTCCATATTTCCTCATTCCTAACAAAGAGCCTTCTTCATTACAACCAAAAGAAAAATCCTTTTGATTTATGAATTGCATACATTCGAGTGGCGGAGATGTGGAGACGATTTATGGCTTTATGGTAATTTTCAACATTGATATGATTTAGTATCACACGTCCCTTATTATTCTTGAGAGGAGAGTATGCACTTGATCGGAGAGTCGTGATTCAAAGCATTTTGCCATGGTTTTAATTGGCTTGTGCTCTGTATTAGATGTTCGACGCTTGGTTGACTTATCGCTGACGCCTATGGATAAATGGCATGATTTGGCGATGTGTTGTTCTTGATTTTCCTTTACCGGAAGACTCCATTTGTGTTTTATCTTGTTTATAAAGCGTTAGTAATCATGATTTAAGTTAAGGAGTTTATTAAACGAGTTTACATGCATTTTAGGCTTAATTGTAGGTAGGAAATAGAAGTTGATATTATTTACTACTTGGAAATAAAATGGCGATATTCTGTATAGTGGAAAAGATATTATGCTTTGCTCGCTTTTGTAGAATTAATCGGGACATTTGTAGATTTTGGTGTCAGTTCGAAGCATTGCAATAAAGGACAACAATAATCGAGCTAATGTATGATGTTTGGAGTTGAATCGTAAGAAGAAGACTTAACCGCAAGAAAGCGAGTTAAACTAAGTATAATTGCTCCGGTAGGTGCGTGATGGGCAGTGGGCGTCGTCCTCGCCACCCGCGGCGCCATCACTAGAGCAAAACAAAGCCCACGGCCTGGCATCGGCTGGTCAGTGGGCATTGAAACATGGCCGTGCGTCGATTCAACGAGACTCATCCTACTACTTTGACGCTGACGATGCCGTCTTAGCGCGGCGATTGGAAAAGCGAGTTTGACATTTCTAAATCGGTTTTGACCCAAGCGGAGTATAAATAGAGACGAGTATGCCCCAAACAAACACATCGATTTTTGCCCCTAGAAAGCTGAGGAAGAGGCAATCTTCCTCACCGGAGGATTCGAGAGATTGATCGAGGTCGCCCACACGCTGAGGATTGAAGATAGATCAGAGATCATCGACATCCAGTTTGCTCATTCCATAGTATCATTTACTTTTCGATTAGTTAGATAGAACTTGAATAATTTGTCTATGAATTATTTACTTCTCACGGCTAAATATCTTGTGATTCAGGTTGGGATTAGAGTTAATGGATATTTTTATTTGATGTTTAATTGCGATTGAAGTTATTATTTTCGAGACTCTATTCGAAATGCTTTGTTTTATTACTTGTTTTATCAAATGGCCATTTGGTTTAACTTTGCTTTGATGTATTGATTCATAATTCGAGAGATGAGTTTCAATACTAGATTTGTGAGTACTTGACATGAATATTTGCAAGATTGAGAAATCTGTGAATATTTGTGAGGATATTTGATCTTTGTCTTTTGGGAGTTGAATATCTTTTTATTAAATAGAGATGCTAGCATAGATAATCCAATCAACGTTTTTACATACATCTCGAGAGAGGGTAAAATACTTTTTAGTGATTGTCTTATAGGGAAGAATAATAATAACTTTCCTTGTGATTAATCCGATGACAAAAAGGGATATTAGAAACCTCAACTCCAGAATCCATTCATCTCCTTGATCTTTCAATCAACTCTTTCTGTCTTTTTTATGATAAATTCTTGTCTTGCTTTTACAAAAACAAATCACTCAATTTCGATCACGCTAGATAAAAATAAGACTATTATAATCTCAATACTTGGTATATTAATTTATTAGTCTCTGTGGATTCAACCTTACTAACTTTTATTGTATAAACTACACCATGCGGCGGTGGCTAAAAATAAAGCCAACAATACTTCTAGAATGTTACATATGAATCTTATGTGGCGCTTTTTCATAGCTTTATCTTTCTTGCCCCAAAGAGCTTTCGACCAAGACCTGTGTGCAGAGTGGCAATTTTCACTAAAGCTAAGTTGATTCTTATGTAACTTTTGCATATATATATATATATATATATATATATATATATTAAAATTATGTTATATGTATATATTATATATTTATGTAATAAAGATTATATTATATAATATATGTATTAAAAATGATAATATACATATATATATTAAAATTTGTATTATATATATTAAAATCATATTATAATATATATTAAAAGACAAAATAAATAAAAAATACAAAAACTATATAAAATAAATTTATCGATTGATTAATTTTTCGTTGGTAAAAATAAAAAAAATATAAAATTAATTTACCAACAGATTAAAAAATTCTAACAATAAAAAACAAAATTACTAAATAAATAATGAAAAAGTAATTTACCGACAAAAAAAACGTAAGTAATTACTGACATCATCAATTTTCGGTTGTAATTTGTTTTTTAAAAATATAAACAAGAAAAGGTTACCGATGAAATTGGTTTCTGTCGTTAAAAATTAAAAAAATTAAAAAAATATAAAATATTTACCTATGGATATTTCCGTAAAGAATTTAAAAAATAAATTAAAAATAAGAAAAACTTTATAAAAAGAAAACTAAAATTCAACAAAAAATAACATAGTACATGATGTCTATAAATTTTATGTTTAGTATTCTTTCATCTTCACCTATTTTGATAACAATTATATAAATAAATCGTTGGCATTATTTAATGAAAGCGATATAATTTTGTATTACAAAATATAGCCAAAAAGTGTTACAATTAATATAATAAGTGGACTAGAGTGTTTTAATTAAAGTGATACAAATTTGTGTTACAAAAAAATAATACTTAAAAGTGTTAATTATTTAAAATATTACATATAAACGTTACATATCAATAAAGTCTTGCCAAAAATCATTACATGAATATTGTGATATAAAAAGTATTACAAATACGTGTTATATAATGTGTCTTATGTAAGCAGTCTATAATACTGTATTACCCAATGTCATTTATGTTGTAGTTATATATATATATATATATATGCTTATAGTAGTTTGGGATGATTTATTCTCTTATTGGGTGGCTAAAGGGACATTTTCCTAGATCTACAGTTAATTAAATGACTACATCCTTTTGAAACTTGAGATATTATATATGCTTATAGTAGTTTGGGATGATTTATTTTCTTATTGGGTGGCTAAAGGAACATTTTCCTAGATCTACAGTTAATTAAATGACTATATCCTTTTAAAACTTGAGATATTAAAGGTGCATTTCTCTAGAAATTCTTTTGAAGTGAAAGTGACTATTGTGTAATTATGAGGAATCTTTGGTGATGAAATATACATTTTGCCCTATGGGAGAATTTCATAAGAGCATCAAACTTAGGAAACACATCATTTTAAAGGCCCAATATTTTTAATTATCTTACTCAAATCGGCACCCATTTTTATTTTTTTCTCAAACCTCTTGGTTTTTTTTCTTAACCAAGAAATATTTTACTACTTTTCTATATCTCACGAGATGCATAAATTAAAATTTATATATCTTGGTATTTACACTGATGAGATTAACCAAGATTGATAATAAGTGTGGATTAGGGAAAAATGAATGAACAAAAATACAAAAAGAGGAAAAATGGGGTTTTTGTGGCTTATGCATGACAAAAGTTCACTACAACCTGAAATGAGAATAACCCAAAATTTGGAGGAGGATCCACTTTGACAAAAAAATAGAAATTGAGTCCCAATTTGAGAAAGTTGAAATTTTAGATCTGAAGTGATGGGTTTTCTTAAATCCGGGTCTCATAATAAATCTCTCCCGCCCTAATGGCAATGCTAATCATGACCAGCATTTTTAGAGTTTGAAAACATTGTTTAAGTTTATATGCAAAGTAGCATATATGACTGGTATGGCTATAAAAATTTAATTTAAAATACCTTTGATTAATATTTTTAGCTAAATTTTAATTATCAATGTGGCATGAAATATGAAAAAAGGGACCTGCGATCATGTCTGCCTTTTCTGAAGGTCTGGAAAAATTGAAATCTTTGGGATTCTTGATGATGTTATATTTGGAAAACAAAAAACTATTGGACATTAAATCCTATAATAAACTAATCCATCTAGAAATTTAAAATGAACAAAAACATAAAACAGCATTACTTTGGAAAAACTCCTAATACATATTACTCTAGTAAAATTAAATAATGTAAAAAAATAAACTCTCCAAAAATCCTCTAGAAAGCACGTTGGGATTTATGGGTCTTGAATTCAATATTTAATCAATATAATAGCTCTAAAAAATGCGAAAAAGACGCGGAATAATTAAATCACGCTTGTTTAGGATGATCAAATATGCATAACAATACTAATTAATTAATTCAACAAATTATACCTGATAATTTGAGATATGATCCATCCAAAATTGGTTCAATTGTATCAAAGAATTTATTTGTATATATTTAAAAGAAAAACATAAACAGCCGCCAAAGTTAGCTTCCATTTGTAATTGGTACAACCACTCTAACTAGAAAGAATAACAATTAATTGCCTGATAAAAAAAGCATATAGTACTATTTATTACCTAATTAAGGTATATGATACAATTTGGAGGGCTTCAAATCCCGTGTGACATTGAAATAGTTCAATGTCTGAATCCACTTCTCTTGAGTCTTCAAAAGATGAAGCGGCTATAGTATCCAGCCACACCTGTTCGTGTGTGCATCTCGTGGGTGGCTCACGGATAGTTGTACATCGACCATTCGCGTTGTACCTATTCTTCCCCGGTGATCCGTCCAGGAGCCACTCTCCGAAAATCTTGTCCTCCGGCCCTTCTAGATGCTTTTCGGGATATCCGAGATCCTTAGCCACTCGACGATGTCCCAAGACACTAAATAACCCATACCCGACATGTAATGTACAAGCGGGTCCATACTAGGGCGCGGAATAACGTGAGCCGTAGTACAAGTCTTGTCTAGCAATGGCTTTGGTGAGTCACCAAACTCTGCGCCTAAAATACACATCATCGTCCCCTTTCAATACATAGTCATAAAGGAGGATATGGTACATTAGGTGTCGTTTAGTAACATCTCGCGGACTCGAGAAACACGTGTAGGTCTTACCCTTGTTCATGTTCTCTTGGCAATTGAGGATGATTATGTCGTAAGTAACGCATGATTTCAAGTGCTACTAACACTTTCACTCGTCCTCCTTGGTGAGATTGCAAAACCGCAATTTCACATCGACACGTGCTCGGTCCGATTGTGTCGAAGTAGATGAGCCGAAGGAAGTGCCTTTTGTGGTAGTGATCGGGAAGTGTTAGAATTCCAATTAGTATTCGATATCGCTTGAAGATGATCGATGGTAATGTCGTGTTTTGTGTCAAGCAATTCTTGTGTTGATGAATAGGAAAAAGCACATTGACCAAACTTTAGAACACTATCGAATCGAATTTCGTTGATTGAGGCTAAAATGCAGAGGAAAATGATGAAGAAGAAACAAGACCACGATGAATCTGCCTTCGAAAGTACTCTATTGGTCTTCGTCATTGTGGCAACATCAATTTTGGAGAAAATCATGAGGAATTAATACAAGAGAAGAAGATTGGGAGTGATTTTGAGCACGGTAATAATAAAGTGTAATGTTCTTGGTTCTAAAGATTTTTGTTGGCAAAATCGTGTTATGGAGTCGAGGAAATTGACTTTGAGCCTTAAAGAAAGGGAAAAAGAGGACGGAAAATGAGTGGAGTTGAGCCTAACGTTAGTGATACTCTAATGGCCATTTTGTCTGGCATAATTCTTGGGCATTTAGTCAATCTTGTTCAATTAGGAGGTTTGCATGAACGTGGTGGGCTTTAATTTTCTACTTTTAGTCTACAAATACTTGAATTTGAAGTCATTGACTGCCCAAAAATAAAATTTGAAAATGTGTTTTGGTGATCCAAGAAGCAAAGGTGACAATCATCTATTATTAGCTGAATTCATTATTTATCTCTCCTCACTTACATTTTGTTTCACTATTTAATCTATGTTTTTATTTGTTGTCCTTTTTTTTTACATTGTATTTTTGGATTTTGAATTTCACTTCCACATATCGGATACAAAATTTACGTCAAAATCCTATGATCTAAAAGTAGATCTATTGTAAGACGGTGGCACGGTGCGATTGGATTGCACTTTTATGGTATAAAGTGATACTTTTAGTATAAAATGTGATATTTCTTGTAAAAAGTGATACTTTGTATGAATACACTTAATTTTTAGTGTATTCACACAAGGTATTACTTTTTACTATCACCCGTCGCCTTTGTCGACCCGTTTTGCCAAAATTTTGCATTGATAGAATTTGGTATTACATTTGTATGTAGCTTATCTTCTTTGAATGCAAATTCGATATGTTATACCAAATAAAAAGAGAAATTAAACTGAATAATAATATCCTTACAAAGTGGTAAAATTGAGGTCCTACAACCAACATGAAATAATTTCAAATCCCCCAATTTTAATGCAGTCTACTTATTTATACGATAATTTCTTGATAATATTTAATATCTTGAAATAATGAATAATATTATTGTTGGAATCGGATAATTGTCCAGTAATTAATACTCTCAAACTCAGTTAGAAGTATGGGGTTCAATTCTCATTACCAGGATCTAGAGCAATGGAAGCCTCTAGGCTAATGAAGGCGACCTCCTAGGGCCCAACCGCCTTAGGATCCAAATTGAATAAGTGAATGTAATAATAGTAATTAACTAGAATAACAGGTGTGTTACATGAGATTTTAATAAATGCAAAATATTATTAAAAAAGAAAAATGTAGTGCATGCTTACAAGCCAAGCAAACTAGCTAGCTTTAAAATAGAGTCTCGTTAAAACCTATCAAAGTAAAACCCGAGTTGGAAAAACCTTTGATAGGAAAAGAGTACCCCATCTAAGAAAAACAACAAAAATAACTTAAAATCACAATCGAAATGATGGGCGTCTATTTCTAGAGGATTTTTGAATGACATTGTCATGTATTTTTTGCACGTGCTTGAGTATCCTCGATGGTCCGATGTATCTGTGTAATATCGGCCAGGATTCTCGTGCCACAATTGCGAAGCCTTCGTAGCTGACGGCCGAATCGCGGAGTGAAAGACAATCGGAGTAGTTGAAGAGTCGCCTTCTTGGTCTTTAAAGCTTCCAATTTGTCTACATCAACTTGATCATCTTCATCCGCCATATCTGACCAACATTTCCGGGCAGCAGCGTCCATAGTCTTGAACCCCTCCGAAGGATCATTGGAGCTAAGGACATAATCATTAAGAGGAAGACTATTTGAAACAATTTCCATTGCACGTTGCAAATTAGCATGTCCCTGTTCATCCAAATTTGTTTATTGCGGTTGATAAGGAACCACGACTATGTCTGTGTTGCTAGTATTATCTTCCGAAGCCATAATCCGATTCTCCTTATCAGATTTGTGCTCCGAATTCGTATTATCACATGCCACATCATCCAAATTAGCACCCAGAACATCAAAAGAATTTTTAGTATGAAAACGTGAAGAAGAAGGTTCACCCTCCTTAACATGACCTTGACGACCCGTTACTTGTACCCAAGTTTCAGATTCAACCGCTTTGCCCTTAGTAGCCAGAACACGATCTCGAACGGTGGAACATCCATGAACTGGACTTTTTCCTTGCACCCAACGTCATCCTTCTGTTGTACCTCCTTAGATTTGACCTGACGACAGTTTTTGATCTGGTGCCCAACTATGCGACAATTGACACAAAATTTTCGCAAATTTGCATAACTAAGTGAAACAAAAGAACAGTATCCTACCCGTTCCACCATAACAAACTCCTCAAGAGGATTATTTAAATCAAGTTCGACTAAAACGCAAACAAAATGCCCCACCTCACCAGACAATGAACGTCCATCAATTTAGATAGGATTACCAATCGTGCTAGTAAGCTTCGTGATCAAAGAATGATACCGATATTCAATACTTAATTCATAAATATGTACCCAATCTTGTGCGACCGAAGTATTAATATGATAAGGATTGAAATTTAGAATCTAATTAGTAATATGAATGATACCTAGATTCAAGTTCCATGAAGCTTTAGCAAAAACACGATTACGGTCATCCAAATTCGTAAACTGTAAGCTGAAATACCCTCTCCCAAGAGGAACCAAATGCCAACTATTCTGAATTTTCCAAACCTCGATCAACTTGGACTTGAGAGCTTCGGTGAAAATGGTTTAGCACCCTTTGGGTGCAACAATCACCCTATCAAAGAGTTACATAGTTATGATGTACGTTGACAATAAATGTCCTCATCCATCGTAACGGAAAAGAAATCTCCCTTCTTAACTAGATGGGAATCACGTCCGGGCTTAAGTGTTTCCGCAAAAGTTAGAATCTTGGACGCATGCATTGAATCTGGAGCTCTTGAACCGATAAAAGTAGCTTTTTCATGGGTTACCGAGAATCAAGAAAGTACCGGGGTTTGCCAAAAATCTATAAGTTTTGAAGTGTAATCCAAATTAGAATTGTTAAGTGGGATATACAATCCCTTGTGGCGAGAAGAATCCAGGATATATGAGAATACTTTGGGAGGACCACGTTACTTGAGGATTAGCCTCCAAAGGAGGGACCACCGATGTCACCACGTGGGGAGAGTGGGACCGTTGGGGAGGGACCGCCTTTGGAAGTTGTAACAACTTTTGGGGGACCATAAGCATATTAACCACCAAAGGAGAGGGCTTCAACTCCTTGGCGATGGAAACACAAGGGCGTCCCCCATAGAAGACAAAGTACCATGTGAAGGGTTGAAGAAATTTTTGGGAAGAGATCATTGTCATATAAAAGATAGGAGAAGCTGGGAAAACCAAGCCTCATCATAAAAAGTGACGGCAAGGAGGAGGCATGAGAGAGAAGAGAGCATATTTTTAGAGAGAGCATATTTTTAGAGAGAGAAATTTTGAAACTCTAGTTTTTCTCCATGTGTTACATGAGATTGTCAAAAGAGAAAATCTTCGTGTTGTAAATTTATTTGTGATAGATATAGGAAACTTCAAATCAGAAAAACTTCTTTCTAAACTATATTCAATAAAAATCAAGTGTGTTGTCATTGTATTTTGGTGTTCAAAGAATCACATAGTTTATCGGGCTAACTTTATTAATCAAAAGTATCCAACAAAAAATAACTTCCAAAAATTTCTATAAGAATTAAATAGATAGGGAAATACTATTTATTTAGCTTTGCACATAGTGTAGCCGGATAAAACCACTTCAACTAGATTTGCATGATATTTGGTAAGAAACAAACAAATTTATTATTAATAAATTTAAACAATTTATTTATTTGTGTTTTGGCTTATCATAATATATATATATATATATATCATGTACATAGAGTTTTTGATTTATATAAAAAAAAGACTGTATAGATAAAATCTTTGATTTTTTTCATTATTTTGGGTTGCCACATGGATAATTGTAAAGTCTAACTCGTGGCTTTTGCACAATGATAAGTTGCCACATGCAATGAGTCTTTGAGATGATGATATGTGGCATATTTTTTTAGTATACAAGATTGATTTAGTGTTATAGAGTATATATTTATATAATATATATGTGTGTATATTTAGCATTAGAATAGAAAATTAAATACAAAATTAATGTTTGATACAAAATTGAATTTTTTAACCATCAAAATGATTTTATTTTATTAACAATAGAGGAAAGCAAAGTCTTTTGTTGTAAGAACAATTGATACGGGTTCGATTTCATACGAGAGTGTGTGTCTCCTCCCAAATTATTCTTATTGTACTAAAAAACAAGCAAGTTTCTTATGGGAATTTAATGCTTGACTTACTTTTTTATATATCATGCTAAATTACTAATTTATAGGCATTTGATGAATGATAATTATGCCATATCATTCTACAAAGTAAGTTTTTTTCAAATTTAAATACTAACAAATATAATTAATACTCAATATATGTATTGAATTATATAATAAGATTAGACTATTTTCCAAATGCATGCATTGCTTACGGGATATCTTGACAATGGATACTGTGGTTGTTGTTATCGCTAGAAAAAGTTAGTTAAAATTGAAATTTATTAAATCCGATTTAAAATAAAGCATGTTACGAGATAGATTGACGGGCTAGCCATATTATCTATTGAGAGTGAAAGATTAGAATTGCTTGATATAAAATTTTGATAATTGATTTGCAATTCAAAAGGTTAGAAAATTTAGATTAGGATTAATGATACATAAACCTATTGACCATTAGGTTGCTAGTAAGCTTAAGGTATTACTCTTGATGAGGGGCATGGGTTCGAGTCCTTGCAATGCGTGGGGCGAATTTGAAAAATAAAAAACATAGGCCCTTTATAAAATTTTGTCTAAGGCCTCAAAATCTATAGACACTACTCTACTTTATCACCCCTATCCTCACGAGGATATGTTCTAAAACAATTTTCAAAAAAGCCCACCTAACATTAAGTAAATCTCTAAATATAATAGTGATATGTAATTGTCTTTTGAACCTTGTCGCTTGTCCCCAGCCGAGAGAGAGAGAGAGAGATCTGATTTAAGTGGGTTAGTTAAAATTGTCTTTTTCTTGTCTCGTTAAATGAAAATTAATTTTCAAATTGTGCAAAAACGTTTATTTGCTACCCGATTTAAGTGGGTTAGTTAAAATTGTCATTTTGTTATCGGTTAAATAAAAAACTTCAAATTGTGCAAAACGTTTATTACAGTAGCAAGAGAAATCAATTTTGGTGTGATTTTCGATTACTATAAATTGGATTAAAAAGATAGATAGAACTAGAGATGACAATTGGATGGTAAACGCGGGTACCTATTCGCCCAGACCTTAATGTGCGGGCTATGAATAGCTTTATTTGGATATGTGATGGGTATGAGATGAAAAACTAATACCTATTAATATACCCGTAAGGTTCGATTTTCCCCCTAGGATACTTGCTACCCAAACTTGTTTATATTTTCATTCATGTAAAATAATTTTCATATATATATATATATATATAGGGAGAGAGTTATATAAGACCACCTCATAGGGTAAGTCCATAGGGACCAATCCTAGCCACATATCTAGATTTTTCAATGGTTGTGATTCTAGAGCTAAAAATTCAGACTAAATGTTGGTAATTAGAGAAAGGGGTAAATTAGTCATCCTACAAAATTACCCAATATTCATGGGATTCTGTTCACATTATGATCACACAATCTATCCAAATCTCACATCAAATTTAACGTGAACAAATCTCATCTTCCTTAATCATCCTCATTCTTCAACTCTATCATTCATCCTTCTTCAACGCACTATTGTGTGAAAAAGGTTGCAGACAATTTGCCATAGTTGCTAGAGCTTGATTTCAGTTCGAAGTTTGCTTATGAAGATATAATTTGTTGCTTGTGTAGATGTGTCATTGTGTTTTTATATACCATTAACTACATAAGCAAGTCATAAGCAACAAATCCATTCTACATAAGCAACAATCCTATACTACATAAGCAACAAATATACACTATGTATGCATCACGAATACATTAGCTGCATAAGCAAGTCATAGCAACAAACCCATACTACATAAGCAACAAGCCTATACTACATAAGCAACGAATATGCACTACGTATGCACCACGGATACATTAACTATATAAGCAAGTCATAAGCAACAAACTCATACTACATAAGCAACAAGTCTATATTAGATAAGCAACAAATATACACTACGTATGCACCACGAATACATTAACTACATAAGCAAGTCATAAGCAAAAAACTCATACTACATAAGCGATAAGCATATACTACATAAGCAACCAATATACACTGCACATGCATCACAGATACATTAACTACATAAGCAAGTCATAAGCAACAACCCTATACTACATAAGCAACAGAGAAATTTTTTTGAAACTAAAACGCTGGAGAGAGAGTATGCGTGACGAGTGGGTGAAATCGCATGAAAGAGGAAGTGAAATCTTCGTAACTGATTCTAAAGTGCCAAATTACCACCCAACCCTTTTTAATTCTTTGAAACAAAAAAATAAACATAAAAAATACGAAAATCTGGACCACCCAAAATTGTTGATCTATGGTTAGGATGTGTCCCCATGGACTCACCCCAAGTAGGAGGACCTATTTGATCAATATCCTATATATATATATATATATATATATATATATGGATGAGATCTCATGTGGCAGTGTGGAACAGATCCCATCCATTCATCCTAATCAATCAATGGTTGATTAGGCCTAAAAATACACCATTTTACATTTATTTTATATGTAAAAAGGGCAAATCGGTAACTATCAAAATGGAGTAAAATAATACCATAATTGCATACCTATAATTAAGGGATATATTGATTATCAGCTTTGCATAACATAAACGCTGAATCAGGAGCAAAAATAGCGGATTCAGGATTTTTCTCTCACCCTTCATTGACTAAAAACAACAGGAAAAAAAGAAATCTGCAAAAATTTATAGAAACAATCCTATCCGCCATTTTTGAACAACAAAGAAGGTGTTCGACATGGGAGATATGCGTATTTTGGTATACAAATATTTATAATATTGTGCTCTGGACGCATTATTTCGTGTATAGATATGTATATTTTGGTGCTAATATAACATGAAATAATCAGTGTTTGGATGTTTATTTGAGACTAAATATTGGTACTTAAATTGGTATACAAATATTGACAATATTGTACCTTGGTAGCATATTTTGGTGTATACATGTGCATACTTTGGTGCTTTATAATCATAAAAATATGGTATAAAAATAATTCCATTACGGTACCCTGAAATCATATTTTGGTGTACACTTGTCCAATATTTGGTGATAATATAAGTACTCAGTAGTGCATTGTTAGATGTTTAATTGAGAATATTGTATACTAATATTGACAATATTGTATATTTTAAAAATTATTTTGTATATACATTTGATTGATTTGGTGTACAAATATGCAGATTTTTCAACATTACGCGTTGCCTGATAACACCCACGTGCTTGCAAAAATCGAGAGAAGAGATCCAAAAAAAACAATGTTATCATCAAACAAGTCAACCAAAAAAAGGAAAAGGATCACGACAAATGCATTTGTGTGTCGCATAAAAACTAATCGTATACCAACAATTGTCTAACTGTATACCAATCTATAGTTAAGTTTTCATCAATTCATACCCACAATTAAAATAAAAACAACTGAACTAATTGTATACCAACTATTTACTAAATTTATACCAACTTATAGCTATGTTTTCATCAATTCATTTCCACGGGTACAATAAAACAAAATAGGCCAAAAAAATATATGCTACAATTTCCTCAGTTTGGGCATCGACGATTTCAAAGCAGATTTGGCAATCTTGGACCTCTTGTTAACATTATGCGCACCCTCGCTCGGCCATCAAGATGCAGGTCTTTTCCTGTTTCCTCTTGCCATTGAAAATTAAAAACCTGGTATTGAGAAACATGAACTATATTAAAGAATGATGAACTCAAGTACAATATATAAAAAAAATACACCAACTAAACTAACTGGGCACTGTATGAACTCTAATTGTATACGAAAATAATATAATGTCTAAGAAAAATGTATACAAAAAATAACAGGGGCTGATTCACCAAAAAATACACAAAATAAACCTAATTTAGCATTGTATGATATTTAATTGTATACCAAAATAATATTATTTCGACACTCTTTTTCATTATGGATTTCATGAACAATATATACATATATCCCTGTCTTTTTTTCCCTAATGCAGGCATTGGACAAAAAATATCACAAAAGGATTTAGCTATATACTAAAAGTAATAAAAGATATATCATTCTTACATAAATGTACACCAAATAAACAATGAATGATTGCTGAAAAAAAGAACCAAACTCATTTTCCTACTAAAATAAGAGAATCAACAAAAATCTACAAAAACAAACCACAAACACGCAGGTTACACTCGTACATCCACTATACATCTAAACGTACACCATCCCATATCAATAACATAAATATTACACAATCCATTAACTAAATATACATCGTTTTACCTAATTTTATACCAAAACATATCTCTACAAAATACGACTTTTTCGCACAAATATAATTCCATAAGTAAAGAAAGAAAGGCAGTGCGTAAAAATCTAATATCAAAATACTAGGTACTTCAAAAAAAATTGGCGTGCTCTACTTACTGCAAGTAACACAAAAAACCCAGAAAAGACATGAGCATGTTTCAACAGAAAAAGAAAAAAATTAAGGGATAAACCGTTTCTACCAAAATCTACAACCAAAATAATAAAAAATCAAACAAGCCTCTAACCTTTACCAATAATACCAAGGGCGTTTTGGTTTTTATGTCGAAAGAACCCCGACAATCTTCAAAATTGACACAACACGGATGGGTCTCGATCGAGTGATAAAATGAAGAAAAATGGAAGAAATGGATGAGAGAAGAATGAAGAAGAAAGAGAAGAAAAAAGAACTGGTAGAATGAAGAAGAAAGAGAAAAAAAAGGAGTTTTGATTTTGTGTGAAAATAAGAATGCAAAAAGTAGGAAGAGATTGAATGAAATCCAAAACGAGGGGGGGTTATGGGAGTTACCAAAAGCGTAAATGCGATTTTGCTAATAAAATGACATGTGTGCCCTTAGATTTGTCCACACTGCCACATAGTAAAACCCTTGCCACATATGATCCTATACCTATATATATATATATATATATATATATATAAAACAAAATCGAATGTATTTATGTGTTAATCATGTGGTTATATGGATAAGCAGATCTCTTGTGAGATGGTGTTAGACCGTGAAAATGTGATATTTTTAGTATAAAAGTGATACGTTTAGTGATACTTGTCAAAATACACTTAGATTAAGTGTGTTTTGACAAGTGAAAAAGTGATACTTGTCAAAACACACTTAATTTAAGTGTGTTTTGACAAGTATCACTTTTTACACTAAAAGTATCACTTTTTACACTAAAAGTATCACCGTCTCACGGACTTTCACAGACTCACATAAGTTTTTGCGTATATGGATAGGGTTGATTTTGCAGTTTTAGTGAATTTATTGGTTGCTTTTGCATGTATTCAATGACCATGAGGTGTAAGCTTAATGACCCTTTTTTGCATGTATCTAATGACCATGTATGATGTGGCCTATCAGAGCATGACTAAGATAGCTATGAAGACCAAGCTGATTGACATGAGGCTGAGAAAAAACTAAGTTGGAACGAACCTTTGTACTATGGATCATAGACCGGCATAATAAGTCAAAAATACGTTTGACATAGTCATGAACTATACATAGCTAAGGTTCAAGCATGCTCTACATATTATATGAGGGATCAAAGATGCTTGATTTGGTGCAACCACATAGTTTGAGGTATATAGCAAGTTCTTTTGGAGTTGCAGAGTTATGTTAATTATGTGACGACTTAATATAACTCTCCTTACTAGTTCCTTTCTCACTTTCGATCGCACACTTTATTCCCTGTATGAAAAAATAGATGTGAGATAAGAACCATGAGGATGTTATTCGATGAGTCGAGTCAAATATGTATGAGTGGGAGATATTGGATGCAATATGTATGGCTATGCATTTTACAAAATTTTGACTCCAACTTCACAGTACCGATATAAGGAGTCTCCTTTATTATCTTCGTGATTTCTACCTTGATTATCTCCTTGAAAAAAGGCATGAACAATATTTATCCTATCGTTGAGGCTTATTAAATATTAACCATGCCTAAGTTAGTGGACAAAATTAAGGAATGTAACAAAAGGTGAAAGTGCCAAGAAACTTCTGCTAAAAGATAAAGACTTGTGTGAGACCGTCTCACGAATCTAAGCTTCATTTCCAAATCTAAAACACACATGCACGGATCTCTCTCTCTCTCTCTCTCTCTCTATACACATGCGGTCCCCTCCACGCTCTCTTTCTCATCTCTCTCTTTCTCTTTCTCTCTCTATCTCTCTCTCTATCTCTCTCTCTCTCTATATATATATACATACAAACACATACGGTCCCCCTCATTTCTCTCTCTATATATACTCATGTAGTCCCATCTTCTCTCTCTCCTCACATCCACACATGTCCCATCTCTCTCTCTCTCTCTCCTCATATGAAAAAATACCCACGGAAAAATACTTTAAAAACGTATACTTTTTAGAGTAGAATTGATACTCTTTAAATAATAAATGATACTCTTTTTAATATTTTTTTAATAAGAAGTAATACTTTTTTAATATAAATAGTTATGCTTTTTTCTAATAAGTGATATTTGTTTTAATATGAAATGATATGTTTTAAATAAGAAATAATACTTTTATAATAAAAAGAGATACTTTTTGTTAAAGTAAAAGTAATATTTATTTTAATAAGTAAAATTCTTTTATAAGTGATACTTATTCCATAAGAAGTAATACTTTGTTTTAATAAAACGTTATTTTTAATAAAAAGTTATTTTTTTCATAATAAGCGATACTTGTTCCATAAGAAATGATACTTTTTTTAATAAAAAATGATATTTTTTTCTTAAGAAGTGATACTTTATTTTAATAAAAAATAATATTTTACAAGTCTAATGTGATACTTTTTCATTTGAAATGATACTTTTTCATAAAAAGTGATAGTTTTTCATAAAAAGTGACACATTATTTTCTTTATCATTTTCCCTTTTTTTATATTGATGTGTGTAAAATATACGTGTATTTTGGGGCTTAAAATGATATATATTTGATGCATTTGCACGCATATTTATTATGTTTTTACTTGGTTTCCTTAGAAGGGCATGATACTGCGTATTCTTGTAACGTTTTACAGGAAATGGAGTTTAAAACGGAGAAATATCAATTGGAATGCCCGGGTAGGACTGACGAATGCGAAGAAAAGATCAAAACGACGAACCAAATGGACAAAAACACTTAACACGGCCGGACCGTGCGGTGTCACATGGCCATTGATCGTGAAATTCTTACCGCAAGCGTACGGTGTCAAATTTTAGTACAGTTTTGAAAGTGGGGTTATCGTCTCCACAGGGATTGTTATCGAATTTTATACTAAGTACTGTAATTAAAATAACTTAATTCTATCTAGAAATCGAAAACAGAGAGATGTTTATCAAACTAAAAAGAAAACTAAAATTAAACTAACAAAGTGGTTCAGACAAATTAACAAACACTTGAAAGATGAATTCTAGAGGATTGATTCACCTAGTTATCCCTTATGTTCTCAATCCAGTTTATTAATCACGCGTTATTAATCTATAAGCCAATATTCCTACCGTTTATCACTTCCTCTCTCGAGTGCCAAGTGATTCTAGGTTCCAATTCTGATTTCGATATCTCTATAAAAATCATAAATTAAACCTTAATATGCTCGATGAATATTCTATCACAGGCTTCAAAAGATTCATAAACCTCTCGGTTCTATGAAACCCTAGGTTATGCTATTCTATGGCCAAGTGTTCAATTACTCCTCTCGAGTGCATAATCCAACACACCAAATAATCTAAATTATTGATCAGATAATCTAGATGCAATCAATTCAAATAGCACAAATAGATTAACTAACATGCGAATCTCATAAACTGGAAATCAAAACATAGGTTCAAACGTAAGTTAAATCTCCTAGAAATATGGGTTTAGCTCATGTTGGAGGTACAAAAACTCATAAAGAAATAATTATACATCTCAAGAATTGACAAAAAAAAAAAACAAAGAAGGAATTGAAAAGAGAAGAGAAAGAATTCTCTCTGTGTCCAGATGAGAAGTGCCTCCAATTTTCGTCCTGAACCCTAGCTCTGTGTTTCTTGCCTTGCGTTGTGCTCAAAATGATATCCGACCTCTTTTATGTATGTTTCAACGCTCTATTTGAGCGTTGCAGCGCTCCTGAAGATCACTGCTCATCGTCCACTCGTGCGCTGCGGCGCTCACTGAATATCAGCATTTCTGTACCTTTTTCAGGGTCTGCGCTGCGTGTCTTAATTTGGAGCGCTGCAGCGCTCCCCCTATCGCTGCATCGCTTGATTTGAGCGTTGTGTCGCTCCTGCACTTTCAGTGTTTTATTGCGTTTTCTCTTCCTCAAGTGCGACTTCTTCCTCACAAACACGTTTTTCATCATTTTTCATCGTCCTTCGGCTACCATAACCTGTATCAACTCGCTAACGACACTTAATGAAATAAAAAGGACTCAAACGATACTAAAACTCCCAAAAACATCGCAAAATCCTAGTCTAGATTACTCAATACGTTGGTATAAAACCAACTTAACAAATACCCCCAAACTTATACTTTTGCTTGTCCTCAAGCAATTACAGACTCTATAAAAACAACAAACATGAATGAAACAAAAATAACTACAACTGACTCAAACAGACTAACTGTAAAACTTCACAACCAAGCTCATTCGTCTCAAAATTCGTTTCACTATCAATCAAGCACGTGTTTTAACAATGTGATCATGAGTGTGGAATGTTCATGCCAACTCCGTTTTCATTATCCAGATAGATTCTCGCAATCTAGTGTTTTCAAGATGATCCACTTTCTGAATATCAAGATGAGATGCTTACCGGACTCCATAGGCTTGTCTTTCACACTAATCTCCACTAATATAGGCTAATGCAACACAAGGATCAATAGGGCTTTCAAAGTTTGTAATGTGGGCTTAGGGTGAGATAGGAAAATATAGGATTTAGTGGCTCAAATCACCCTAGGGAAAATATACAATATAAAGGTAGGCATTTTTTGCTCTAGCTTTTTCAAAGACGGCCTAAATCACTTCCTTAATATTATTTCACCTAGGATTTCGCCTCGACTAGTGATTAGACAAGTTCTAGAATCCGGTGGGATCATACAAGAAACAATCAACCACATAAATCATCTCCAAATAAATCAGTGAGTTAAGCACATAAATAGAATTAATGGAAAGAAGAATAGATCACGGCCCAACACATGCTCTTTTGACCGTTCAACTCATATTCAACAAATTCACTTAGTCATACAGTTTTACAGTTTCACAAGCGACCCAACTCGACTCTGGACTCTTTTTTTTCATTTTTTTTATTCAAGACACAACTCGATGAATAAAAACAGAATACTACACCCCCAAACTTATAACGACATTGTCCTCAATGGAGAGGTGAGAAAAAGGACTTTCCTGGTAGCCGAGGAGCAAAGGTTCCTTATCGGAATCATGTGGTACTACTACGTGTACGAGGTGTCTTGTATAGGCTCACGTTGCATCCTAGTGCACAAACCCGTGGGTGTTGTATGCCTCAAGGTGTGGTCTTTTTCTTCCCCTTCACTTGGCTCGGTCCTTTTTGGTTTCGCATCTTTGTAACCTAGCAAGGTAGACAAGAAAACAAAACTCGTGGAACCACGAAATTCAATTTTATGTGAGAAATCAAAAATCCAAGTACGTACATAATGCACCCAAGTGGAAAATGTAGTGCCATGTCAAGAGGACAAGCATAGATATGCAAGATAGCACTCAACAATGTGAAAATGTCATTTGGGCATTTGATCAAACACCTCGTATGCATGAAATTGGGAAAAGATGGTAAATGCAAAGGATAACTCATTTCAATTCCAAAATTCAACACCAAAACCTAAGTCTAGCATGAACATTCAATCCACAATCCACAAACCAACAACAATTATCCTAGCACTCTACAATCCAATCACACAAAAAAAAGAGAGATGGGGAGAACCATGGGGGGGGGTTGTTGGAAGTAAGAAATTTACCAAGTGATGAGTGGTGAAGATGAGGGTGATGTGTGGGATGCTAGAGTTCTTCCTCGTGGAGAGGGGATGGGATTTGTGAGAGTTTTGGTGAAAAACTTGCTATGCCCGTCGAGTTCTAAGAGAAAATGAGGGTGGATGTTGTGTTTTAAAAATGAGGGGGCCGGGCATTTTAAAAAAAAAAGCAGGTCCATGGTCTTTACTGCCCAGGGCTCTCTAGCAGCTTGCAGCGCAAGCAGTGCGACCCTGTCTTTGAAATTGGGGGCGACTGCGGTATTGGCATACCTAAATGTATGTTCACCTGCTGCGTTGCAGCAGGTCTTTAGGGCCCGTGCCGCCCGGTTTTCTATCAAAGCACGTGTCTTATATACACAAATAAAAGGGGCGGGATGTGATGCAACTTACTACTCCTAAAAATGCAAAAATCAACTATGATGCAATTAAAATGAAAAAAAACTACTAAACTATCTTAATACTACGAAAGCAATAAAAGGGGCTTGGGTTGCCTCCTAAGAAGTGTTAAGTTTACAGTCTTCAACCAGACTTTGTCAGATTATCGCCAAGTTGGAGCTCCAATGGGAACGTTGTCCATATTTCCCTTAGATACTTCCCAACCTCCAATATCTTCATCTATATTCCCATCCATCTGATGACCATCATTGGATTCAAATTTGAGCCTCTTGGTTGGATGGATGGTGAATACGACTTTCTCCTTATTGACCCGCAGAGTCAGCTCCCTCGTTTCTACATCGATCAAAGCCCTTGCTGTAGCTAAAAACGGCCGCCCAAATATTATACGAATTTTGTGGTCTTCATTCATGTCCAACACTAAAAAATCCACAGGAAAAACAAATTTATCAATTCTTACCAACACGTCCTCAATGATTCCCCAAGGATAGGTGATGGATCGGTCAGCAAACTGTAACGTGATATTAGACGGTTTCACCTCCCCAAACCCAAGCTTCGTAACATCAGAGAAAGATATAAGATTCACACTGGACCTAAGATCGCAAATTGGCTTTTCAAAGAAAACTCCTCCAATAGTACAAGGAATAGTAAAACTCCTTGGATCCTTCATTTTCTTAGGTAGTTTACTCTGCACTATTGCACTACATTCCTCTGTCAAATAGACAATCTCAAACTCCTCCAACTTCATTTTCTTGGATTCCACTCCCTTCGTATAAATGGGCGATTGTTCGGGTGCAAGCTGAATTTCCGTCTCATTTTTCACATAAATCGCATTGCAGTGCTCTCTCGAGTTTACCTCTGTATCGCTCGGAAATTTTCCTCTCTGCTGCAATGAATTCACTGATGTCGCTAACTGACCCATTTGTGTCTCGATCGACCTAATATGCGTCTCCATTGAGTTCATTTTTGTACCCATACTATCAATCTGTGCATCACTTCTGTTCATCTGATTTCTTAGTCTCTCCTATGAATGAGCCGAGTATCTCTTCTAGCGACTGCTTTTTTTCACCTCCGGCTGCATTTGAACTAGATGGGTTGGGATAATCCGGAGGTGGGTTCAATACATTCCTGTTGTTGCTATAAGAGAAATTCTCATGATTGTGAAGTCCCGGGTGATAATAAGTTAGTAACTGAGTACCTCGATTGTTAAAATCCCGGTTATTCACATAATTAACTTGCTCGGCCTCGTGAATGGCGGCTGCGTGAACAGCCGCGGGTGGGATCTCAGCTTGTTGTGGTGTGCCACTAGTATTCACGATTGCTAATTGCTTCATCAGACTCGAGATTTGAGCTGCTAAAACTGACATTATATCAAGCTCAAGAACACCGGCAACCTTCCTTGGCGCTGACCTCTCGGAGGGCCATTGATAACTATTTGTGGCCATTTATTCAAGCAAAAGAAAAACCTCAGTTGGAGTTTTAGCTATCAATATACCTCCTGCTGCCGCATCCAATATCGTCCTTGTATGCCCATTCAGCCCGTTGTAAAAATATTGAACCCTCTCGCGATCTGCATAACCATCTTTGTAGGCACCTCCATGAGATCTTTAAATCGCCCCCAAGCTTCATATAACGGCTTAAAATCAATCTGTTGGAATTGGGCTATCTCACTTTTCAGTTGGAGTGTCTTGCTGGGAGGGGAGAATTTTGCTAAAAGAATTTGAGTCAGATCATCCCAGCTTGTAATACTCTGGGGCGAACGTCGCAACTGCATGCGGCCTTATCCCGAAGTGAGAACAGAAAAAGCCTCAATCTAATGGCTTCTTCAGTCACACCATTCATCTTGATGGTGTCGTAAATCTCCAAGAATGTAGCTAGATGTGTATTCGGATCATCCACTGGATTCCCCCCAAACTGATTCTTCTGAACCATGCTTATGAGGCTCGGTTTTAATTCGAAATTATTCGCATTTATGGGCTGGTTCACGATCTGATGGAAATAATCTCGGATTACCCTTTCTTGTGCCTCAGGATGTGGTGGCACATTCACAACCAAATTTCATGTGTTCTCCTTGTCCCCATCTTCTTCCATTGCCCAATTCTGTGCTCGTTTTGCTGCTCTGATTGCTCGAAGTGTCCTTTCAATCTCTGGATAAAAAGAAAGCAAATTAATATCTTTAGAATCTCGCATAAACAAACAAGTCAATGAGAAACACGAAATTATAATTCCTAAACTAGTCTAGATTAGGATTAAGACTACTTGGTAACAGTATTAGCGTAAAATAGGATAAAACAATCCCCGGCAACGGCGCCAAAAACATGATCATGAAATTCTTACCGGAAGCGTACGGTGTTAAGTTTTAGTATAGTTTTGAAAATGGGGTTATCGCCTCCACAGGGATTGTTATCAAATTTTATACTAAGTACTGTAATTAAAATAGCTTAATTCTATTTAGAAATCGAAAACAGAGAGATGTTTATCAAACTAAAAAGAAAACTAAAATTAAACTAACAAAGTGGTTCAGACAAATTATCAAACACTTGGAAGATGAATTCTAGAGGGTTGATTCACCTAGTTATCCCCTGTGTTCTCAATCCAATTTATTAATCACACGTTATTAATCTATAAGCCAATATTCCTACCGTTTATCACTTCCTCTCTTGAGTGCCAAGTGATTCTAGGTTCCAATTCTGATTTCGATATCTCTATAAAAATCATAAATTAAACCCTAATATGCTCGATGAATATTCTATCAGAGGCTTCAAAAGATTCATAAACCTCTCGGTTCTATGAAACCCTAGGTTATGCTATTTTATGGCCAGGTGTTCAATTACCTCTCTCGAGTGTCAAATCAAACACACCAAATAATCTAAATTATTGATCAGATAATCCAGATGCAATCAATTTAAATAGCACAAATAGATTAACTAACATGCGAATCTCATAAACTAGAAATCAAAATATAAGTTCAAACGTAAGTTACATCAATTCCCTAGAAAGATGGGTTTAGCTCATGTTGGATGTACAAAACCTCATAAAGAAATAATTATACATCTCAAGAATTGACAAAGAAAAACAAAGAAGGAATTGAAAAGAGAAGAGAAGGAATTCTCTCTGTGTCCAGAAGAGAAGTGCCTCCAATTTTCGTCCCGAACCCTAGCTCTGTGCTTCTTGCCTTGCGTTGTGCTCAAAATAATGTCCGACCCCTTTTACGTACGTCCCCTTGGTGTATTTATAGGTCAAAACCCTCAAAAACCCATAAAAACGTGAGTTATTAGTCTGTCGCGCGCTGCGACACTCGATTTGAGCGCTGCAGTACTCCTGAAGATCACAGCTCGTTGTCCACTTGTGTGATGTGGTGCTCAAATGGAGCGCTGCAGCGCTCACTAAATCAGCGTTTTTGTACCTTTTTCAGGGGGTGCGCTGCGTCTCTTGATTTGGAGCGCTGCAACGCTTCCCTTATCGCTGCATTGGTTGATTTGAGCGTTGTGTCGCTCCTGCACTTTCAGCGTTTTATTACGTTTTCTCTTCCTCAAGTGCGACTTCTTCCTGCCAAACACGTTTTTCATCATTTTTCATCGTCCTTCGGCTACCATAACCTGTAACGACTCGATAATGACACTGAATGAAATAAAAAGGACTCAAACGATACTAAAACTCCCAAAAACAACGCAAAATCCTTGTCTAGAATACTCAATACGTTGGTATAAAACCAACTTAACAACCGTGTGAAAATGCTGGTGTGGAGTGACACAACCGTGTGAAGTAGGGAAAGAAACAAGGGACGAAACCAAGCCCGCACGGCCAGACCGTGCAAGCCCACAGGGGAGTATGGGAAACGGTTGCACAAGACACCACACGGCCGTCTGGTGCCACAGGGCCAGGCTGTGTGGGACTATACCAAACGCGTTTTTCCGGAGTTCTTTTCCCATTCCAACTCTACAAGTGATCTCTCCAAGCATCTATAAAAGAGACCCAAGGCTTGCACGAAAATTCATTCATCAATACATCATACAACACATCAAAAATTACGTAGGAATACAAGATTCGAATTCTTCTGAGAGAGGAGGGCTAGGTCGCGAAGAACAACACAAGGCCTTTCGCATCTACGGGAGCACAAGAGCTTCGAAGGCTTAGGAGGGGAATCCATCCTTACAAGGAGTTTTCTTTCTATGTCTAGAACTCTTGTCTGTGCTTAAACGATGTCATAATGTTGATTTCGAATTTGTCTATGAATTTGTTATCAATGTTTCGCTAATCTTTCGGATCTTAGGGGCATAATCAAAATTATGGATTAATGTTAAATCTTAATTAATTATTTTCTTAATTGATTCATGTTTTCTTTTTTTATGAATTCGAATGCTTATTCTTAATTGCTTTTTATTTGGTCAATAATTTGCATGTTATATTTGTTAGTGCGAGATTCGGGAGATGAGTTCTAACAAAGACGGAAATCAAATTCAGACATAAATGGGCGTAACGCGTCGAGAGACCTACAACTATTTGTGGGGAGTCATTCAATTCATAAATCTTTTGGGAGTTAATAATAGTTGTAACGTATCGGGAGATCTACAATTATTATTAATCTACTGTTTATTTATCGTCCGGGAGGAGGAATAAACTATCTTAGAAATTGAACCCATAGAATTGCATGAATTGGTTTTGAAACTTTAATTGGATTTAACATTGAAGAAATATGTTGAGTATGTGCCTAAGGTTGCTCCTGTAGTTGTTGAAAATACTTGTGGGGTTCGCAAATTTATTTTTTTTTTCTTGTATTTTTTATTTTTATTACAAATTGGATAATCGGTTGCTTCAATAAAATTGGAATGCGATGTTATTATAGCCTAAGTGTTTCACATATCAGTCCCTGAGGAATACGACCTTGCTTGCATTATTCTATAAACTACATTGTACACTTGCAGTTGTATGATCCAAATATTTTTGGCGAACACATGTGTGGAGAGAGAGTGAGACGTGGGGAGATCGAGAAAGAGAGGAGGCAGGATGTGAGGAGAGAAAAGGTCCACGAGAGGAGTGAGTGTGAGGAGAGAGATGAGGGACAATGAGAAAAGTGGATGTGAGGGGAGAGAAATGAGGGGGGACACAAGACTAATGAGAGGAGCGAGAGGGCGGGAGAAGAGAGGAAGAGGTTCGTGAGACGATCTCACAAAGAGACTCGCCTTTTTGCAAAAATTATTCTTTTTCTAGCATCAAAAGAATATCATTCATATACGGATTTAAAACTAAATTTTAAACCTAGTTAGATCCGTGTGCGATTAGGCGTTGCACTAAATACGTACCAATGTTGATCTTGCTTCTATCACGAATTATTGGGTAATGATTCTGAGCAATGAGAAGTATACAAATTTAATGTTGACTAGTAATTATAGTGTAAACCAAGGATATAACCTAAAGTAATTAAAACCTTATTTTGTTGATCATTATATTTCTTTATTATGTGGAAATGGTGTATAGTAGACACTTTTGATAAGAAAAACTTTTTTGTTCCTTTTAAACACAATAAACAAAGAATATTCTCTCTCTTTTTTCATTTTTTTTAACTTTTTCAAAAAATAATTTAAAGATGATAATCATGTTGTAAATTTAATGACATGGCAACTTTGAGCCACGATAGAAATTCATAACGTGACACAAGTTCTACGTTATAAATACATATCATGGCATGTTTTCCATTTTATGATTCAAAAATTTTTATCGTGGTAATTATTGGCACAATATACATTTCTAACATGGAAACCAATGCCACGATATAAATTTATAACATGACAATAGATACATAAATTTCTATCGTAGTAGTTATTACTACCACGGTAAATATATATTTTTGAAGGATTTGCCAATTGCATATTTATTCACTACAACATAAATGACATTAGGTAACACAAATTTTGTAGCACTTTTTACATAAGGTACATATGTAACACGTGTTTGTTACACCTTTTACATTACAATTTTTATGTAACACTTTTGTAGCACTTTATCAATATGTAACGCTTATATGTATCACTTTTAAATAAATAATACTTTTTAAGTATCACTTTTTTTTGTTATTTCTTTTGTAACGTAAATAGGTATCACTTTATTTAAGAATCATTGTTGGTAACACTATATTTTATTAATTTTAATACTTTTTAGGCTATATTCTAGTAACGCAAAATTATATAACTATAATTAAATCATGTCAACGATTTATTTAATTAATTGATGTCACAAAATAGGTGAAGAAAAAAAAATCACCAAACCTAAAAATTGTAGACTTCATGTACTCTGTTTTTTTACTGAATTTATGTTTTCTTTTTATAAAGTATTTTGGTTATGCCTTTATTTTTTATGGAGGTAATTAATTCCGTTGTAATAACGATGGAAAATGCGCATGTATATATTTTTTTATTATTATAATTTATTTTTTTATTTTTACTAACGAAGACCAATTTCATCGTTAACATTTTTATTTATTTGTTTACTTTTTAAAAAAAAGTTACCAAAGAAAATTGATGTTGTCGATAATTACTTAGGAATGTTTTACGTCGGTAAATTATTTATTTATTGTTTAATTTTTTTACTGTTAGAACTTTTTTATCTGTCGGTTAATTAATTTTATATTTATATATAATTTTTATTTTTACCGATTGAATATTGATCAGTCGATAAATTCATTTAGATATTTTTGATATTTTTAATTTTTTGTGTCCTTTAATATATAACATAATATGATTTTCAAACTATATTCTATATAATATAAAATTTGATATATACAATGTATAATATAATTTAATACATATATTATATAATATAATCTTTATTATATAAAATATATTATATATACATATAATATGTTTTTTTATACAATTTTAAAAATATATGTGTGTGTGTGTATATAAAACAATACAAAAGTTGTAATAAGAATCAACTTAGCTTAGTGGCAAATTGTCACTTCCACACATAACATATCGTGGGTTTGAATCTACTTGGTGGCAAAAAACAGTATTTCTACGAAGTGCTATAAAAAAAGTGTTATATAAGATTCATATGTAACACTGTAGAAGTATTTTTTTAAAAGTGTTACAAATATAAATAGTGTTACATAAGATTCATATGTAACATTTTAGAAATATTGCTTCCAAGTGTTATCAATAGAGAACTTAAAGTAACACTTAGAAAAAGTGTCACCAAAAGCTAATAAAGGTGATACTTTAGACTATAGGTAGCACGGGCAAGTGCAACACCATAAAAGTGCTACCTATTGTCTATAGTAACATTTTATGGGCATTAGGTAACATTTTTTGGGTGTTACTTAATATCATTTATGTTGTAGTGATTGCATCGACAATATCTCTAAACTAGTAATTCACCCCGTGCGTTGCACGTATGTTTTTATTTTAATATTATGGTTTTATAATAGCTATTAACATGAACTGGTATTTATTACTTTATTTTAATAGTAATATTCGTATAAGGTTATTAAAAACAAAACTTTTTCTATCAATTTTATATTTTCAACTATAAACTTAAATGTCTAATTCAACTCGTTCAAAATTATCCCTCAATTTATGCATGTCTCTAAATTATTGTTTTATATATCGTTTTCTTTCTAACACACCTCTCTATAAACAATTATATATAATTTGTAAGACATGTATTTTTATATTGTACTTGTACTGTTGAAAAAAAAAATGAATACTTCACATTGTTAATCAAAAATATAAATTGAGATATTATTCAAAATAATATGGTTGAAATAACCGTGAATAAAATTTAAAATGAACTATTATGTCATTGATATAAACGTTAGTAGTATTAGCATAAAGTTTACAATAATATCATAGTAATCCACTAAAAACTTACAAACATAAACATGATATAACTGAAACAGGGTATAGAATTAGTACAACTGATATCAATATTCATTCTTTGACATTTATTTTAAATAGATGTATGTAAACCCCATGAGTTTTTTCATTTTGATCAACAATGGACTGATGTGAATCGCTCATCAATCAAAAGAAATGATAAAATACACTGGGAAGTTTGACAATCCAAAAAATTTTAATTGGGAAGTTTATTTTAAAATGTAACATCAATCGATTAATTCTTTATAAATGATTAAATAATTTATTTTACAACAATTTATTTAATGGCATTGGTTGACAATATAATTATTAATTATCATATATTGAGTTAACAGTACATTATTTTCATTACAAAAAAATCATTCTATTGACTTACCAAAGCAAAACACCGTCAATTTTGGATAACTCCAAAACATACATTGGCCGCTAGATATTGATTATTTCATCTTCCAATACTGATTTATTGATTTACCAAGGTAAAACATCATGAATTTAATGATTGTTTTCTAAAGTTATAGTTAATAAACTATAAAAAATAATAAATACTAATTGATTACATATACCAATCAAGTAATTATATGTTTGATTTTATAGGACAATTGTAGTATTGATTGATCTTGTCAATTATTTAATGTCAATTTGATTAGTTTTACTAATCTCATATTAAGATATGGAAGAGATACGTACAGTTTTCAACAATCAAATATTTGTTACCATTTTTAGTTTTGTAAATATTTTAATTAGTTGTTTTTTCTTAATTAAGGTAATATATTGTTGTCCAATCATAAACTTGTGCACCCTTGGAAATAAAAAAAAACTCCCATTGATAATTATTGTCTTTTTTTAAGTTAATATATTTTTCTAAATTGACAAATCTTCAATCATAAGGTACGATTTTTTCATTTTTTGTTAAACTTCTTGTCAATTATCCCATTGTGTGTAGCATAGTCAAATTCCATTAAAAGATATAAATAGATATTCTCAATTGTTTACCAAAGACTCAGTTTTAAAATTCTTTCAATCAATAGTTGATGGTATATATAGATTGAATAAATGCAATAATAAATAATTATTGTATCTATAGTAATGATTACAGTCAATTTATTGATTGTATAGGACAATTATAGGATTGATTATAGAATTTTTAAATTTTCAAATCTCAAAAAATATTACAATCATGAACAAAAAAATAATTAGCCAATAAAAATATTTATGTTACTAAAGATTCTTGTCATTGACTTACCAAATCAAAGCACCGGTAATTTTGGATAACTCCAAAACATGCATTGGTTAGGAGAATATTTGGATTGATTTGTCCAAAACTGTATCTTATTTTATATCTTTTCTTTTTTTATTCTTTTTTTCCTAATTTGGTTGCCTTAGTTATATCCTATATATACCAATTTTATTCGATAGAATTAGAGTTGTTAATTATTCTTAATTAAGCATATTATCATCAAATTTAACACCAACTTTGATGAGTGGACCAATTAGAAGATAATTTATTTTTCTAGACTGAACTTAATTAGTATTTGTTCATACTTTTGAAAATACCAATATTTCAAAAACAAATATAATAAAATAAATATTGCAGCAACAATTGAATCAATATAAAATTAAAATCAAGATATTCTTTCAAAAGCATGATATAAAAATCAAACATCTTATTAATAATAAAATATTTCCGAAATCATCCATAAAAAAGTCCATAATCCAAAATCAATTTAAATATAAATATAATTTGGCAGCAGAAAAAAAATATTTCAATCAATATATGAAAGAGATATATAAAATATTTCTGAGCAATAAATATTTGTTACCATCTTGAGTTTTATAAATCTTTCAATAAGTACCACTTGAGCAAAGTGGAGTGACACCATCTTGAGCAATAAATTTATAAAGTAGACTTTTCGATGAAGCAAATACCAAAAATTAATCAGGAAAAATTTCTCTTCTTTTTTATATTTAATTGACTACTCATTAATAGAATATTGTATCATAATATATCTTCTTAGTAATATATCATAAATTAAAATAATTATTATCATATACAACTATTAAGAGATATTTTAATTTTAATTCTAAAATTTATGATCAAAATAATGTATAGAAATTTAAATAAGTGTTTCAATAAATTAATGAGGACTATATTCTTTCATCATTAAATCTAAATTTAAAGAGAAAATCAAAAGTTCTTAGGTACAATCCCACTAAATTATAAACGTTGAAGAAGTTGGATAAGAATAAGGTGTGAATTACAAAAATTATACTTGAAATGATCTAGATTCTTCACAAAAAAATTAATATGATCTTATATATTATAAAAGAATAACATTGACATTAGTTTTTATTTTACATAACATTGCACCTATTGAAGAATATTTGAAAAATAAAATAAATTTCAAGAGAATATTGGCAATACCTTACGGGTATATTTATAATTTTAAAAAATAATTGATTTATTGTTGTAATTAATTTAAATATCAAAAGTAATATATATGTAATTTATCATAGGATTTAAATCAATTAAACAAACCAGAGTATGAAAATCAACTTTCAAAAGTAAAATTATCAACTCTCAAAATTATACAATAACGAATTTAAGGTATGACATAGATACACAGAATAAACATGAGAGACCAGAGCTACAAATATTATCAAAAGAAGAAATAAAAACGATGAAGTGTAGGGCATAGCTGGATTGGTAAAAAAGTGAGATAAAAATTGCGTTGAATTATTCGTGCGAGTTCGAATCTAGGGGAAACAATTTCTTGCTTCCTTCTGGGTTGAACCTTGTGACATGGAATTACTACTCCCATGCATAGTGAGGGCAGTAAATTAATTATTATCTTCACCAAGTATCAAATATTTTCTTCACCTTTTGCCACCTTATGTTATGACACTCTGAGCCCGTTTATAGTTGTGTTTTTGCTTGTGTACATCTATTGTTTCAATATAATAACAGAAGTAGTATTTATTGAAGACTGTATGGTTGAGACTTATGTTTCACTTTGACACCTCATTAAGGGTAATCTTATGTTAGACTGATCTTGTGATACATGGAAGGAATCATATCAAAATAAATGATGTGCGACCGCCATGATCCAATCAGTTTTAGCTTAATTAAAGATAAGTATAATTGACATTAAGATGGATTTAATATATTTTGCACACTTAAATTTGTTATTAAAACCTCAAGTCATCATATGAGCCAAGTGGGAGAAATATTGGAATCAATGCCATTAAGTGACCCATATTAATAAATGTGTGGATTTTAACTTTAATGACCCTCTTTGATGGCTAAGAGAAGATAAATGAAGTTAAGCCCAAGAGATAATAAATAATCCCTCTTCATTTGCCATATATGAGAAAAGATGATAACTCCTCTCTCTTTAATATGAAAAGAAATGAATGTATAAATTATATATTATAAAAGAGAAAAAGTTGTGGATTCTTCTATCCATCAAGAGGAAGTGAAAAGAAAAAAGTAAGGAGGAAGAAAAATTGTACAACAAATCTCAAAGACAATTAAGACATGGATCAAGGTAACTATCTAAACTCATGTCGATCTATTTTCTGGAATTGTGAAAATTTTGATTTCCCAAGCTGGTTTTGGGCATTAAAAATTATGATAAATTTCATAAAAGAATATACGAAATTCAATTTGAGTTTGGATGTGGTATCAAAGCTTCTTTTCATGTGGCTTATACACTTTACTTCTGATGGGCAACCCCAGACATGAAGATGTCTGAAACTGGGTTTCCTACATGTCCCTAGTTCATAAGGAGTTTTAGGAACTACCTCACTAGGATCCCAATTGAGAAGGTATGCATCAGTCTTTAACACATGCATCCACAATGATAGAGGTAAGGAGAAATTACTTAACATACTCCTAATCATATCCATTAATAAACGATTTTGTCTGTCTACTACACCATTTTGCTGAGGTATACCAAGCATTGCATACTGTGCATAAATGTTGCGACTTTCGAGAAATTTTTTTAAATGAACCTAGACATTTTTCACTTTCATTAAATTTTCCATAATACTCACCACCTCGGTCTGACCTCACTACTTTTAATTTATTAGCAATTGAGCATATTAGTACGGATCTTATGACAAGTATTCTAAAGCTGCAAAAAATGTCCTCAGGTATTTACAAAGTACTAAGGACCACAAGCTGATGATAGAAGACCCATCATCTCGAGATGATTGATTACTCAGATTCAGATTATGTTGGGTATATGGACACTAGAAAATCCACATCCGGTTAACTTAACTTAGGAACGAGTCAAGTGAATAAAACATTAACTAGCTATCCACTTTGTATAATTTTATGTATTATGTAGTGTTGAATATGATCTTCCTCACTAGTTTTTTAGTGTTTCTGTTTGTCCCCAAATAAAAGTCTAGTTCGACATAAACATGACATGACTAATATTTAGGAAAAATAATTATAATTTATGTTATTGCCACCAATAGATTTTAGTATTTGTTTCAAACTAAAAGTCTAGTTCAACATGAATGGATCACTTTTTAGGAGAAAAAATTACAAAGTACATATGTTCAAAACTTAAAAAATGAAGAAACATTGTGTATAAGATATAAAAAATACAATATAATAGTAAATAAATAACAATATAATATAGTATAAATGAAGGGATACATATATCTTTCCTTCAGCATATTAGCTTTAATTAAGTCTTTCAAAATTGAAATTCTGTAATTAACTATTAGTTTCCTTTTATATGGTAACTTCAATTAAAATTCCTTTTGTATATATATCACTTAGTTTTCCTTTTTGTATAGTAATATATATAGTGTGTGTGTGTGTGCGCTTGTGTGGGTCGAAGAAATTCAAGTTTAAAAGCCATACTTGGTATATTTTTCGATAGTATATATCTTCTCAAATATATGAGTATTATACTATTTATCATTCTACGTACAAATATGGGTAGTAGCGGACCCGAATATGAATATAGTTTTCTTTTTTGGATGGACAATGAGATCATTCTAGATGGCCTAGCTAGTACTTGTGATGATGATGGTGGTGGCATATTCATATTCCGAACTAATTTTATAATTGAAATTAGAAACCTAAGTTGGGTTGAGACGAGATGATGATCATGGGATTTGAGGGTTGTATTAAACTTTCTATTGATGGTGATATAGAGGACCTATTTCAACCAACCCAACAATGTAAGAATAATACAAAGTTCCTAAAAAAACACACGAGCGACAGGCTTAAAGAATATGAGATTATTCCCCATGATGCAATTCCAAGGCTAGTCGATGAGGCCTTATATTTCGCCATACAAAAGTTGGTTGATCCTCATAATACCTCTCTTGGACTGATTCTGTCATTCTAGATATCGATATTTTGCGGTGCAACAAGAGTGTGGGCCATTAGATGCCACCATGGATAGGCGATTGGGCTCGAATGTTTGATCTGATCTAGCTATTGGACTACTGATATATAAATCGATGAAGGACTCTGGTGTTTCTTGAAGGATGTTCTGCCCAGGATTACAGTTGAAGATGTTGATGAGGGGTTGAGTCTGATGGAAAAGTGTCCTATTTGTTTGAATAATCCCACCATTGACACTTAATAAAAGTACAATTAGATACCGCCAATTGTTTTACCAAGGCTCAATTTTAAAAAACTCCAATTAATATTTCATTGTATCTATAAGATTGATTAGAAAAATAATAAATACTTATTGTATCTATAGGATTAAATATCATCAATTTATTAATTGTATACAACAATTATAATTTTGGCAATTACGTTGCATGAAAATCCTGGATTTCTCTTACTTTAATCCGACACAATATTGTCTTCTTTTATGCCTTATGTTGCATCATTTTGTTCTTTGTATGTACCATTGATAAAATCGTTCCAAAACTTCATAGGTATAGGCTGTTGATCAAAAACAAATATTAACAAAAAAAATCTCCCCACTAAATAAACATAAGATATCGCGAACTTACACACACACATATACATATATGAGTAAATGCTTACCAAGCGAGGTTTCTTTATATGTGACTTTGAGAGAATCAATCAAAAAGTCGGATTCTCAACAGCATTCACCTTAATGTCATCATCGTCAGAATCATCGATGCCTGTTGCAAACGTATTAATTAAATCAATCGGTTAATTTATAATTAAACAGAAATATCATATATATATATATAAGATTTGGATCTGGTGAGTCCACATATCTTAGGTGAGTACACGAGACCAAATCTGAGGCATTGATTAATTTTTAAACGGTTGAGATTAAATAAATTTTACTATTTTTTAATAGATAACTTTATAAAAATAAGGACTTTTTGGTAATTTTAATTAATATCAGTTTTTGGGAGGAAAATTATTTTTGGTAGTGGGCTAGAAATTAGGAATGGTTAAGGGAGACGTGTTTATCTAAAATAAGAGTCACTAATATCTTGCATATCTTTTCCTCCCAAATGTTCTCTCTGCAAACCATCCCCAAATTCATCCCTACCATGATAAAAGGTCGTCTTCCTCCACGGCTTTCCGGAGCTTTAGTACTCGTGGCACCACCAGATGCTTCACCTCTCTGCCAAGGGCTACCGCACCATCGCCCCCGACCTCTATGGCTATGGCGACACCGACGCTCCACCTTCCGCCACCAGATACATTGTGCTCCACATTGTCGGAGATCTGGTGGCGCTATTTGATGCTCTAGGATTGGCGCTATTTCAAGGTTACAGAGACCTGCTTGGTGACGACTTCTATATGTGTAGATTCCAGGTAATTAATATTTATTTTTCATTTTTCAATTTCATCAATCATCAGTAATTACCACTTAATTATATGTCTTTGGTGCTTAATTAACGAGGATTTCAACTGCTTATTGTTGTTGATTATTATGCTTATGTATGTTTTATATTATGCTCTCAAATTAGGGGGTAATTAGTATTGCCATGTCTTTTCTAAGGCTGGGGGGATTGCTTATTGATGTTTTCAACTGCTTATTGTTGTTGATAGTTATGCTTATCTATAGTTTGTTTTATGCTTATACATGTCTTATATTATGCTTATGCTTGGTTGATTTTTATGGTTATAAATGTTTTGTTTGTTAATAAATGCTTTATATAAATGACTATTGTCTTTTTTTTGATAGATTTTCTGTTGGAAATGGCAAAAGATGTAATGAACGAGCAGAGGAAGTCGGTTTTGGGAATGGAAAAGGAGTTTGCTAAATTGAGTTATGATCACAACGAAACGTTGTTGTTTCATACTTTGATCAAAATGTTGAATATTGTAGTATTTTATAGCCATTTTAAATATGGTTGGTTTTGACGTACATGCGTAGTTGATATAGGAATATTTTCTAGTTAGTGTCGTATTTATTTTCATGGTTTTTAGATACTGTAAGCAGAATTCAATTGCTTTGTAAACAGAATTCAGTTGTCTTGTAAGCAAAATTCAATTGTTTTGTAAGCAGAATTCAATTGCTTTGTAAGCAATTATTTTGGTGGTTTGATGGTATTGTAAGCATAATTCAATTGCTTTCTAAGCACCATAACATCCTTTCACAAACAATACTTTACGCATAAATAAGCAATTGAATATATGGGACTACAGTAACCAAATTTTGCAAGAATGTTGAATTATTTGCTCAAAAAGCACTACAACAACCACAAATAAGTTGAGTACATAGTAGTAATAAACATTACAATAACCACACATATGCAATTTGTAATATGTGAATAAGCAGTATTTAACAAATAAATAAGCAGTCACAACATATTCTTGAACTCATACTTTTTTTTATTTATTAAAAATCATTTTTAAAATGGTATTCCGTTGTCGATATTATCAAAATTCATTCCTTCTTTTGGAGTCATATTTTCGTCACATTCTAGTATCCAGTTCGGAGATGAATATGATATTATTTCAATCCGCAGTTGTGACACATGCAATCCCAACTGAATCAAACAAAATAAATAATTAAGCAATATTTAGAATATACATAAGCGTATAGTTATGCACATGTAAGCAAACGTCTAGCCATAGCTAAGCAAAGTACTGAGTTAGAACTAATGGGGACGTAATCAAAATTTTGAATACATACAAGCAAGTATTCGTGCATACATAAGCAACATTTTAGTATCACCCAAGCAAATTCCTGGGTTGAAAAAATCGTCAACGATTGAATGAATAAGAGTCCATATAAATATAAGTTTTTAATTTTTTACATAATATGATAGTTCTACTCAAACAAACTATTATTAATGTGAGAGTTTAAAACACAGTAATAACTAAGCAACATTTTGCATACGTGCAAGCAAGTATTTAAGCACATATAAGCAACATTCTGACCATATCAAGCAATTTAAAAAAAAAATGAGAATGACGAAATTTCATGTAATTTACTAGATTTAGCACATGGAGTTAAGGAAACATATCATCAAATTTATTTGGAAATTAACTAAACAATGTGGGTTGAATGAAGGATGACACCAATTGTGGGTAACTGCCCTATTTTCATGGGATTTACTAGATTTAGTCAACCTCCCTATTTTTTATGTGGACTAATTTGCCCCCATTTTGACTTTACCATTTATTTTGCTAATAATAACCTGAATTAATAATAGCCATTGAAATAGGTAGATATGTGGTTGTAGGTTCCAAGGGGTGTGAGTGTAAGGTTTAGAAGGGGGGGTTGAATAAACCTTACCAACTTTTCTAATTAGTCCTTTTTTTTAGAAAATTCAGAGTTAATACTTCACATTTGTGTCCTTGATGGGATGACTAAGTTAGTTAATCAAACAGAGTTAGTCACTCATGACTGATTGAGCATTTGATAGAATAACTCATTTTGTTTTGACTAAAGACTTAACTCTCTTTGTGATTTGTTTTTTGGAAGGAAGACTTAACACCCTTGAATAAAGTTAAGTTTGTTTTAATACTTGGTTTTAGCACTCGAGTTGATTATCAATTGGATAGCAAATTTATCGTGAGATAAAATAAGATGCGAAATTAAAGTCTTGAAATGTAAATGACACAATAAGTTTTTATAGAGGTTCGAAGATGGGGTAATTCTTCTACTCCTCTCTTCTCCAACTCCTAGAGGAATCCACTAAGTATTGATCAATATACGAGTAGTTAACGAGTCCGGATACAAGTCTTGATCACACAACCGACTTGATCCTTTGGGACTCGATCCGGAGATGCCTTGGTCACGCGGTGGCTTCTCGTGACGACTCGAAACTTCTTCACACAGGTATTTTGCCTTGCTACTACAGCCCACTTGCTCAAGCTTCTTGGATTTGATCACGAAGCCCTTCAAAAACTTGAGACCGGTTCGACCTTGAACCTTCCTACAATCCTCCATGGAATGTAGACCCCTTGATTCTTCAAAATTTCCTCTTCAACTCGATTGAAGTTATATTTCCTTCACATGTGAGTCTTTGGATTGATTTCCTTTGTAATGTAGGCTTGAGGATTGATCTTAAATGATTTGAGAATATATTAGTGGGTGATGAAGTGTGTGTGTCTGATCACTATCAAGTAGAATCGAGTGTGATGAATTAGAGTGTACCTCATCTTCTTGGTCCTGGTTGGTCTTGTTCCTTGGCCATTAAACGGATCAAGGCTTCTTCTTGAGTCACTTGAGTAGTCGGCTTCACTACTCTCGAATCGGTGTGTCTCTTGACTTGGCTGTCTCAGCAGATCTCGGTGACCAACATTGCCTTTTTCTTTTCTTGTCTTCTTTCTCTCAAGTCCTTTCTTTCTTCTTCATTCTGTATTTGTTGACTACAGGATATGGGCAATCAATGGCATAGTGACCTGGTTGCTAGTTCAAAGATAGATTTTCAACCTTTTGATCACTCTTTCCATTCTTAGATTGTCACCCCTTTGATATTCAACTTTTTGATGTTCTCGCTCTCTTGGTTAGCTTTATCTTCCCTTGACTTGGAGGGAGCCGAGTGTCTTCCGGAGGATTCGCCCTTGCCTCTCTTGTAGTTCTTATTAAAGAACTTGTTCAACCTTTTAACCATCGGGCTATTTCCTCTTGGTCAATGACTTCTTTGACCTCGGCTCTCTTGCAATCCTTAACAATTAGCAAATTTGTTTTTGGGCTGTTTGTCTCCTCCTGGTCTTTTCTTCTCAACTCAAATTCGTAGGCTTTGAGATCCGAGAATAGCTCATGGTTGGATGTCTTGGATAGGTCCATGGAATGTCTTAGTGCCATGACCTTCATTTCCCATTCATTTGGGAGACTTCTTAGAATCTTCATACACATTTCCTTTCGTGTATATTCTTTTCCAAGTGTAGATAGCTCGTTGGTAATTTCTGTGAACTGAGCATCCAGTTGATCTAAGGTCTGAGCCTTCACAAATCAATGTTAGCTTGTCCCAGATTTCTTTAGCCGTTTTGCATGATTTGACATTATTGAACATGGCTTTGTCCAAGGTTTTGTAAAGAATGTACTTGGCCACATTGTCCAAGTTATATCTTTTTTGTCATCATTTGTCCATTCACTCTTGGTTTTCAACCATGATGTCCGGGAGCAACATCCTCTTCACCTTCACGGCAGACTCTTCTTACATTTGTGTTCACTTTTAAAATTTGCAGTGGCCCATCCTCTATTACTATCCACATCTCATCGTGTAATCTTAGATGAGATGAGCGCATCTGAATTTTCCAATCATCAAATTCTTCAATTGTGAACATAGGGATGCGTGTCAAATTTGCTTCCATGATAATAACTTTTTTTGAAAAAAAAGTTTTGAAAGATCAAGTACTAAAACAAACTTTGAAAAATTTGGACCCATCCTCTATTACTATCCACATCTCATCGTGTAATGCTGATAGATGAGCCTGCATACGAATTTTCCAATCATCAAATTCTTCAATTGTGAACATAGGGATGCGTGTCAAATTTGCTTCCATGATAATAACCTTCTTTGAAAAAAAAAAGTTTTGAAAGATCAAGTACTAAAACAGACTTTGAAAAATTTGGAGATCTAGTTCAAGAACGGTGCGGAAGGCTCAATGAACCAACCACTCTGATACCTCTTGTAGGTCCCAAGGGGTGTGAGTGTAAGGTTTAGAAGGGGGTTGAATAAACCTTACCAACTTTTCTAATTAGTCCATTTTTTTAAAAATTCGAGTTAATACTTCACGGTTGTGTCCTTGATGGACAACTAAGTTAGTTAATCAGAGAGTTAGTCACTCATCGGACTCGACCGAGCTATTGATAGAATAACTCGGTTGTTTTGACTAAAGACTTAACTCTACCGTAATTTGTTTTTTGGAAGACTTAACACCCTTGAATAAAGTTAAGTTTGTTTTAATACTTGGTTTTAGCACTCGATTGATTATCAATTGGATAGCAAATTTATCAATGAGATAAAATAAGATGCGAGAATTTAAAGTCTTTGAAATGTAAATGACACAATAAGTTTTTATAGAGGTTCGAAGATGGGGTAATTTTTCTACTCCTATCTTCTCCAACCCTGGAGGAATCCACTAAGTATTGATAAATATACGAGTGGTTAACGATCCAAATACAAGCCTTGATCACACACGGTGACTTGATCCTTTGGGACTCGATCCGGAGATGCCTTGGTCACGGTGGCTTCTCGTGACGACTCGGCTTCTTCACAGGCACGCTTTGCTACATGACCCACTTGCTCAAGCTTCTTGGATTTGATAACGAAGCCCTCCAAAAAAACTTGAGACTGGTTCGACCTTGAACCTTCCTACAATCCTCCGTGGAATGTAGACCCCTTGATTCTTCAAAAATTTCCTCTTCAACTGATTGAAGTTATCTTTCCTTTACAGGTGAGTGTTGGATTGATTTCCTTTGTAATGTAGGCTTGAGGATTGATTTTGAATGATTTGAGAATATATTAGGTTACAGTTCAAAATGTTTGCTTGAATGTTCGTGGTTCAGGTAACCTTGTCTCAGAGTTATTCCTCAACCTTTTATAGTGATCTTTCAAAAATCTGCCCGTTGAAGAGATAAACTTATTTTTGAAAGTCACTTGTGGTCGTTGGCTTGTCTTGTTGCAGTCTTTGAAATTTCCATTTCCTCGTATGAATGATTGTGCAGCTTTTCAGAGTTCTGACATGGTGCAGTGCTTCCCATTGGTGTATTCCTCTTGCACGCTTAAGGAATCGAGCACTTCAAGAAAAGCGATATGGAGGTATTACTTGTTTAAGTAATTCTCTTGATTTTACGGCAACGGATCTCTTTCGATTGTCTTGACTTGATCGCATTTTCTTAACTTACCAGGTGACTTGAGTCGACTTCCAATCATTTGATGACTCTTTCGTCACTTCAACCTTGAGACTTGGCCGTCTTGAGTTGACTTGGCGATACTTCACTGTTTGTATCTCGTTGCACCTTGATCGAGTTCGTCTTCTCTTCTTTGCCATACTCAGTGCCTCTCGGTGAGTCTTCCTTCTAGTCTCTAGTTGTCTTCTTGCATGTTTAGGCATAGCCGATTTAATTTAAACTTGACCAATTTATCTATCTATTACAATGCAATTTACAACAAAAATGGGGTGCCAACTTCCTATTCTAAGTATTACATGGCATTCATCAAAGCCTACAAAATAATTTCCCAACAATTTCCCCCTTTTTGATGATGCCAAAACTTAAAACATTCATACAATTATTTAACAAAGAAAGATACATACATAGACAAATGTAGAACTACTGAATGTATGTTTGGAATCGATCTTTTATTGATCATAACATTCTTGTTCTTTACATAGTTGTTTCAGAGTGTATCGAGTTTAAGCCCAAAAAAATTGTATCGAGTTTAAACGAGGCTTAGACTAACCATGTGTTCTATATCTACTCACGTATAGAAATTGCATAATTTTATTCAACGTCTGGAGAAGACTTACATAAAGTGTATTTACATAGTGAAATACATGAAGGGGTGGACAACAACACTTCATCTCCTTCGCTTCCCTCCTTCTTTTATCTTCTTGACTCTGTCATCTTCGACCTTTTCATTTTCTTCTCATCTTGTTGCCTTCTTTTTTCATACGCCTTCCGGCAGACTTCATCTCTTCTCGTCTTTCTTGTCTTTCCTCCCATAGCTGAGTTTGTCTTTTATTTTCTTCTTCAATTCTCTTCACATACTCAGCATTGTTCTTAGCCACTTGCAGGTTGGCTACTTCGTCAAATCCAGCCCAATAGATCCCTCCTTTCTTGCCTGGATCTATGTACTCAATGTTTTTAGGCAGAGATCTGGAGTGAAACCTCTTCCTCCACCATCGCTTCTTCCTCTCGCCCTCGGGCGTGTATTGTCTTGGGGCCTTGTTTTTCCCGGTGAGTGACGACAGAGCGATCGCCCGGTGGTTCTTTGCTGTCGCCTTCTTCACATAGTGTGAGACCTTTTTCCCAGTACAAATCCCAGGCTTGAGCCATGGACATGTTTGCGAAGTAACCTTCAGATGCGAGCGTCTTGAATTCATCAGCAGATCTTGGCTCGATTAAAGCATCCGAAATGGCATAGGTATCTCTGTCTATTGAAATGCCTCCATGTTGTTTGAGAATATCCATAACTCGGGCATTCATCCTTCCTTCCACTTCCTCCATCCCTCGCTTCAATGTCTTTCTCTTTTCACCATTGGTACAAAGCAGAGTGTTGGAGTGGCAGAGTCATTTGGGAGTTTCTTTGATAATATCATTTTGTGACAAGACCTTGTTGGGGGGTTTTAGCAATCATCAAGGTCACATCTTTCGAACCTTCCCCCTCAACAAACTTCTCTTTCTTCTCTCTTATTACTTCCTCAGCTGTCTTTCCGTTCACAGCTGCTTCTCCTTCTCGCCGGACCCTTCGGCGCCTTTGAGGACTTTAGGTATTCCTCTTCCCTTTTGGCATCATCAAAGGAGAGAGGAACCCCGAAACAAGCTAGCAAGGGGAAGTCTAGTCTGGCGATAGTTGAGTTCGTCGAATCTGCTGCGGAGTAAGCCGCACGAAACTCGAGCGGGTGGCGTTGGATTCAGTTTGCTACCAACTTCATCTCGGCCATGAGAAGATGAATTTTTGATCCATATTCTCTTCCACACGTAGGAGCTCGTTCTTATTATGTTCACGCAGCAGACTTTATCTCGTGGTATGAGATTCATGCATTTGTTCAATGTGCTCTTGCAATTTTGTCTTTGCATCGGCATTCTCGGCCCGCCGGACTAACAACTTGTTGAACAATGTCCTGAAATATCGAGCTTGTTCCACATGCATTGTTTGCTGTTGTTGCCACCACTCACGGATTCTGACTATTATGCATCTCAAATCAGCAGTGAGGTTGGCGTCCCTGTTATCCAACCTCATGTCCAGTGAGGCCTGGTGCCTCTCCATCCGTTCAATCTCAACAAATAGGGCTTTGAACACCTCCCGAACTTTTGTTTCTCTGTTTTTGGTGATGGCCAAGCAGCGTCAAAGTCATAGTTAGCTGGAACAATGGTGTTGATGGAATGACAGGATCAGATCCGTGGAAGCGCTCGCGATCATTGTTTGATTCTTCAGGGAGGTCGGTACCTCCAAGGGGAAGGATTCTACGAAAGGATCATCACGGGCAATCGAATTGTTCAATGATAAGCGGTGCTCGTGAAGTCCCTTTAGAGTCGAACCTATCGAGCTTGGGGAGCTGCGCAGTGGACCTTTGTTGTTGGTTGTGAAGTTGTGAAGTCGACCCACCTTTGCCGAGTCTCAATTTGTCTCAACGGCTTCGTCGGTCTCGTTTGGTTTTTCAAAATGAGTTGGATCGGGTCCTCGGCCTTATCGAAGCGTCATCGGACGATGATGAGATTTCCATGGGTGGCTCATCAACAAAGTTGAATGATTGGCGAGTAGTCTTGGTCGACATACTCGTGGTTGGAACATCCTCGGTGAGTCTTTGGGATCGATCACAGGGGATGACTCGGCTTCATCGTCTCCTTCCGATCCTAGAAAGGTTACATCAGTTATCCGGGAATCGTGAAGAGCACTTATCTCCTTTTCTCGATGGATCAAGGATAGCAGGAGGGATGTTATGTGCTTTGATTTCTCTCCCGGGAAGTCTCAACCTCCCGTTGGCCTTCATTACCTCCTGCAGTCTCAAGCTGCAGGCGAGGCTGGACATCCCTTTCGATGTGTGTCACTGTCTTGGGGTCTTCTCGGTGGCATCCATTGAGTCTCAACCCCATGGATTGCACTTGCATAGCCCAGTGTTAACCCGGGCGGTTCCTTCCTCGTGCCTCGACCGCATCGGCAATGTCATTACTGCAGAGCGATTGGCACTTCAGTGAGATAGTCACAACGCCTCGAGCCTCGTCAATGACAACTTGTTGTGGATTTTGTGATTGTTCCTTCTCCACTTGGCCTCATAAATTCATTGTGGAGTCAGCTGCAAAGATCCTCCGACCTTTTGCCGCAAAGCATCCTCGTCTCCGGACTCATTTGTTCCCACCGAGTATTCGGTAGTTGGGGTAGGTGGTAAGACACCTTCATTAGGGGTTGGCTCGACTGGGGTCCCCACTATCCCAATTTCATCGCCAGTTCCTTAACACCTTCCTCTCGAATGAGTGGGAAGTGGTGGCGCGACAACAATGTGCATATCTTTCGCACCACTCCCATTGGGTCTATTTCATTTGTGATTTGGAGGACTCTCCTCCGGTCCTTCCATCATTCTTTGCTCATGTAGGATTCTCGGGCTCTTGCATTGCTTCTTTGCATTTGCAACTCTTCGTGGCAAAGAACAGGGTCCAGATCCTCATCACTTTTTGAGAGGACGTCAAAGTGAGAGTGTGTACGATCGGTGGTGCGGTGAGAGGGCAGATCTTTGGCCTTCTCACGTGCTTCTGCGTCTCACCGCTTTAGCCCGTTCGTTTTCTTTTCGAATCTGCAAAGTATATTGATGCAATTATCCTCATCAAGGGCTTGCAAAGATTGTGTCCACCTCAAGAAACCTCGAAGAGTTCTTCTTCCTCAAGCAATGAACTCGGATTTTCAAACCGCACTCTGGATAGGCTCATCTTCCATTTTCTCCACTCATGAGATGATTTTGGATGTCTGGATACAATGGAGAATACATGATTACATTGTCTTCATCGTCTCTTCTTTGGCCCTCGTTTCCGGGAATTAAGGGTAGCGAGACCGCATTGCTAGACATCTTCCGTAGCCTCTATTCTGGTGGAGAAACAACCCCTGTCAATAGGTGATTCGGTTGTCTCGGCTATTCCTTGTTCCTCATCTCTCGTCTCTACTGGTCTTGAGTTGCCTCTGTTGTTTGTCCTCGCAGACTTGGCCGTTTCATCGATCACGTCCGGAGACTCTACTTCTCCAGCGAGTCTCGGTGTATCTTCTCCGGTGAGTGGTCGACTCGGCCCGATTTCTCAAGCTCGGAATGCTTGAAAATTCTTCTCCTTCTTTTTGTTTGTACTAGAGGGATTTACGGTTCGGATAAGGTTTCTTGAATCACGGGCGGGGGGGCGTCTTTGTTGTCTTCTTCGAGGAGCTGGCTGTCTTGGCTTATCGTTCTCCTTTTCTTGACAACCGGAGAAGGTATTTGAGATTCCTTCTCTCTCGCGGGCTCGCAGGGCGGGAGAGACTTTGGGGCGGAGCAGATTTCTTTTTTTTCTTTGCGGGGTAGCTTGTCTTCTTCTTAGTACCGCAGGAGCCTTTTTTTTGGAGGAGAGGAGACAGTTGTATCTTGTGGTCGGTGATTCCCCTCACTCGTGACGCCTCTCTTAGCGTAGGCTCTCTTCTCAGTGCGCCATAGAGGTTTGATCTCGAACATCCTCTTGTTTACATGGAACGGCTTTCCATGTCGAAGAGGACTTCTTTTGCCTCCTCCATCACCGGCCAATCACCGGGCCGTATCCTGGGAACCTCCAAACGTTCCATCCTTCTTGAAGGATTTGTTCCCAACGTTCGGGCGAGTCCGCTATAGACAAACTCAACCCAGTTCACTTTCTCGCTTGCTTCAATGATCGCGGCCATTACGATCAACTTTGCTTTGGATACGGTGGTCAAAGCCAAATTTGATATCTATGCATTTGGCAACGATGTCCAGCAATTTGTTGTAGTCCTCCTTCAACAGCCTCTTATTAGCTGTGTAGACTACTTTCTCAGCATAGTCGGACTTGGCTACTTCCTTCCAAGCAGCAATCAGGTCAACATCAGCTTCATTAATTTTCGACACTCCTTCCGCTTTGCAGAACAAGCATTGTTACGCCAAATCCTTGGCGTAATGATGAACTCCTTTCCATGAACAGAGGACTTGATGCCCTCATCGTGAACCTCGGCGTTCACGTAGAAGCGTGCGACCTCTTACACATAGGTCATCGGAAACTCCAACGTCAGAAACAGTTTCAGCCCAGACGTTTCCAATTTCTCAGCAATCTTTTCACTAGGGTGTCGTCGGACCCCTATTTCACCATACCATCGAAATCCACAGTAGACCCAGTGTGGATTTACTTTCCTAACTTGACAAAATCATGAGTGGATGCCATTTCTCAGTATTTTACCGAACGAAATTTAGAAAATGATCTGAGGATTGAAAGATTTTTGAGAGAGAATATTTGCTTTTGCTTTTGAGAGAGAGATGAACAGTTTTTGGTAAAGTGTGAGAGAAACGAACGAAAATGGTTTAAGTATGGTTCATGAAAGGACGTGCGGGTGGTTTTTGAAATGTGATCAAAATCAACGGCTTAGATCTTGCACGCCGATTTGCATTTAATGTCTCGTATTTAATGCGGCAGCATTTATATCCAATCATAAGCTTGGTGTGCAGCTTTTGCCTATACACGTCATAATTATGCTGACGTCATTCTTAAAAACATTCCCGCTTAGTAAAAACGACTGCGTTTTTGTCACTTTGCTCATAAATGACTCAGCTTGTCCCTTAGCTGATTTAACTCTTCTCTCCTCGCATGTAAATACTCATTTGTCTGTCCTAACCTGCATAAATTGTCTTCCGATATGGTGATTCACTTAGCTGATTTAAGAGTTCTGCTCTTTTTCCTCTTTTCGTGTTTCATTTCTTTTCTTTGAGTCTTCTGAGTGTCAACTCGGCTCAATTAATCCTAACTCGTGCTTGAGTTCTTCAAATCTTGACTCACATAATGGTTTTGTGAATATGTCAGCCAACCGCTTATCGTTGAAATATATTCCAAGGTGATGTCATTCTTTTCAACATGATCTCTTATGAAGTGATATCTGACATCGATATGCTTTGTTCTTGAGTGCAACACAGGATATTGAGTGATTGGAATTGCACTTGTGTTATCACACATGATTGGAATTTCCTTTTCTTCAATTTCATAGTCTCTCAGCTGTTGTCTCATCCATAGGACTTGGGCACAAAATTTTGCCCGGCAGACTATGTATTCTCGTATTGTGGAGGTGGCTATTGAATTTTGCTTTTTGCTAAACCAGAAATTAGCCTATTTCAAGCATTTGACATGTGCCGAGGTGCTTTTCCCGTCAACTCTACATCCAAAGATAGTCGAGTCCGAATAGCCAATTAGCTTGAATCCACCTTCCTTTGGATACCATAAGCCAACTTCTTGGCTTCCTTTCAAGTATCTCAAGATCCTCTTGGCTGCAGTCATGTGGCTTTCTTTTGGAGCAGATTGAAATCTTGCACATACACCTACAAAGAAAGGTGATGTCCGCCCGCTTCTTTGTGAGATAGAGCAATGATCCAATAAGTGCTCTGTATCTTCTTGGATCTACAGGCTTGCCATCTGCATCCATGTCCATTTTGACTAATGTATTCATTGGTATTTTTACAGAAGACTTCTCTTCCATACCAAATTTCTTCATTAATTCTCTGGTGTATTTTGTTTGACTTATGCAGGTTCCATCCTTCAGTTGTTTCACTTGGAGTCCAAGGAAGAATGTCAGCTCTCCAAGAGTCTTCTGCTCAAATCCTAGAGGTTGTTCAACATATACTTCTTCTTCCAATAAACCATTAAGGAATGCACTCTTTACATCCATTTGATATACAATATAGTTCTTGTGAGCTGCATAGGCAAGAAACATCCTTATAGCTTCCAATCTTGCTACAGGAGCAAAAGTTTCATCAAAATCTATCCCTTCTTCTTGGCAATATCCTTTGGCTACCAATCTTGCTTTGTTTCTTACCCGTAACCTTCCTCGTTCATCTTGTTTCGAACACCCATTTAGTGCCAATAACATTTTGATGGTGGGCCTTTGAACCAATTCCCATACTTTATTTCTTTCAAACTGATTCAGCTCTTCTTACATAGCTTGAATCCAATGTGTGTCATCCAATGCTTGTGACACATCTTTAGGCTCTATTTGTGAGATGAAGCATGTGAACATTGCTTCTTGTTGAGTTCGGATCTCGTTTTGACACCTTCTCTTACATCTCCAATGACTAGTTTCGTGGATGGTCTCTCGGCCATCTTACATCGAGGTTCGAGTAAGTTAGTTGGATTGATCGTCTTAATTTTGTGTTGCTTTGATCAGCTCTTTCATCATCACTTAAATTTGCAGATTTTCCAACTGTTTTTGAGACTCGGCTATCTCATCTTCATCCGGGTATATAATTCCGGCTTGACCAAAGATAGGGACTCTTTCGCATGGTTGGTTGATTGACTATCATCGGTGACTCTTCAATGTCTTCTCCATTGACATTTGGCTCATCAAACACCACATGAATGGATTCCTCTATAACCATGGTCCTCTTGTTGAGTACTCTGTAGGCTTTGCTTTCAATCGAGTATCCCAAGAAGATACCTTCATCGACTTTAGCATCAAAAGCCTTTAAATTATCTTTGCCATTGTTATGGATGAAGCATTTGCATCCAAATATTCTAAAATATACAACATCGGCTTTCTCCCTGTCCAAATCTCATAGGAGTCTTTGTCGGTTTGTCTGTTTATCATGCATCTATTTTGAGTATAGCATGTTGTGTTTATTGCTTGACCCAAAATCTTTTAGGTAGCCCCCTTGGTGACATGGTCCTTCACGCTTCTTTGAGAGTTCTATTCCTTCTTTCTCGCAACTCCATTTCGATGTGGAGTCCTTTGCAGATAATTCATGACCAATACCATTTTCAATACAATACCGAGTTATTATACTATTGACAAACTCGGTTCTCTGTCGAGATCTTATTTTGATAATGGTTTGACTTTTCTCATTTTGAATCCTCTTCATCACCAATTTGTGGTAGTTTTGTAGAGTTTCTTTCTTCTTACACATGAATATTGTCCATGTATATCTTGAGTAGTCATCTACTACCACCAAGGTGTATTTCTTCCCACTTATGCTATTTGGTTCAATGGACCAAATAGATCCATATGTAGCAGGGGCAATATTCTTGTTGAAGATGGACATGTCTTTTCTATGAATGATGATTTGATTTGTTTTCCTTCGACATGCATCACATATACTCTCCTTCTTGTATCTCGAGTTTGAAGTCCTTCCACAAGATTGCTTACGGCAAGTTTGTTAATTATTTTGAAATCGGGTGACTCGACTTCTTGTGCCAAAGCCAACTTGATTCGGTGTGCTTTTTGCTAGTAGACAAGTGCTTGGTGTTGCAGTTGACCAATCTACCACATACATGTTCTTTTGTCTGCATCCTTGCAACACAACCTCATTGGATTCAGTATTCTTGATTTGGCATGTACCCATGTTGAATCCAATATTGTAGCCTTTGTCACAGAGTTGGCTAATACTTAGCAGATTGAATTTGAGTCCTTCAACATATGCAACATCTGTGATTTCTAGTCCATTTTTCTTGATGGATCTAATGCCTCTTATTTCTCCTAGAGCTTCATTTCCTCCAAATATGACTTTTGCTCCTCTAACTTCCTTGAATCTTGACAGATTTTTCTTGTTTCCTGTCATATGTCTGGAATAGCCACTATCCATGTACCAGGTTCCTTGGCACTCAGCTGTTCCTTAAACCTGCAATCAAGGAAATTAAGTTTTAGGTACCCATACTTGTCTGGGTCCTGAGGAGTTAGTATTGTAAGATGATCCAACCAACATGTAGCCAAATCATTTGACTCTAAGGGGTTGCCATCTATCAGTGCCATGATCATAATTAATTTTGGCAAATTGCTTGGGGGTTCTAGGTTCATACAAACTATCTCTTTGTGTCGTATGCACGTGTATATGTTTTAGCAATTGCCTTCTTTGGGTAGTTGTGATATCTCGAGTGTAGTGCCTAGGTGTATATGTGTCTTTGATGAAAGCTCTTATACCTTGGGAATGGCCTTTCTTTGAGTTTCGTGCCTTTGCCATTTGGGCTTATATTCCATAGGTCTTTCTTTGATAGTTCACATTATTCCAATCACTTGGCTTGGGTACTTTCTACCATTCCCTTCATATGTGTTTCTTTTATAGAACTTAAGGGTTTTTGGTAGTTCTGTTTCTTCTTTCAGAGTATTTCCTATTTAGAGTTCTTTGAGGAACTCGGTTGGATTTCTTCTCATTTGTCCTCTCAAAGACGCTCAATCGGCCGTTTTCCTTTTCCTTTATAACCAAGGCTAGTTTGCTTGTGATTGTGCTTTGAAATAAATGTGTGTGCACCATTTGGAGTTTTGGATTTTGAGATACTTCATTACTTGAAGATCCTTTTTCCAAAATCACTTTTGGAGCTTGACATAGCATAGAGGAATTAAATCCTAAGCATGTCTTGTCTCCACATTCTCTTTGACTCATAATAAGATCATCCAATGATTTAGATGCCTTAGTGAATGAGGCAATCACATTTTGAGGTCATTTTCCTCTTTTCTATAGCGACTATCTCTGCTTATTAGCTTAGCATTTTCAAATTTTTAGACTTTCATTCTCATCGGCTATTTGACTTAGAGTACTCATCTCCTTAGTCATTTGTGAGTTTTGGATCTTGAGTAGGCTGTTTTCCTCATTTAGTAGTGTGTGTGAGGATTTAATGTGTTCAAAATCTTTCATCAATTTGCCTAATGAATCATAAAGATCAGTGGGTGATGAAGTGTGTGTGTCACACTATCACTATCACTAGAATCGAGTGTGATGAATTAGAGTGTACCTCATCTTCTTGGTCCGGTTGGTCTTGTTCCTTTGCCATTAAGCGGATCAAGGCTTCTTCTTCAGAGTCACTTGAGTAGTCGACACTACTCTCTGAATCATTTGTGTCTCTTGACTTGTTTGTCTCAAAGCGATCTCTGCGGCCGACATTGCCTTTTTCTCTTCTTGTCTTCTTTCTCTCAAGTCCTTTCTTTCTTCTTCATTCTGTATTTGTTGACTACAGGATATGGGCAATCAATGGCATAGTGACCTGGTTGCGTCACTGCGCAGTTCAAGATAGATTTTCAACCTTTTGATCACTCTTTCCATTCTTGGATTGTCACCCTTTGATATTCAACTTTTTGATGTTCTCGCTCTCTTGGTTGGCCTATCTTCCCTTGACTTGGAGGGAGCCGAGTGTCTTCCTGGAGGATTCGCCCTTGCCTCTCTTGTAGTTCTTATTAAAGAACTTGTTCAACCTTTTAACCATCGGGCTATTTCTTCTTGGTCAATGACTTCTTTGACCTCACTCTCTTGCCATCCTTAATAATTAGAGCGAGTTGTTTTGGGCACAACTGTCTCCTCCTGGTCTTTTCTTCTCGGCTCAAATTCGTAGGCTTTGAGATCCGAGAATAGCTCATGGTTGGATGTCTTGGATAGGTCCATGGAATGTCTTAGTGCCATGACCTTCATTTCCCATTCAGCTGGGAGACTTCTTAGAATCTTCATACACATTTTCTTCTGTGTATATTCTTTTCCAAGTGTAGATAGCTCGTTGGTAATTTTTGTGAACCGAGCATCCAGTTGATCTAAGGTCTCTCCTGCGATCATCTTGAAATTCTCAAATTTCTGTACAACAACTGATAGTTTATTTTCCTTGATTTGCTCTGAGCCTTCACAAATCAATGTTAGCTTGTCCCAGATTTCTTTAGCCGTTTTGCATGATTTGACTTTATTGAACATGGCTTTGTCCAAGATTTTGTAAAGAATGTCCTTGGCCACATTGTCCAAGTTATATCTTTTTCTGTCATCATTTGTCCATTCAGCTCTTGGTTTTTCAACCATGATCGGTGCGGGAGCAACATCCTCTTCACCTTCATTTGCAGACTCTTCTTCTTGAGTTGTGTTCACTTTTAAAATTTGCGGTGGCCCATCCTCTATTACTATCCACATCTCATCGTGTTATCTTTGATAGATGAGCTTGCATACGAATTTTCCAATCATCAAATTCTTCAATTGTGAACATAGGGATGCGTGTCAAATTTGCTTCCATGATAATACTTTTCTTTGAAAAAAAAGTTTTGAAAGATCAAGTACTAAAATAGACTTTGAAAAATTTGGAGATCTAGTTTAGTAACCGGTGCGGGAAGGCTCAATGAACCAACCGCTCGATACCACTTGTAGGTCCCCAAGGGGTGTGAGTGTAAGGTTTAGAAAGGGGGGTTGAATAAACCTTACCAACTTTTCTAATTAGTCCTTTTTTAAAACAATTGAGTTAATACTTCATTTGTGTCCTTGATGGACGGCTAAGTTAGTTAATCGCAGAGTTAGTCACTCAACAGACTGTTTGTTTGTTGATAGAATAACTCGATTGTTTTGACTAAAGACTTAACTCTCTCGTAATTTGTTTTCAGCGGAAGACTTAACACCCTTGAATAAAGTTAAGTTTGTTTTAATACTTGGTTTTAGCACTCGATTGATTATCAATTGGATAGAAAATTTATCGTGAGATAAAATAAGATGCGAGAATTTAAAGTCTTTGAAATGTAAATGACACAATAAGTTTTTATAGAGGTTCGAAGATGGGGTAATTCTTCTACTCCTCTCTTCTCCAACTCCGGAGGAATCCACTAAGTATTGATCAATATACAGATTGGTTACAGATCCGGATACAAGTCTTGATCACACGAGATAACTTGATCCTTTGGGACTCGCCGGAGATGCCTTGGTCACGCAGAGGCTTCTCGACGACTCGGCTTCTTCACAGGCGTTTGTCTTGCTACTACGACCCACTTGCTCAAGCTTCTTGGATTTGATCACGAAGCCCTCCAAAAACTTGAGCGGTTCGACCTTGAACCTTCCTACAATCCTCCGTGGAATGTAGACCCTTGATTCTTCAAAAATTTCCTCTTCAAGGCGATTGAAGTTATCTTTCCTTCACGGTGAGTGTTGGATTGATTTCCTTCGTAATGTAGGCTTGAGGATTGATCTTGAATGATTTGAGAATATATTAGGTTACTGATTCAAAAAAGTTTGCAAATGTTCGTGGTTCGGTAACCTTGTCTCGAGTTATTCCCAGGTGACTTAGTCGCCTTCCAATCATTTGATGACTCTTTGTCACTTCAACCTTGAGACTTGGTTTGTCTTGAGTTGACTTGAGGCGATACTTCACTGTTGTATCTCGATTGCACCTTGATCTAGTTCCGTCTTCTCTTCTTTGCCATACTCGATTTGCCTCTCGGTGAGTCTTCCTTCTAGTCTCCGGTTGTCTTCTTGCATGTTTAGGCATAGCCGACTTAACTCGGCTTGACCCGGCCTCTATCTATTACAATGCAATTTACAACAAAAATGGGGTGCCAACTTCCTATTCTAAGTTTACATGGCATTCATCAAAATCTACAAAATAATTTCCCAACAGTGGTCTAGATTTGGTCTTATGTACTCATATAATAGGGGGTCCTATATAACCTCTCCTATATATATATATATATATATATATATATATGTGTGTGTGTGTGTGTGATTTAAACTATAATATATTACCTGAACTGGTATCAACTACACGTATAGTCGGGTAGACATCAATTCTCTCATATGAATCATCAATAGAAAATATTGACACATTAAAAACGTGGTTGACACGATAAGAGAAAATCAACACTTCACCATCTGAAATTTCGTTATCATGGATGAATTTGCTCCATCCATCCGTAAAATAGAACGCGCCATAGGGGCAGACCACGTATAGTCCGTTCACATTATGCATGTCACAATTTAATGGTGTAAGATCATTAAATTGACTGCCGAATTTGCTTAGAAGATGCTAACAGAAAAAATTTAATGTAATTACAATTTGCAATGAATTTCTAATTGAACAATATAAGAAGCCATTACAATTAGTAGATAGAAGTTTATTGTTGAATCAAAACTATAAAACTAATAACCAAAAAAAAATATTGTCGAATTAAAATAAAACAATAATTTTCGAATCAAAACTATAAAACTAATAACCAAAAAACAATATTGGCGGGGCTAGATGTTTATATATATGAACAGAAAATGTATGTTAACACAAAAAATATTGACACAAAATATATTGACAGAAAATATGTTAGTATGAGGAATAACAAAATAATAAACAAATCATACAAAAAACAACTTAAAAAAGTAAAACAAAACTATCAAGAATAATAAAAAAAAACAAAAACTCACCAAATATTGTCCGTACAAATCCACAATATAGTCTATATAAAAACTCTTGATTATTGCAGAATTCGAGTTCAATACTGTCGATGTTGGCGGGATACTTGATGAAAATAAAAATATAGGGGAACGTGAAGATGAAGCCATATTTGGTGGTTATGCTTCGAATTTAGGATCAACAATATCAAAGTGTTTCTATAATGCAATTTAAGTAGTATAGCATAAATAATAAGCTGCAAAAAATCTTTGAACACAAAATCAATTGTTAATTCAGTGGTGAAAGATACATAAAATCATAATTCATCTATTTTAACTATTATTAAATAATTTAGGAAAGTTTGAATAGTCGTAAGTATTTAAAACTTGATTAATTAATATTATATTGTACAAAATTGCATCGACACCATTGAAACAAATAAATAATATATTTGATGAAGATATGATGTATGTAATCAACACATCATTGTAAAATATATTTAAGAAGAGCTGACATATACTAATATCAATTATGGTGAAATATTATTTATAATTTTTAATATCTACATATTATATATAGATAGAATTGATACTATAGACTCACTTTTGGTATAAAGTAGGAATACCGGTAAATAAATTTTCCTATTTTTTTTATACATATAAAATAGGAATATCATTTATGATATTTTTCTAATTTATATACATATAAAATAGGAATACCATTTACAATATTTTCTTATAATATTTTCTTAATTTATATAATTACAACGATTTTCTTATAATGTTTTCATAATATAAAAATTTATAATAATTACCATTTATAATACTTACAATTGTGTCCTAATATACTAAGCAAAAAGAGCGGGAAAATAAAAGTTCTGGACTTCTGCTATTATATATATATATATATATATAGATTATAATATGCACCTGATGTGATACTGCTAATATGTTAAGATGCAATTAACGAATAAAGCTCAAGCCACAACTACGAAGAAGGCCAAGTGATTCAGCATATATATGTCAGCCCAATAAGGCTCAATGGCTAAGAAGCCTAAATTTAAACCAAGGCCCATGAGGTCAACTACAAAAAGTAATATTCACCTCATTTATATGGTATACAATTCTAGTCTCAAACTCTAGTCCTTTGATTTTTGATGAATAATCTACTGGCTTGAGTATCTTAAAGGCATATTCGGGACAATCTCAGAACTCTTCTAACGATTTTTTCATGTTGTAGACTGAGAACCCACATAACAAGTAACATTTCAGACACGTATTTGTGCAAATCGAGTCAACATCAGTAGGAAATAAATTTGTGCAACATTAGTACCTTAAAAATAAAAATCTACTATCAAAATAATTGGAACTCAGAATAAAAAGATCTCTTATGAAATAATTACAGCACGGATAAATACCAAAAGTTTCGCAGAGTATAGATGTGATCACATTTACAATCACATGCAGCAGAAATTAGAAAGCAGAAATAAGACACCAGATATAAAAATTTATCTACAAGCCAACTATCTTGTAGATGTGCCAATATGGCGAAACTTTCCACGAGTAAAAATATTTTGATTCCGCATACAAAAATACTAAAATCAACTAGTAGAAAATCAATGAAACCTCATCTCTAGAGCAGATCTGATCTTTGTAATACAACTCATCCAATAATAGACATGTGTGGACTACGTTTATCACAATACTAAAAACTATGGATGAAAAAGCTAACAAACACAACTGCAGGACTGAATATTATCTTTGATGTAGTCACATTCGAGATCGCATCCAATACAGTGAGATTCCTTGTGCTTGAATGACCCTTAATTCTCTCAAGACTCTTATATCTCTGGTGTATTTCTTGTTTATTGATTATGGACGTCTTCTTCTCTTTATATAGGCGTCCAGTCCATCAAAGAGTCCTAATACACAAAGAAAGAAAATATATACAAATATATGACAAGTATATCACTTACGTTAGGAAACAAGATAAATATCAAAGAGTCCTAATATATCTATATCACATCGATATGATTTCTTTCCTAGTCTATATCCAACTCAATCTTACCATAAGTCTAAAAAGGCAAAACAATTAAAACACAATCCTTTTTATTTTGGAAATTGTTTTAGGCAACAATAATTGCCCTAACAATCTACCCATTTTTGCCTTTCTGGGCAAAACACATATCAAGCACAAAACAAACTAAATCCCCCTAAGTATCATGCTGAGTAAAAATACTGAAACAAATGTAATCATATTTCAGGTCACAATCATAACTGCAGCAAAATAAACATAAGTAGAGTTTTATCAAGTTATTAACAACCAAAAGCAAATAATCATAACTAGAGAGTTGTTTTAGTACATCCCAGAATTAAACATCATAAAGTTCATCAGAGGAAACATTCGTATCCATCTGCCCTTCGAAATCAAATTTAAGGCCTTCATCGCCTTCATCGCCTTCACCTTGTCCAGTAATTGGTGCAACAGCAACATCTAGAGCAACAACATTTTCAGAACTTTGAGAAGCATTTCCAGGAGCCTCAGTAGCCCTAACTCCCCCTGCAGCAGTGCTCGGTCCAGCAGCAGCCAAATTCTCTCCCCCTTTTTGGCCAGAAAGCGAGCTAAGGATATGTTGTAATTGTGTGCAGAGAGCAGTGAAATAAGCAATTTGTTGCTCAGCAAAGGCCAGTTGTACCTGTAAGAAAGCCACATAAACAGGGACAAAGGGAATGTTAGCGGAAATGTGTGTCTGAATGTTGCCAACATCCGCGATCACATTTGAGGCCACATCCGGGAGAGACTCAGGAATAGGGGCATCGACGGACGGAGGGGCATCAAAGATAGGAGTTTTTGGAGCAGGTGGGTCATCCCCTGGATATACAAGGGGCAAATCAACAAGCTAATTTTTAGATCTTAGCAGTGGACGAGAGATGGAAGACCCCATGTGGATTAGTGAAGTGGCCACCCTGTCTTGGTTCAAATCCTTGAGAGACCAGGATTTTATAGATGAAACTTGGGAATGGTAGGGACCAAGAATTTGACCTTCTATCAGCAAAGAATGTTATTTCTTCGAAAGCCAATTTCTCAAAATTAAATGGCAGCCCTTTCCCAATCTGGTACAATACTCTGGCATGCGTCTTAGTGACAATGGAATTGTTCTTTGTAGGAGACCAGTTTGCACTGCAAATCTTGTGCAAAAATCTATAAAAGGAGGTAAGACGGGCTGAGGTGCGTTTATGAGGATAGGCAGGCCACATTTCTTCAAGACCACCTGTTAAAAACTTTGTCATCTCATTGAAATCAGAGGGAACATCGGCCTCTTCGAAGTCAGGCATATCAAAGAACTGATTGATAATTGTAGGATTGAAATGATAAATTATATTTCAAAGAAACACTTTCCCATACTTGGGAGATCTTCGAAGAGTAATCCTAGGAGACATGTTGGCATATAACTCACAAACAACAGTATCAACATAAGGCAGGGCAGTATCGATAGTGGTAAGCAAATTCCTTTCCTTAAAAAATCTATTTAAATTATACTGGGCAAAATGCTCATAATCTCTGTATCTCTCATCAATAAAAGCATGAGAAATTAAAGCATGGAACCAGGTAGCCGCAGTGGCTGTGTAGAACGACTCAGAATGGGCTCTTAATATCGAACTCAGAGTCAGATGTATTGTTAGATGACATCACATCTTCCTCTGCATCAGCACCAACTGCTTCATGTCTTTCTTTTGCAATTAGTTCATCTCCAACCTCGTCAACCAGGGCCTCGTAATCAATCTCTGTAGCTGGTACTTTGAGGCATCAAAATCCTCATCACTTGAATCATCAAATTCAGAACTTGACTCAGTTGCAGTAGGTGTGGGCTGATATATTCTCATATTCTTGGCCACACGTTTTCCTTTCTTGGCTTTTTGAACTATCTAAGCCAAGGGTACTTCATCATCACTTTCTTTGGACTCTGTCTGAATAGGATTGCTGGGCTTAACCACAAATTGATTGACATTGTTCTCAGAATCACTGAAAGCTATGCGAGGAATAGGCAAATCCTATCCCCTTGCTTTGAAGTACTCCTTAATTCGGTCTTTTGCTTTTTGGGTGAAATCAAAGGGGTTGACTCAGAATCTTCAAAGTCCTTTAGAGAGTAGCCTCTTAACCATTTCGAGCGTCGAACATTGGGGTTTCCCAAAGGCCCATGATCAGTGCGAATTACCTCAGAATCTAGGCGATTTTCTACATCAATTTTGTTGTTCTTTTCCCCAGGAAGAACAGCAGCAAGAGCTTTCTCTTGAAATGGAACCGGGATGAGAGTAGTAGGGGTAGAACTAGGTGAGGATGGTTTCTCAAGAAGGGATAAATCCATACCTAGTTCGTGTGTTTGAACAATGGGAGATGCAGTCCCAGATGCAGGGACATTTTCAGTGTCAAATGCAGGCGCACCTTTAAAGGACTCAGTGGCAGGGGTTTTGTGAGATGGAAGAGTGGTGATCTCTGAAGTAACTATTGTAGGAGTGGAGTAAGGAGTTGCAACATTCTCAAAGGGTGCCAAACTCTCCTTAATCTGAGAAGAAGAAGGATCTTCGGAGATAGATGATGCGTCGGATGATGCTCCATCTCTCGACAATCTCGCGCAATGGGGTGTTAGCCATCGATTTTTTAGAGTGAGGGTTGTCGGAGTTATGTGAGGAAGATGGGGACTTGATGGGGCTTCCAAAGAGGTTCTTGATGGAAGAAACAAATCAAGTCCATGGAGAGTGAGGGAAGAATTCAAACTGTAGAGAAAATTCAATCCACACAAAAACTTCGAATAATGTGAGAGATAGGTGATGGTACTTGAGTGCCTGCAAATAAATAGAGAAGTGATAAGAGTCATAATCAGGCATGAAATCCAATGTACAAAATGAAGAGTTTTATAAGGAAATAAAATCTCATGGTAAACTCGAAAAATAAGGAAAGTAATGTGAAGTCCAATTAATACCAAACTCTAGTTCACTAAGTGGCCAAATTAAGTCAAATTATGATAAGGAATGTAAGATCAAAAATAAGATTTTTCCTTATCCTCCAAATCGTGTTCAACTCACAAAATAAATCCATCAAGATTTTGGAAGAGAAAAATATCAATCACAAATTATATAAGGAAACCAAATCTCAGCAAATTATCCAACATCACCAGGACATGCAAAACCTAATATGCCCCTAAAAATAATCGAACACAAGAAGAGAGACGTGCTTCACCAATGGATATAGGTTCAAATGTCATCACATTTCGAGTCACACATGTACTAACTAATTCAATAAATCGCAATCCGAAATCCAGTTTTTTAAATTTTTTGAGTTTTCTGCAATTTTTCCAAGTCTCATGAGGGAGTTAACCAAAAGGAAGCTTTCACTCAAATGCCATAGGTAGCTCTTTTTTCACATGATCATGCCTTTTTAGATAGCACTAAGCTTGAAGAAATTAGTCACAAGGAATAGTTGCACACAATGAGTTGGTAGCTTTTTCCTATAAGGCCTCCAAGCATGATCAAGACTTTATTTATAACTTAGCTACTGAGAAACAATCAAATTTTTGTTTTATAATTGGAGAGATCAACTCACACCGGTTTTCCAAGTGAGAAAATATATGTGACTAGTTCGAACCATCAATCCACTTTTTGCAGATATGCATGATGAGCTTAACATAGAAAGATGACTAAAAAGTAAAAAGAACTAGATGAGATAAGAGACATGCAGTGTTTGGATGTTACAGTAGATGTGATGTGCAATGTCTAACATCTCGTGTAACATTTCAGAGAACACACAAACCGAGAGACTTTCTAAAATTTGAGAATCTCTCAAAATCCAAAGCCTTGGTGAAGATGTCTGCAAGCTGGTTTTCAGTAGCAATATACTCAGTGCGAATTATATTTTTCTCAACTAAATCTCGAATAAAGTGATGTATAATATCTATGTGTTTAGTACGAGAATGTTGGACATGATTTTTTGAAATATCAATCGCACTCATATTATCACAATAGACAATCAAAGTTTCACTTTGCAAACCGTAGTCCTCAATCATTTGGTTCATCCATAAAAGTTGTGTGCGACAACTTCCAACCGCTACATATTCTGATTCAACAGTCGAAAGGGATACACAATTTTGCTTTTTGCTATACCATGAGACCAAATTATTTCCCAAATAAAAACATCCTCCAGTTGTATTTTTTTGATCAACAACATCTCCAGCCCAATTAGAATCACTAAATCCCACAAGATTAGTGTTAGTGTATTTTGTGTACCAATTCCCAAATCAGTTGTGCCTCCTACGTTAATGTATCGAATAATATGTTTTAATGCCTTTAAGTGAGTAACTTTGGGATTAGATTGATATCAAGCACAGAGACAAACACTAAACATAATATCAGGGCGGCTGGCAGTCAAGTACAACAAACTTCCTATCATGCTTCTATATAGGGTGTGGTCAACACTTTCAGCCACATCTTCTTTACTCAACTTTTGACTCGACCCCATGGGAGTCTTCAAGTGAGAAGCATTTTCCAAATTGAACTTTTTCACAAGATTTTTGGCATACTTGTTTTGTGAGATAAAAATTCCTTCTTTTAATTGTTTAGTTTGCAAGCCCAGGGAGTAACTTAACTCACCTACCATACTCATTTCGAAAGTGGAGGACATGCAAGCAATGAATTGTTTCAACAATTTATTAGAGGAGGAACCAAAAACAATGTCATCGATATAGATTGAGCAAACATGATGTCATGGTTTTTCTTTTGAATAAACAAGGTTTTATCAACTTCACCACGTTTAAAACCAATTTGAAGAAGATAATCAGTTAACCTACCATACCAAGCTCTTGGGGCTTGTTTAAGACTATAGATAGCCTTTTTAAGCTTATACACATGGTTAGGCTTAAAAGGGTCCTCAAAGCTTTTAGGTTGTTCTACCAAAGCTTCTTCATGTAAAAAACCATTTAAGAAAGCATTTTTTACATCCATCTGGTGAAGAGTTAATCTCAAGTAACATACAATTGCTAGCAACAGACGTATTAACTCAATACGGGCTACAAGAGCAAATGTTTCACCGAAATCCACCCCCTCAACCTGTGTGTACCCTTGAGCAACTAATCGAGCTTTGTTGCGAACAATTTTGTTAGATTCATATGTTTTATTTTTAAAAATCCATTTTGTTCCTATAATATTAACATCCAATGGCCGAGGAACCGAAAACCACACATCATTTTTGACAAATTGGTCTAATTCCTCTTGCATATCATGTATCCAAAATTCGTCTTTTAGAGCTTCAATAATGTTCTTAGGTTCGAAATTGGAAATAAAACAACATGTGTTTGATAAATGGTTTTATCATGATTTTGATGATTTTGTTTTTACACCAAAATAATGTTTTTAACTATTTTCCAAATACTCCTAAATGATTTAAAATATTTTTACTAATTTTTCGGAGTATTTCTTCAAGTTTATTTTCGACAAAAATTGGACAATACTTTTGATGATTTTTTGTTAATGTGTTTTTACACCAAAACAATGTTTCAAAATGTTGTCCAAATACTCCCTATTGGTCTAATATATTTTTACTATTTTTTCTGAGTATTTCTTGAAGTTTATTTTGACTAAAATCGGACAACCCCTCTGTTTTGAGGTCAACTGGTCGCCCTAGAGGGCAACCCGTACCTGAACGCGTTTTAAACTTGAAACAGAGAACATCTTTGAGGAGGTCAACTTGTGTGTCGGCATCGGCCCGTCGGCCGAATCGTCAGCGTCGGCCGGTCGACCCCTCGTCGGCCGGTGTCTGGGAGCAATTTATTGAAACAGAACTCCGTGGACTCGTTTTTGGCTTTGCTCGATCGGCTGGACACGGGGTCGACCGGTCGCCCTGTGTAAAGATGTATTCTTATTTTCAAACATCTATTTCTGCGTGACCGGTCGCCCTATGGTTTGACAGCAAAATTCTAATCGTTGTGCAACAGCTATATTCTTCATTTGTCTTGCAATTGTTTACAGATTTCAATCTCCTAGGAGGAGCCTATCATGTTCAAGACATCTTCTATAAATAGATGAAGAATTGAAGCAACACAACATGAGAGAAAACTACAACACAACAAGATACATTCAAGCAAACATATTTGTTCTTCATTGTTATTATTCTTGTTGTAATAGCCTAAGGTCTTTCACTTTCACATCTTGAGGTCTAGGCTTATTTCTTGATTACACTTGCACTTAAATTTGTATCATTCATTATCGAGTTGTAATCTTGAATTTTTGGGTTATCATTCAACACAAGATATCCTTGTGAGTGTTCTTGTGGTAAGAACATACTTGGATGATCTAGGTGATAGGTGCAAGAAGATTGTGGTGATCTTCTTATTAAAGAGTGTGGTGCTCTTGGGGTGTTGAAGAATTTGGTGTTCTTCAAGGTTGAAGATTGTGGTAATCTTCACAAGGTGTCGTTGGAGATTGTGGTAATCTTCAAGAGAGATTGTGGTAATCTCAAAGGTGGTGTTGAAGAAGAGTGCGGTGCTCTTCAAGGTGATGTTGGAAGGTGTTGTATTAATTTTGTTAATTAATAAAATCTTTTTTTCTTTTTGAAATCCATCCCGGATATACTGGGGTGGTAGAGGATTAGGCCCTAAGTGGGTTGAACCTCTATAAATCGACGCGTGTTATTTACTTCCCGCACCTTTATTATTATCTTGGCTTGCTTGAATCTAAAAAGAGGGTGTAATCAAGAAAATGGAGATAATCTATTCACCCCCCTCTAGATTATAGTAGCCGCTTGGACTTACAAGTGGTGTCAGAGCCAAACTCTTTGGCAAGCTCGTTCCACATCGCGAGTAAAGAGAAAAGATCATCGGCTACGAATGAAGTCTACCTTACCGGCGCCTTCACTACCAAGCCACCACTATTTGATTCCAAAAATTTAACATTTTGGAAAGAAATAATGGAATGCTATCTACAAGGTTGCGGGTTCGATATTTGGAACACGGTCATTAATGGAGAATCCATTCCAATGAAAGACACACCTTACACCTCCAAAGCTCTCAAGGAGCTCAATGATGAAGAGAAGAAAATCATCTCCTTAAATGGTAAAGCTCTTAATATTTTGTATTATTCACTTACCACTTTGGAATTTGATCATATTGTAGGAATTCGATCGACACATGAAGCATGGATAAAATTAGAAGAAGTATATGCAAATGAAAGGAGCCACTCAAAAGCATATATTTCTCAATTGGATACAACATCAAACCCAACAACATGGGATGAGCTTCCTACAACTTTCGACGACGATGAAAACGAACGTTATCTTATGGGCTTCGAAGAAAACGAGGTAAGTTCTAAACCTTCTACTTCCTATGATAATAATGATTATAGTAATTTGCAAAATGATTTTGATGAGCTTCAAAATGAATTCCAAAGCTTACTTGTTAAATACAAAAATTTGAAAAAGGAATTCAATGTTTTGAAAAATGATAAGGATAGTTTATTTACTTCCTATGAATCACTATCATGTGCTCACACCACCACACTTGATAAGGTTAGAAACCTTGAAAAAGAAAATAGTACTCTTGTTGAGAATATTAATTGCATGAAAAAGGATTTATCAAAATCCAACTTGAGTACCGATAAAATAACCGATATTGTTGATGTTCATAGTTGTGATAAATTGAAACAAGGACTTGATCATAAGCCTAGTGTTGTTAATTATGTGAAAATAAATCAAGTCCCTATGCATGTTGGTCATTATGCTCCAAAAATTATTACTTGCTTATATTGTGGTAAAAAGGGTCATACGGTAAATACTTGTCGGGCTAGAAATAGCTCCAATTATTGTTGGAGGCCTAAAAGTCTCAAAGCTAATCCCAAAGGACCTAAACACTTGAGGGTACCACAAAACGATGTCATATTAGGTACCCGGCGGAATAATATTCAAGGAAAATTCATGACGTCAAGGAGACATCAAATGACCGTCTCATTCAATCAAAGAAAAAGACATCACCACAATGAATTTCCAAGAGAAAGACATTATCGACAATGGGAAGGACATAATCCTTGGAAATGGAGCAATTGGAGAAGCTATCATCTACAAGATGATTTTCAAAGGGGAAGATACCATCAACAACGGGAAAGGCACAACCCTTGGAAATGGCGTAATTGGTAAACCGTATCTCCTCATTTAAATATGCATTTTATTTTGTTATTATGCATGTTTTTAATTGTGCCTAATGTTTCAAAATGAGTTTTCAAAAATTTATTTTTAAAATTAAGATCTTCAATATATTTGTGTGTTCTTAAAATATTTTTGAAAAGAGGACCTTGCATGTTATTTTTAAAACTCTTGTGCATTTACTTAGACTAAAGTTTTATAATCTCCTATGGATGCTTATGGCATAATCATACTTGTGACGCATATTGTTTCTATCCTATACTTGTATCATGTTGTCTTGTGCAAAACTTGTTTAAGAATTGTGTAGGATTTATATCTCTTATTCATTGGCTATCTTCTCATAATCCATCAAGAAATGATTAAGATATCGAGGTACGCTCACCATTGTTATTCATCTCTTAGACTCGATGTATTTTTGCCATATGCCTATGTGCTTACTTTTCAAGATATTTCATAGTATTTCATATAAGTGCCATTAAGAGGATTTTTCGATTTTTGAAAGACACTATTCTATAAAGCTTGTTTTATCCGAGACTTGTAAAGGATTATATTATGTTTTGATAAAACATTTGATTTTCATCCTTCTCTCAAAATTATGCATTTGATTGCTCATATTCATTCTTGTCAAAACTCTTCTTCAAATGCTTCTTTTAAATGAGGTCTCAACAATATGATCTCGGTTTATCATCATTGTTACTCATCCTCACCGATTAAATGGTAAGAATTCTACTCCTTTTATCTCATTTAGGTTGAACCCTTGAGAAAATGCTTCTACTTGATATATTTATGGAATTCTTGCATAATTGTGTTGTGAATGATGGTTGTTGATGAATGATATTTGTAAAATTGCTTTTGGTGATGAAAAACTTGGCTTGATTATACTTACAAGGGCTATATACATCTTCTTCTATTTTAGACGCCCGCCAAGTGTACGATAAAACGTTTCAATGAAAAATTCATCACCTACATGATTCTCTCGTTTTCATATGTCTTATATATTTATAGAAATCATGTTTTGCAAATCAAATGAGCTTTCATAAGCTTCTACAAGCCATATGATCGACTTTTCTCTCCTATTTGGTTTATAAGCTTCAATGTTCAAATAGCTCGATAAATTGGTTAAGTTGCGCACTTTGATATAATATTATAATTTTTTATCGTGCTAACATTCTTTTTTGATGATTCTAAAGGGAGAGAAACAGGTTATAAGCTCGTTAGCTCATAAAAGCTAAAATAAGCTCAACGGAAGAAGCTATAAGTTGTGGCTATTGAAAGCCAAAAGCTGTGAACTATACTTAGTCCATTTGTTGTATTATGGACTTATATACATGCCTAATGATGTTTTGTTGACAGGGGGAGCTTATAAGCTCTTGATACTTAAGCTCAAGTTGTAAAAGCTGAGCTTTTAGCTTTTGGTTGATCGCTTCAACATTACTCTTGTTGTGCATGTTGATAGGGGAAGCTTTTGCAAAAATGTTTTTGAAAATCTATACTCCCATCCTTATGATTATGTTGCGTGGAATGTTGTCGCTCACAACGTATAGTTCATTTTTTAACCGGTAAAATTGTTTTGTTTTCAAAATCGACCTCGTTAAATTGTTTTGGTTTGTAATCATCAAAAAGGGAGAGATTGTTTGATAAATGGTTTTATCATGATTTTGATGATTTTGTTTTTACACCAAAATAATGTTTTTAAATGTTGTCCAAATACTCCTAAATGATTTAAAATGTTTTTACTAATTTTTCGGAGTATTTCTTCAAGTTTATTTTCGACAAAAATTGGACAACACTTTTAATGATTTTTTGTTAATTTGTTTTTACACCAAAACAATGTTTCTAAATGTTGTCTAAATACTCCCGATTGGTCTAATATATTTTTACTATTTTTTCAGAGTATTTCTTGAAGTTTATTTTTGACTAAAATCGGACAACCCCTCTGTTTTGAGGTCAATCGGTCACCCTAGAGGGCAACCCGTACCTGGACGCGTTTTAAACTTGAAAATAGATAACATGATGAGGGAGGGCAACCTGTGTGTCAACCGGTACCGTCGACCGTCGACCAAGGTGTCGACCGGTGCGGTCGACCCCTTGGTCGACCAGTGTGTGCGAGCAATTTATTAAAATAGAACTCCCTAGACTCGTTTTTGGCTTTGCTCGACCGGTGGACACATGTGGTCGACCGCAAATTTGGACCCCGTCGATCGGCCGCCTGTGTTAAGATGTATTCTTATTTTCAAATGTCTATTTCTGCGCGACCGGTCGCCCTATGGTTTGACAGCAAAATTCTAACTGTTGTGCAGCAGACATATTTTCCCTAATTTGTGGGATTGATTTCTAACAACTATATTCTTCATTTGTCTTGTAATTTTTTACAGATTTCAATCTCCTAGGAGGAGCCTATCATGTTCAAGACATCTTCTATAAATAGATGAAGAATTGAAGCAACACAACATGAGAGAAAACTACAACACAACAAGATACATTCAAGCAAACATATTTGTTCTGCATTGTTATTATTCTTGTTGTAATAGCCTAAGGTCTTTCACTTTCACATCTTGAGGTCTAGACTTATTTCTTGATTACACTTGCACTTAAATTTGTATCATTCATTATCGAGTTGTAATCTTGAATTTTTGGGTTATCATTCAACACAAGATATCCTTGTGAGTGTTCTTGTGGTAAGAACATACTTGGATGATCTATGTGATAGGTGCAAGAAGATTGTGGTGATCTTCTTATTAAAGTGTGTGGTGCTCTTGGGGTGTTGAAGAATTTGGTGTTCTTCAAGGTTGAAGATTATGGTAATCTTCACAAGGTGCAGTTGGAGATTGTGGTAATCTTCAAGAGAGATTGTGGTAATCCCGAAGGTGGTGTTGAAGAAGAGTGTGGTGCTCTTCAAGGTGATGTTGTAAGGTGTTGTATTAATTTTGTTAATTAATAAAATCTTTTTTTCTTTTTGAAATTCATCCCGGATATACTAGGGTGGTAGAGGATTAGGCCCTAGGTGGGTTGAACCTCTATTAATCGACGCCTGTTATTTACTTCCCGCACCTTTATTATTATCTTGGCTTGCTTGAATCTAAAAAGAGGGTGTAATCGAGAAAATGGAGATAATCTATTCAACCCCCCCTCTAGATTATCGCAGTCGCTTGGACTTACAACATGTTCTCACATTGACACAATCAGCAGACATACAAACCATTCTTACCATATCACGATACATCACTTTACCTTTCCCTATTGTCTTAATACCATTAGTAGTATTACTAATGATTTGAGACGCAGGATGATTTTTCTGAATTCTTGTAGGTATGTCTCTGCCATGATCCACGATTGGATTATTTGTTTCTTCAACATGTTCGGTGTCTGAATCAGAGTCTGTCTCAGCTACAGCAGACACGGATGTGGACTCAGATGCTGTTACATTTGGTTTTATATTTGAGACAGTTGTGGATAGGGCTTCAGTCACATTCTCAGTTACATCTGTGCTTACATCCATCACTGGGCCAGTTTCAACAAACTCGAGCAGATCTCCAACATTGTCTTCTTCACTCTTACCTGCAATATCTGAGAGATCATCGAAGACTACATTTACAGATTCAATAATCGTCTTAGTACGAAGATTGTAAACTCGATAAGCATAATTGTTCGAAATGTAGCCTAGAAATAGGCATTTATCACTTTTTGAGTCAAATTTACCAAGGTTATCACGATCATTGAGAACATAGCACACACATCCAAAAACATGAAAATATTTGAGGTTAGGTTTCTTTCCCAAAAGAATTTCATAAGGGGTCATAGAACATCCAATCCTCAAATATACACGATTAGCTATGTGACATGCAGTATTTAGAGCTTCAGCCCAAAATATTTTTGAAAGTTTTTTAGAACTAAGCATGACACGAGCTATCTCTTGCAATGTACGATTTTTTCTCTATGCCACTACATTTTATTGTGGAGTTTTGGGTGCGAAATTTCAAGAGAAATCCCCTTTTCTATCAACAGAAGGACGAGAAAGAAGAGTTCTCAAACTCTTTACCATGGTCCGATCTAATTCTGGCAACAATTAAATTATACAAGTTACAAACCATTTTATCCCAGCTTCTAAAGAAATCAAAAGTTTCAGATTTCTCACGTAGAAAATATGTCCACATGTAATGTGAAAAATCATCAACAATCACATAGGAGTACTTCCTACCACCCACACTTTTAATCTGAATAGGACCCATAAGATCCATATGAACTAACTCCAGAAATCTAGTAGTGTGGAAATGTGATGTCATATTATGTGACACTCTTTTGTTTACCCCTTTGACAACTCCCACACACATTGACACTTTTCATAGACAATTTAGGCAAACCAAAAACAACTTCAAATTTCAAAAGTTCCATTAGCTTTTTATGGCTAACATGGCCTAATTTTTGATGCCATAGATCAGTGTCATTCATGTGTGCACTATGACAGAGTTGCTCATTACAATATTGATAGTAGTTGTCAGAAGACCTCAAGCCAGTAAGGATACAAGTATCTGATTCATCGAACACTTCACAAGAATTTTTGTTGAATTTTACATAGAGATCATCATCACATAGTTGACTTATGATGATGAGATTAGCATTAAGAACAACTACATCGAGCATATTACATAGCTTGGGTAGTCCTACAACGTTCAACGTCCCTTTTCCAATTATCTTCCCTTTGGCTCCACCTCCATAGGTTACATTGCCACCATTGTAAACTTCATAGTCAGTTAAATACTCCGAGGTACCTGTCATATGACGTGAGTATCCACTATTAAAGTACCATGATCCTGCAACGTTAGATCTCAAAGAAGTATAGATAACATAACAATAATATCAGATTTTTTAATCCAGACTGATTTTGAAAAGTGATTACGATCATGTCATAATATTTGCGATAACATCTGACGTCCAGACCTTAAATCCGATTTTAGTTTATAACAGAATGGTTTAATGTGTCCAGGAGCATGACAATAGTGACATATAAAGTGGTGTTTCCGTGGATTAGACTTTTGAGAAAAACTCTTTTTATTGTTGGAGGAATATGAAGATTCTCCTTGTTCTTTTGCCTAAACAATACAGGAGTTTTATAACCAAGGCCAGCATTATCATCACTACTCAAAGAAAGTATATCATCCAGTTTTGCTTTCCTAGAATTAAACTTCTTCATGGTTTCAAGAGAATCTTCAAGTTTAGAATTTACCTTTTCGAAGTCAAGATCCTTCTTGGTGAGATAAGCCTCTAACCTGGTGAATACTTCCCTTTTATCATCATTTTCCTTCTTGAGTCGTTCATTCTACTTTTTGAGCACTTCATTCAGTTTAATCCTCTTCAGCCAAACCTTATACATGTTTGTGTACGTGTCTTCCAGGCTTTCACCATCTGAATCATCATCCTGTTCAACATCATCAGAAATAGAAGTAGAATTGAAATAAAAAAGGTCAGAAACAGTTAAGATGTCCTGTTCTTCAGATGTGAACTCAGATGTGATCAGAGAAGGTGTGATCACATCTCGGGCCACACCTCTGGCAACACCTGAAGGATTTATTTTAAGAGACTTTCGATCTTTCACCAATGTTGTCAGAACCTTGTGTTCTTCCTGTTCTTTCTTGTCATTGTCAGATTCGTTATCACTCAAGGTCACACTCAAGCTCATTCCCTTTTTAATAAGTGTGAAGCCCCGATTTTTATTCGATCATGTACTTGTTTCGTATCGTCTTTGTATTATTTTGACTATTTTGCCGCATCACTTTGACTGGTAGATATTAATGATAAATATATTTTGCATTTAATTCTTTTAAATTCTATTTGTGATCATAATCATTTATTAATTTTAATTCGCATTTATGATCACTTGGATGATCATCATTATTATTATTGGTGTATTTATTAGTCACCTTAGAATTTTAAGAGACTATTTATTTTAGGGATTTATAATTTATAGAATTAAGAATTCGATTTAGATTAAGGGACCATGAGACTTATAAGTGATCAAGGAAATCACTAATTATTTTGGAGATTGATATTTATTAATCTATTATCATCAATTTTGGGAAAAACAAAATATGTGGAATTACCAAAATACCCTTAGGGGGACGGCATTGGTGTATTTTTTGGTGTAGAAATATCTCCCAACTCTTGTACATGTACACCTTGTGTATTCATCTTGTGTATTTTTACACCATTAATTCAAACCTACATCTTAAATTAATCTCACCATTTCAATCATCCAATTGGTCAAACAAGACCAATTTAAAAATTCTCCCCTAAGATTAGCATTTTGGCTAATTGTCCCTAATAAAGTTGCCTAAATATTACTTTCTACCCTAATTCCCTCAATTATTACTCTAACTTATCATTTAATCAAAACAAAACAAAATTTTTATTCTTCCCATTTCATTTCACCAACACCAAATTTCTTCTAAGTCTTGTAATCTCTCTACCTATTCTTCATCTTCTTCACTAACACTTAACCAAAACTTCAAGAATTCATCTCCCATTTTCTTCAAAAATTCGAACCATATACACTACACAAGGTAAGAAATTTTATTCTTCAATCTATTCTTATACCTTCTAGCTCACCTCTTTCACCTTCTAATTTAAGTTTGATTTTTGAATTTGAGGTATACCTAGAAGACCTTTGAAGAAGTTAAGAGACTAGTCATCTTGAAGAAAAATTGTGAAGAAGTTGACTATAAGGTAAGAAATGGAATTTTTAGTACACTTTCTTCTTCTCTTCTATTTTCCAAATTTTGACACTCCATTTTCATTTTTGGAGTTTTAGGGGCTGACCTTGGAGGTTGACATTAAGGGTGACCAAAACCTTATACTTGGAAGCCATTACTAGTCACATTTTACTCACTACACAAGGTAAGTGTAGTATTTCCAATTTTCTCACCATCTTCATCTTTTCCCTAAATTTTTAACCACATTCTTATAACTCCTATATTTTTTGATATTCCTTGACTTAGGGGCTGACCTAAGTCACTCCTTCATCGAGAGAGATTTATCCCATTTTCACCAACAAACCGATCTTTAAGGTGGGTGGAAAAATCCTTTCAACTTCTAGGTGTTTTAAATTGAAAATATGCATGTAGTATTTTGTTATTGAGCACTTGAGATATATATTATGTATTTCATGCTATTTTCTTGTATCAAGTTGGAAAAATTCTCAAGTGTTGCTCAAAAAAATAGGGCATACATGCACATTTTATTGTTATACTTGATGAAATTTTGTATGAGAAGGATATGTATGTGTATGACTCTTGAAATCTATATTTTGAATGATTTATAACCTGGAAAAGTCGAGCATAATTGATTAAATTTCAATTTTTGGACTTAAAATACAAAAATGGAAAGTTGGTGGACTTAATTGCAAGAAAATAAAACTTAAGGGACCCCTCTATAATTTTCGATTTTTGGGACTGAACTCAGGTTCCAAAATTATGTTTTGACATTTTATTAAAGTTTTAAGAGTTTTTAGATAAATAAAATCAACCCTTAAAAGCCCAAGGACTAGATTGTAAAATTTGAGAAGTTTAAGGGCTATTTGCAAATTTCGAAACTGTACCAGACCCTAATTTTAAATATTTGAAATTTTAACTCTTAAGGGACTGGAAATAACATATTTTAAGTGTATTCCAAAAATCCAAGTGTTTAGAGCTTGGAAAGTAATTTTATAATAATTGAGGGACCAAATTGTAAAAGATTAAACTTGAGGACCAAAATACAATTTCTAGGACTTATGCAGTCCATGCACCTGGAAATACTAATTTAACTATAACATAATTATATCTTTGACCCAAGGTTCAAATTTCATAACAATTGGACCCCTAAAAGCCTTAAAAGCAATTATTTCGAAATGGGACAAAAATAAAATTTTCAAAAGTTAAGGGACGTATATTTGCTTCTTTTAAAAACTACTTTTGTCCCAATATTCCACTGACCTTAGTGACATTTTACAACTGGAATCACATTAAAAGCCCTTCCGGTTTGTGAGTTCCAATTATTTTAAACTTGGAGCCCGAAATGGCAATTCTAACAAATTTGGGGCAAATATGAGAATCTTATAAAAAACTCGACCTCAAAACTTCAAAAACCTGAATCTCTGAACAATTTGGAGAGTTTAGGAACTGACCTCATAATTTTTCAAGGTCGGGATATTTATTTATTAAATTTTTAACCCCAAAAGTATTGGTTTTTACAAAACGGGGCTAAATTGAAAATTTTCTTTTTCTCAAGGACCTAACTCAAATTATTTTTCTTTTACTAAAACAGCCCTGGACCCTCTGACTTCAGTTCTTAATTAAAATATTTTAATTTCTCAAAAACCCCTTGACTTATCGGACCGCCTTGACCGATTAACCCGATCGCGGCGACTTCCTCGTCTTGCGATTTGAATCTATAACGGGACTTATGTTCCACCTAATCGTTCAAGATATCGAAGATTGCTTATCCTCCCGATAATCATCTTAATCCAAATAACTCCACCAATGCCATAATTACCTTACGCAAATTTTCGAAAACTTTTCATGAATCGCTTCCCGAATCAATATACTCATTGCTGATTGACTACCGAACGCGTGTATTTAATTTTTACTGAGTCAACTTGGTGTGTCGAGCTCACGACTCGGAATGGATACGTCGGGGATGGAACCGGTAGCTCGGCTGCTATTCCACTCTCCGGCCCCATCGTCCTAATCCCGCAACTGAGGGACGGAGTTTGTCCAAGGGAAGTGGGTCATAGTACTTGAGGTATAATCATGATTATGACAGATCCGAGCCTTGCTAGCTCCACTATGGATTTTGTCTTTGCCTACGAGCGATAAGGTGATGTGTCTTGGACCATCTTACTCGGGAGTTACAAGGAAGAACGAAGGAATCATTTCATCCGATCCACACGATTCCGGAGTTAATCGACCCGTTTGGTAGGCGCTACAAATCCGTGACGCAACCTCTACTTGTATTGCATAGGTTGGCGCTACAAACCGTGCACGCAACCGCTACTTGTCTTGCATAGGATTGGCGTTACAAAACCGCACGCAATCCTCCCGATCGCTTGAACCATAGTGCCTGCGTGACCATGAATCGTTTTCTTAAATCGTATAAGTATATTACATAAATATATTTTTCATGACGCTTGGATCGTGTGTGAATTCATGCATCATCTCTCACGCGTTTTCATACAACTAAATTTCTCGCATTAACTATATATATCGCCACACTTGCACACGATCACCCCATCCACTGAGATTTCTGTCTCACCCCCTCATGTTTTCTAACCTTAGAAGATGACTTTGTCGAAGAAGCTGAACCTGCCTTGGATTGAACTCTCGAGCTCCGCCCGTTGAACTCATTTATCTATGTTGCTGGACTATTTTCTTTTATTTTTCTGATGTTGGACTCTTTTATTTCCTTTGAAATTCTGGACTGCAATTGAAGGGCGTAGGACCCATTTGACACTTAAGCTGTGATATGATGTGTACTTTATTCCTAGTTCTGGACTGTAAGCTATTAAGTTGTTGGGATGTAATTGTAATCTTGTTGTACTTGTAGTTTTCCGCTGCTTTAGACCTTGCTTCACTTGGGATTGTTGCATCGTTTCTAGAATGTTGGGTTTATTTCTGTTTAAGTGATTGATCGTCGCGTCACGTTTGGGGCGTGATGTTATGGTATCGAGCTCGGCTAGTAAGATAGAAACTTACACCGAAGCGACCCAGGATAGGACCCCTGTTGTGTTGGGTAGTACCGCGACCGACCAATTAAGTGTGAAATTGATTTCAATAATGGCATAGAACCGTATTATTGATATTTATGTTAAGTCGAATTTATATTTGGAGAATCCATAGTCATACTTGATTTGACTTAGTTGACTCTTGACTGACTTTCCTTAGTCATTCTTTCCTTGTTCTTCCCTATCTTTTCTTACTTCAACTAATCCTTCTTAGTTTGGCTTGTTCGAGGATGGAGCCGACGCCACCTATCCGGTGGGAATTATTGGAGGCCCGCGCCGAACGTGATTACTTCCGGGCATACACGAAACCATGGCACCAGGAATACCTTCGAGCTATCTTAGAATTGGCGAGAAAAACGCCGCCGCAACCAAGAATCGACACACCTCCTGGCAAAGAGCCAAGAGGAGAAGAACGATCTTACCCTCCTTGCTAAGGATCGCGACGATACCATCCGTGCTCACGAGGATCAAATCCAGTCAATCCAGGAACACTTGGAAGTTACTCGCACGAAGATGGAACGTGCCAAGGAAGGCCGCAGAAAGTGGGAAAGGGAGGCATACATGTCCAGAGCCACCATTGATCGTCTCGAAGATACTATCATCAAACAAATGCAGGTGATAGAGGACCTCACGCATGCCTTAACTCAACGTGATGCTGCTTTGGAGGCTGCCTTAGCAGCTAATGCGCCACCGTTGCCACCACCCGAGGCGGAACCCATGCTCGACTTCGAGGCCGATAATGAAGAGGATCCCGAGGAGGATCCTGAAGAAGATCCCGATGAGGATCCAATGGAAGATGAAGAGCCCAAGGCGCTTGAAGCCGCCCCACTTGATGATGCTCGTGGATCGAGCGGTGGGGATTTAGCCGATCGGCTAATCCGAGGCGGTACCTCAGCCCAATCAGGATCCGATTATGGACGAGGCCGCTAGTGATGATGACGGCGACCTCACCAAGTAGATAACTTCTATGCTAGATTTTAGCCGATGCTTATTTCCATCCTGTTGTATTTTATTTTCAGTTGTACCTTAATCAAGTTGTATACTGACTCTAATTTATCTTCGATTTAATATTCCTGTTGTATGAACTCATTCGGGTGTATTCAAATTTCACATCAATGATTATACTTTTTCTACTTATTCTATGTCTTGTGTATTGTTGTTGTGATATAACTTGTTATATGCAAGTACTTATGGAAATCATTCCTTTCTCGAATTGTAGCTAAACTACGGATACATGGCCGAAACCGTGGATGCGGGAGACCCGCCGTGTTCCCGAAGGTATGAGGGCGTACCCAGGAACGGGTACCTCTCCCGAACTACCACCACCTCCTCCGATCATGAGAAGATAACTTGACCGCAATAGCCCCGCAATGCATCTTGGTCTTCATGAGGCAACAAGCGAGCCTCAACGGCGTATTCGAGCCCATTAAAGAGGCGAATGATCGCACTGCAGCGATTCTTGCGATTTGACCCACCGGCTTTCTTAGGAGAGCCTCGATGACTTAAAGGTAGAAGAATGGATTGGGAAAATGGAGAATATCTTCAATGCTCTCCAATACTCGGGGAACAAAGGTTACGCTCGCCGTGTTCGACTAGAATCGGCCGCTAGAGATTGGTGGCGGCGAGTTGAGAGAAAATGGGACCAGGGCCAAGTAGATAGGGCGTGGGAAAATTTCTGGTTGAATTCAATGAGCAAAGTATATTCCCAAGTCGTGAAGGAGGCACGCAAAGGGATGAGTTCTATAGGTTGAGACAGGGAACATGTCAGTAGCCAAGATGCAGTCGAGTTTCATCGATTGTCCAAATACGCTCTGGGGACAATCAGTACAGAAGAGGAAAAATTATATAAGTTCACACGGGGACTGAAGCTAGAACTTCAAAAGCATCTTCTGACTGTCGAAATGACAACCTACTAAGCCGCGGTAGAGGCAGCTCTTCGCATCGAGTCGGGACTGAACCGTGTTGGACTGATTCAGCATAGTAGGCCATCAAATAGTCTCAAGAGGACAAGCGTGGGACAGCCATCTAAGCGACTGCTAAGTTTGAAGGACGATTAATGAGACGGATAAAAGAAAAGGACTTGTCTGAGAAAAAAGCCGGGTCAAGTGTGTACACATTGCCGTAAAACCAGGGCATCTTGCCATCGATCGTTGGCGTAAACAGGGAAGGTGTTTACGCTATGGTAGTGATTAGCACCAACTGAAGGATTGCCCGAAATACGAAGACCAGACCAAACAGGTGCAACCACAGAAGCCGGGTAACGGCCAGGGTAACCGGGCAAGGATGCCTTCTCGAGCATTTGCACTAGCCAGACATCAGGCTCCAGAAGCAACAGACGTGGTGGAAAGTACGCTTCTGGTATCTAGCCACTACGCTAAAGTACTATTTGACCCTGGATCAACGCATTCATTTGTTGCACCACATTTTGTACACAAGTCGCATGCATGCATGGAACATATGCCTATAGGTCTAGAAGTATCAACTCCTATGGGCGCAAGCCAGATAACTGATATTATCTATAATGCATGCGAAGTTAAAATTGATGAGATAAATTTTCCGGCCGATTTGATTTTATTACCTATATCCGAAAACGACATAATTTTGGGGATCAATTGGTTGTCTGCACACCACGCACAAATGGACTGCCATCGCAAGTCCATTAATCTATGTCAATCCGGAAGCCCGAAGTAGAAATTTCGGGAAGAGCACGAGTTAAGATTGCCCCAATCATTTGACAATGAAAGCGAGGGAAGCGATCACTAGAGGGGCACAAGGGTACTTGGCGTTTGTAATTAACAAACCTAAGGTTGAGACACAAATTAATCAAGTACCTATAGTATCGGAATATACCGATGTATTTCCACAAGAACTCACCACTTTGTCCCTCCGGATAGGGAAGTCGAGTTCACCATCGGTATTACCGGGAACCGCCCCGATCGCTTTAACGCCGTATAGAATGGCTCTGTTGAGTTACAAGAGTTGAAGACTCAATTACGAAGTTGATGGATGTGGGATTTATCCGGCCAAGCACGTCTCCTGGGGAGCACCAAGATTATTATTCGTCAAGAAAAAGGATGGCACATTAAAGGGTCGTGTGTATAGACTATCGTGGACTCAACGGTGTGACCATCAAAAACAAATATCCCCTCCCGGGATAGACGAATCGTTTTATCAACTTCAAGGAGCGACGGTGTACTCAAGTTTGATTTACAATGAGGATATTATCGCCTAAAGATCCGTGAAGGAGACGTTTCCAAAACGGCATTTCGGACGGATATGGACACTACTAGTTTGTAGTGATGCCTTTTGTCGACAAACGCCTGACAACATTTATGGATCCGATGCATCGAGTTTTTCAACCTTATTTGGATCAATTCGTAGTGATATTCATTGATGACATACTCGTATACTCTAAGTCTAGAGAAGAGCATGAACGTCATCCAAAAATTGTTTTGGAGACACTACGAGAGCACAAGTTGTATGCCAAATTCAAGCAAGTGCGAATTTTGGCTTAGTGAAGTCGCATTCTTGGGACACATAGTATCCGGCATTGGGATCGCCGTAGATCCTTGAAGGTACGACGGTGGTTGAATGGAAACAACCAGTCGCAGACGGAGATCGAAGTTTCTTAGATTTGGATATTATCGAAGATTTATCGAATTTCTCCAAGATAGCGGACCACTCACTCGACTAACCGAGGGAAGCAAGTCAAGTTTGAGTGGAATGACAAGTGTGAGACTAGTTTTCAAGAGCTGAAGAAACGACTTACTACAGCTCTAGTCCTAGCCCTTCCAAAGGGAACAGAAAACTTTGTCGTCTACAGTGATGCATCAAAGAGGGGACTAGGAGCAGTGCTCATGCAGGAAGGAAAAGTCATTGCTTATGCATCACGAAAACTCAAGCCGTATGAGGCTAATTACCCTACGCATGACTTGGAACTGGCAGCGATAGTGTTCGCGTTAAAGAAATGGAGACACTATCTATAAGTCCAAGCGGCTACGATAATCTAGAGGGGGGTGAATAGATTATCTCCATCTTTTTGATTTCGCCCTCTTTTTCGAACCGAATGCTCAAAGACAATAATAAAGGTGCGGAATGTAAACAACACACGTCGATTTAAAGAGGTTCAACCCACCTAGGGCCTAATCCTCTACCACCCCAGTATATCCGGGATGGATTTCAAAAAGAAAAAAGATTTTATTAATTTACCAAAAATTAATACAACACCAACTTACAACAACACCTAGAAGAGCACCACACTCTTCTTCAACACCACCTTTGAGATTACCACAATCTCACTTTAAGATTACCACAATCTCCAACGGCACCTTGTGAAGATTACCACAATCTTCAACCTTGAAGAATTCCAAATTCTTCAACACCTCAACAAGAAGATTACCACAATCTTCTCACACCTAACACCTAGATCACCCAAGTGTGTTCTTACCACAAGAACACTCACAAGGATATCTTGTGTTGAATGATAACCCAAAAATTCAAGATTACAACTCGATAATGAATAATACAATTGATTGCAAGTGTAATCAAGAATAGCCTAGACCTCAAGGATGTGAAAGTGAATAGCTAGGCAAATTACAACAAGAAATAAGACAATGTAGGAACAAGTGTATTCTTGAGTGTATCTTGTTGTGTTGTAGTTTTCTCTCTTGTTGTGTTGCTTCAATTCTTCCTCTATTTATAGGAGATGATTGATACTCGATAGGCTCCTCTTGGAATCTGATTTCTACAAAAATATTGCAATTAAAATCAAGATTATAGTGTTAGAAATCAATCCCACAATTTAGGGAAAAGTTGTCTCACTTTGCACAATGGTTAGAATTTTGCTGTCAAAGCATAGGGCGACCGGTCGCACAGAAATAGAAGTTTGAAACATGTCGCAGCAAATTAACACAGGGCGACCGGTCGAAGTGCACCTCGACCGGTCGAAGGCTAGGGCGACCGGTTGCACTGACCAAAAACTGAAGGAACAAAGTTTCTGTTTCGATGTTTTGCTCCAGTGCACGGTCGCCTCTTTGGTCGCGAGGAGTCGACCGCCTAAAATCAATGTTGTCCGATTTTTGACGAAAATAAACCTCAAGAAATACTCCGAAAAATTCGTAAAAACATTTTAAACCGATCGGGAGTATTTAGGACAACATTAGAAATATAGTCTTGAAGAAATAAAACATTTACACAAAAAGTGTTGTCCGATATAAATTCCAATAAATACTCCAAAAAATAGTAGAAACATTTTAGATCAATTGGGAGTATTAGGACAACATAGTTTCAATGTAAAAACCCATTGACTTAAAAACATTAAATGTGTTGTCCAATTTTATATCGAAAAATAAACTTGAGGAAATACTCCGAAAAATATTAAAACCATTTTAAATCATTTAGGAGTATTTGGACAACCTTTAAAAACATTGTTTTGGTGTAAAATCAAAATCATCAAAATCATGATAAAACCATTTACCAAACAATCTCCCCCTTTTTGATGATTACAAACCAAAACAATTTTAACGAGGTCGATTTTGAAAACAAAACAATTTTTACCGGTTAAAGGGAACTATCCGTTGTGAGCGACAACATTCCATGCAATAAAAACACAAGGATGGGAGTAGAGATATTCAAACACATATAGCAAATGCTCCCCCTATCAACATGCACAACAAGAGTTATATAGAAGCAACTTAAACATAAGCTAAAATATTAGCTTTTCGATATAAAGCTTAAGTATCAATAACTTAAAAGCTCCCCCTGTCAAAGATACATCATTAGAACCGTATATAAGTCCATACTACAACCAAAGGACCATGATTCATACATAACCATAATGCACCAAGTGGACTAAATATGATCGACAACTTATGGTTTTATGAAGCCAAAGCTTATAGCTTCTTTTCGTTAAGCTTATCTTAGCTTTTATGAGCTAATGAGCTTATAACCTGTTTCTCCCCTTTTGGAATCATCAAAAAGAATGTTAGCATGATAAATACATCATATATTCTTATCAAAGTGCGCAAGTAAACCGATGTATCGAGCCATTTGAACATTGAAGCTTTTAAACCACATAGAAGAGTCGAATCATACGACTTGTAGAAGCTTATGAAAAATCATTTGATTTGCAAAAACATGATCTCTATAAATATATGAGACTTTTGAAATCGAGAGAGTCATGTAGGTGATGAATTTTTCATTGAAACGTTTTATCGAACACTTGGTGGGCGTCAAAAATAAAAGAGGTTGTATATAACCTTTGTAAATGATTTAAGCCAAAAAATTTCAACATCAATTCAAGTCAATCAACATACATTACAACATAACAATCAAGCTCATCATGATCATACGAAAATTACATCAAGAGTATTCAAGTAACTCAAAAACTCAAGGGTTCAACCCAAATTGAGCAAAAGAAGAGAAATTCTTACCAATTGATCGGTAAAGACGAGCAATGGTGATGATAGTCGAGCTAGATAATCCCCAAAATATATAATTCATGCATCAAAACTCATTTGAAGTGAATTGTGTGTGAAATTTGCAAAGGGGACGAAAAATGGCCAAAATGTGTCAAAGTGACGAATGCTGAAGACAGAACCATTTTAATCCAAATTATAGCCTAGGGCGACCGGTCGAGGTTGAGGGCGACCGGTCGATGTTGAGGGCGACCGGTTGCCCTCAACCCTTTCAGCCCACTGTCTGTCAGTTTTTCCAAAATCCGAATTTTCAACCAAAAATCCGATTTTTCGCCCCTAAGTTTTGAAAACGTGCAAAATGCAAACGTAGACCTCATTCAATATACATTATGTCATAATCAAGCTCGAAATGAGGTAAAATACTCGGCGGTTAACGATCAAAAAGTCCGCGAGTTATACTTGAGACGGAATTAAACACATCTCAAGTTTTTGTTAAAAAATCACAATCCCTTAAAATATATCGAATCTCAATATGTTTAGTTTGATTATGACGAACCAAATTTTGAATATGAATAACCGTATAATAGATACCGAACTTGTTATCCTGAAAAAATAAGAACGTTTTAAAGCTTTGGATACAACAAGTCATACGAAGAAGTGCCTTTCAAATATTTGAAAATTTCTTTTAATGGCACTTTTAATGAGATTCGTTGGGATAGTTTTTGAAGTCGAGCATATAGACATAAGGCATATGGAATGTCGAGTCTATAGAAATAATACAAGAAAACATACCTCGAATTTAATTGTCGACCGACATGCCTTTCTCAACCTTTGTCAATCTTTAGCCATAGAGGTTGAGATAGTTCTTCTTTCTTCGATGCCTAACTCCTTCAAGAGTTCTTTTAAAATATAACCATCTTCTTGGCATTGAATAATTTGAAGTCCAAGCAATAAATTGAGCTCCCCCATCAAGCTCATCTCGAGTTCACCTAGTATCAACTTAGAAAAATATCTTGCACAAATATTCATTAGTAGCACCAAAACTATTCTCATAAGTATGCACAAGTTTAAACAATCTTGCCCTTTTTCTCAAACAAAGAGAGTAGTATCAACTTTACCTCTTGTAAAATCATTTAGCAGAAATAGTTAAGTCTATCATACCATACATGGGGTACTAGTTTTAAATAATACAAGGCCTTTAAAAACAATCATTTGGCCTAGAAATATATTAAACCCCGGAGGTTGTTTTATTTAGACTTCATCTAGAATAAAACCATTTAGAAATTTGGATTCAACATCCATTTGGTAAAGTTTGAAATTTTCTTAAAACAAGAATGGGCAAGTAAAATGCAAATAGCTACAAAATGTGCTATGAGTGCAAATGTTACATCAAAATCAATTACCTTCTTCTAGAAAATACCTTCGAGCTACTAACCTCGCCTTAGTTCGACCAATGTTGCCTTGGTCATCGAGTTTGTTCCGGAATACCCTTTTTGTCTACTTCATTACTATCATCACAGGGCATCCAATTTGTCTAAGGTGTTCACAAAAGAACATATACATCCAAATATTTTGAGGTAACTAATATTTGGAGTACTTCATTACACAACTTAACAAACTCATTACCGGCATCGCTTATATAAGCAAGAAAGAATAGCCCAAGTGTAAAAACATGCCTCAATCATCAATCACAAAATATCATGTATAAGAGCATAGTAGAAATAGACACTATATATATAGACCATGAAGCAAGAAACACATACTATGCATTTAGAATATCATCAAGAGTCTAATAAATCATGCAAGTTCAAATAAGCTTAAGAAAGCTATAAAAGGTCTCTTTGAAATTTGAAAATCCGATAGCATATAATTGAGACCTCATTTAAAAGAATTATTTGAACAAAAGTTGACAAAGCAAATATGTGCAATCAAATATCGAATAGTGCCTTTCAAAAAATCTAAAAATCCTCTTAATGGCACTTGTATGAGATACTATAAAAAACAAGCACATAGGCATATGGCAATACATATATCGAGTCTATAAGAGTAAAAGTAACACAAGTAAACGTACCTCGATAATTTATGCCTTTCTTGACAAAATGGCCATTTGTGAAAATATGTAAATCCTACACAATTCTTAAAACAAATCTAGCACAAATCATAATGATAAAAGTGTAGGCTAAGAGATATCACAAGTAAGCTCATGCCATAAAAATCCATAAGAGATGATAATACACTTTAGTCTACAAAAATGCACAAGAGTTTTACAAACATCATATAAGGTCTCCTTTTCAAAATATTTTAAAACCACAAATATATATTGAAGACCTTAATTTTAAAATAAATATATGAAAACTCATTTTGCAAATAAGACACAAATAAAAACATGCATAATTGAATGGGGAGATACGGGTTATCAATTACGACATTTCCATGGGTTGTGCCGTTCCCATTGTTGATGATATCTTCCCCTTGAGAAGTCACTTTGTTGATGATGACTTCTTTGATTACTCCATTTCCAAGGTTTGTTGCCTTCCCATTGTTGAAAGTCTCTTCTTCTTTGAAATTGGCTTTGTTGAAAATAGTTTCTCCTTCTTTGATCAAATGAAACGGTCATTTGATGTCTTCTTGGCGGTATAAATTTTCTTCTATCATTATTTCGCCGGGTACCTAATATGACATTGTTTTGTGCTACCCTCATGTGTTTGGGTCCTTTGGGATTAGTCTTGAGACTTTTAGGTCTCCAGCAATAATTAGAGCTATTTCTAGCCCGACAAGTATTTACCATATGGCCCTTTTTACCGCAATAAAAACATGTAATAATTCTAGTAGCAAAATGACCAATATGCATATTGACTTGATCCTTTTTCATATGATTAACAACATAAGGCTTATGATCAAGTCCTTTATCACAATAATGAATATCAACAATATTGGACATTTTATTGGTACTCAAGTTGGATTTTGATAAATCATTTTTCAAGCAATTTATATCCTCAACAAGAGTACTATTTTCTTTCTCAAGGTTTCTAACCTTGTCAAGTGTGGTGGTGTGAGCACATGATAGTGATTCATAGGAAGTAAATAAACTATCCTTATCATTCTTTAAAACAATGAATTCCTTTTTCAAATTTTTGTATTTAACAAGTAAGTTTTGGAATTCATCTTGTAGCTCATCATAATCATTTTCTAAATCACTATATTCATTTTGCAATTCATGGTCATAAGAAGTAGAGGGTTTAGAACATACCTCGTTTTCTTCTTCGATGCCCATGAGGCATTGTTCAACTTGTTCATCGTGGGAGGTTGTAGAAGGCTTATCCCATGTTGTTGGATTTGATGTTGTATCCATTTGTGAAGTAGATGTTTTTGAGTTGCTCCTTTCATTTGCATATACTTCATAGATGGCTTCTAATTTTTGCCATACTTCATGTGCCGATTGAATACCTACAACATGATCAAATTCCAAAGTGGTAAGTGAACAAAGTAAAATATTAAGAGCTTTACCATTTAAAGAGATGATTTTCTTCTCTTCATCATTGAGCTTTTTGAAGCCTTTTGAGGTGTGTGGTGTATCTTTCATCGGAATGGATTCTCCATTAATGACGGTGTTCCAAATGTCGAACCCGCAACCTTGTAAGTAGCATTCCATTATTTCTTTCCAAAATATAAAATTTTTGGAATCAAACCGAGGTGGCTTGGTGGTGGAGGTGCCGGAAAGATGAGCTTCATTTGTAGCCGACGATCGTTTCTCTTCACTCGCGATGTGAAACGAGCTTGCCAAAGAGTTTGGCTTTGATACCACTTGTAAGTCCAAGCGGCTACGATAATCTAGAGGGGGGTGAATAGATTATCTCCATCTTTTTGATTTCGCCCTCTTTTTCGAACCGAATGCTCAAAGACAATAATAAAGGTGCGGAATGTAAACAACACACGTCGATTTAAAGAGGTTCAACCCACCTAGGGCCTAATCCTCTACCACCCCAAAAGTATATCGGGATGGATTTCAAAAAGAAAAAAGATTTTATTAATTTACCAAAAATTAATACAACACCAACTTACAACAACACCTAGAAGAGCACCACACTCTTCTTCAACACCACCTTTGAGATTACCACAATCTCACTTTAAGATTACCACAATCTCCAACGGCACCTTGTGAAGATTACCACAATCTTCAACCTTGAAGAATTCCAAATTCTTCAACACCTCAACAAGAAGATTACCACAATCTTCTACACCTAACACCTAGATCACCCAAGTGTGTTCTTACCACAAGAACACTCACAAGGATATCTTGTGTTGAATGATAACCCAAAAATTCAAGATTACAACTTGATAATGAATAATACAATTGATTGCAAGTGTAATCAAGAATAGCCTAGACCTCAAGGATGTGAAAGTGAATAGCTAGGCAAATTACAACAAGAAATAAGACAATGTAGGAACAAGTGTATTCTTGAGTGTATCTTGTTGTGTTGTAGATTTCTCTCTTGTTGTGTTGCTTCAATTCTTCCTCTATTTATAGGAGATGATTGATACTTGATACGCTCCTCTTGGAATCTGATTTCTACAAAAACAATTGCAATTAAAATCAAGATTATAGCAGTTAGAAATCAATCCCACAATTTAGGGAAAAGTTGTCTGCTGCACAACGGTTAGAATTTTGCTGTCAAAGCATAGGGCGACCGGTTGCACAAAAATAGAAGTTTGAAACATGTCGCAGCAAATTAACACAGGGCGACCGGTCGAAGTGCACCTCGACCGGTCGAAGGCTAGGGGGACCGGTTGCACTGACCAAAAACTGAAGGAACAAAGTTTCTGTTTCGATGTTTTGCTCCCAGGTACCGGTCGCCTCTTTGGTCGACCGCCTAAAATCAATGTTGTCCGATTTTTGACAAAAATAAACCTCAAGAAATACTCCGAAAAATTCGTAAAAACATTTTAAACCGATCGGGAGTATTTAGCAAAACATTAGAAATATAGTCTTGAAGAAATAAAACATTTACACAAAAAGTGTTGTCCGATATAAATTCCAATAAATACTCCAAAAAATAGTAGAAACATTTTAGATCAATTGGGAGTATTAGGACAACATAGTTTCAATGTAAAAACCCATTGACTTAAAAACATTAAATGTGTTGTCCAATTTTATATCGAAAAATAAACTTGAGGAAATACTCCGAAAAATATTAAAACCATTTTAAATCATTTAGGAGTATTTGGACAACCTTTAAAAACATTGTTTTGGTGTAAAATCAAAATCATCAAAATCATGATAAAACCATTTATCAAACACTATCTATACGGAGCAACATTCACGGTTTACACAGATCATAAGAGCCTAAAGTATCTATTCTCTCAGAAGGATCTCAATTTGAGGCAACGGAGATGGATGGAGTTAATAGAAGACTATCACTTTGATGTTCAATACCATCCCGGGAAAGCTAACGTAGTAGCTGACGCCTTGAGCAGAAAGGCGAGTTTAGCCAGACTAATGATTCGAGAGTGGAAATCATTAGAAGAATTGAGCAATTGGAATCCGACAAGGACCAATGCTCACATTTCATGTGCTAACATATCTGTTAAACCCGACCTACTGAACGAGATCAAAGCAGCACAAGAGACAGATGTTCAACTTCAAAGAGTGAAAGAGAAGATACTTAAAGGAGAAGGATCAGAATTCTCGGTACATGAAGATGGGATCATCAGATTTCGGAATCGAGTTTATGTACCAAGTGACGAGCAGATTAGGAGCAGAATTCTAGCAGAAGCACACCGTTCAAAATACACTATACACCCTGGAGGAAACAAGATGTATAAGGACTTGAAACGACATTTCTGGTGGGTGAACATGAAGAACCAAGTAGCAGAGTTCGTTGCGAGCTGTTTGACTTGTCAACGAATAAAAGCGAAATAAAGAACGACCATCTGGTTTATTGCAACCGTTGAGAATTCCCGAGTGGAAATGGGAACACATAACGATGGACTTCATGACGGATCTACCGAGGACTAGACGAGACGATGATGCTATATGGGTAGTCGTAGACCGACTCACGAAATCTGCACACTTCTTACCTATGAAGAAAACCGACAGCTTGCAGAAACTTGCGCAAATTTACATCCGAGAGATCATTTGACTGCATGGAGTGCCAATCAACATAGTGTCAGACAGAGACCCGAGGTTTGTCTCCAGATTCTGGAAATGCTTACATGAGGAATTGGGTACCTCGCTAAGTTTCAGCACAGCAGCACATCCGCAAACTGACGGCTACTCTGAGCGAACAATTCAAACCCTAGAAGACATGTTGCGAGCCTGCACATTGGATTTCCAAGGAAGTTGGGATGCACACTTACCATTGGCCGAGTTCGCCTATAATAACAGCTATCAGGCCACGATTGGGATGGCACCCTATGAAGCCTTGTATGGACGAAAGTGTAGATCCCCTCTACATTGGGAGATTGATGATCAATGGACTCCGAAGGAGAAACGAAAGTCACCCTCGATTCCAAAGGTCGACTTAGTTCAGGAAGCCATGGAGAAGGTCAAGTTGATCAAGGAACGGATCCGTACAGCTCAGAGCCGCCAAAAGAGTAACACGGACAAGAGGAGAAAGGACTTGGAATTTGAAGCCGGAGATAAAGTATTTCTCAGACTCTTGCCACGAAAAGGATTAATCAACCCAAAGAAAGGAGGTAAATTAAGCCCGAGATATATTGGACCTTACAAGATTTTGCAGAGAATCGGAAAGTTGGCCTACCGACTAGAGTTACCGGCACAATATGCGGGAATGCATGATGTATTCCATGTATCGAGATTGAAAAAGTATCAACCAGATCCTGAGCACATCATCACTCGTGATGCTCCTCCTCTAATGGAGAATTTATCTTACACCGAGGAACCAATCAGAATCATTGACCGCCAGAATCGTCGGTTGCGTGAGAGATTCCAATGGTTAAAGTTGTATGGCGGAACCACAACCGAGACGAAGACGCAACATGGGAGATGGAAGAAAACATGAGGAATCAATATCCAGAGTTATTCTAGAGAGAATTTGGGGACCAAATTCTTTTAAGGAGGGGAGAATGTGAAGCCCCGATTTTTATTCGGTCATGTACTTGTTTCGTATCGTCTTTGTATTATTTGACTATTTTACGCGTCACTTTGGTGGTAGATATTAATGATAAATATATTTTGCATTTAATTCTTTTAAATTCTATTTGTGATCATAATCATTTATTAATTTTAATTCGCATTTATGATCACTTGGATGATCATCATTATTATTATTGGTGTATTTATTAGTCACCTTAGAATTTTAAGAGACTATTTATTTTAGGATTTATAATTTATAGAATTAAGAATTCGATTTAGATTAAGGGATCATGAGACTTATAAGTGATCAAGGAAATCACTAATTATTTTGGAGATTGATATTTATTCATCTATTATCATCAATTTTGGGGAAAAAATATGTGGAATTACCAAAATACCCTTAGGGGGACGGCATTGGTGTATTTTTTGGTGTAGAAATATCTCCCAACTCTTGTACATGTACACCTTGTGTATTCATCTTGTGTATTTTTACACCATTAATTCAAACCTACATCTTAAATTAATCTCACCATTTCAATCATCCAATTGGTCAAACAAGACCAATTTAAAAATTCCCCCCTAAGATTAGCAGTTTGGCTAATTGTCCCTAATAAAGTTGCCTAAATATTACTTTCTTCCCTAATTCCCTCAATTATTGCTCTAACTTATCATTTAATCAAAACAAAACAATATTTTTATTCTTCCCATTTCATTTCACCAACACCAAATTTCTTCTAAGTCTTGTAATTCCTCTTACCTCTCTCTAAAAATCCTCCTACATTTCTCTACCTATTCTTCATCTTATTCACTAACACTTAACTAAAACTTCAAGAATTCATCTCCCATTTTCTTCAAAAATTCGAACCATATACACTACACAAGGTAAGAAATTTTCTTCTTCAATCTATTCTTATACCTTCAAGCTCACCTCTTTCACCTTCTAATTTAAGTTTGATTTTTGAATTTGAGGTATACCTAGAAGACCTTTGAAGAAGTTAAGAGACTAGTCATCTTGAAGAAAAATTGTGAAGAAGTTGGACTATATGGTAAGAAATGGAATTTTTAGTACACTTTCTTCTTCTCTTCTATTTTCCAAATTTTGACACTCCATTTTCATTTTTGGAGTTTTAGGGGCTGACATTGGAGGTTGACATTAAGGGTGACCAAAACCTTATACTTGGAAGCCATTACTAGTCACATTTTACTCACTACACAAGGTAAGTGTAGTATTTCCAATTTTCTCACCATCTTCATCTTTTCCCTAAATTTTTAACCACATTCTTATAACTCCTATATTTTTTGATATTCCTTGACTTAGGAGCTGACCTAAGTCACTCCTTCATCGAGAGAGATTTATCCCATTTTCACCAACAAACCGATCTTTAAGGTGGGTGGAAAAATCCTTTCAACTTCTAGGTGTTTTAAATTGAAAATATGCATGTAGTATTTTGTTATTGAGCACTTGAGATATATATTATGTATTTCATGCTATTTTCTTGTATCAAGTTGGAAAAATTCTCAAGTGTTGCTCAAAAATGTGATTTATCGAAAAATAGGGCATACATGCATATTTTATTGTTATACTTGATGAAAGTTTGTATGAGAAGGATATGTATGTGTATGACTCTTGAAATTTATGTTTTTAATGATTTATAACCTGGACAAGTCGAGCATAATTGATTAAATTTCAATTTTTGGACTTAAAATACAAAAATGGAAAGTTGGTGGACTTAATTGCAAGAAAATAAAACTTAAGGGACCCCTCTGTAATTTTCGATTTTTGGGACTGAAATCAGGTTCAAAAATTATGTTTTGACATTTTATTAAAGTTTTAAGAGTTTTTAGATAGATAAAATCAACCCTTAAAAGCCCAAGGACTAGATTGTAAATTTTGAGAAGTTTAAGGGCTATTTGCAAATTTCGAAACTGTACCAGACCCTAATTTTAAAATTTGAAATTTTAACTCTTAAGGGACTGGAAATAACATATTTTAAGTGTATTCCAAAAATCCAAGTGTTTAGAGCTTGGAAAGTAATTTTATAAAAATTGAGAGACCAAATTGTAAAAGATTAAACTTGAGGACCAAAATACAATTTCTAGGACTTATGCAGTCCATGCACCTGGAAATACTAACATAACAATTGGACCCCTAAAAGCCTTAAAAGCAATTATTTCAAAATGGGACAAAAATGAAATTTTCAAAAGTTAAGGGACCTATATTTGCTTCTTTTAAAAACTGCTTTTGTCTCAATATCCCACTGACCTTAGTGACATTTTACAACTGGAATCACATTAAAAGCCCTTCCGGTTTGTGAGTTCCAATTATTTTAAACTTAGAGCCCGAAATGGCAATTCTAACAAATTTGGGGCCAATATGAGAATCTTATAAAAAAACTCGACCTCAAAACTTCAAAAACCTGAATCTTTGAACAATTTGGAGAGTTTAGGAACCGACCTCATAATTTTTTAAGGTCGGGATATTTATTTATTAAATTTTTAACCCCAAAAGTATTGGTTTTTACAAAATGGGGCTAAATTGAAAATTTTCTTTTTATCAAGGACCTAACTCAAATTATTTTTCTTTTACTAAAACAGCCCTGGACCCCTCGACTTCAATTTTTAATTAAAATATTTTAATTTCTCAAAAACCCTTGACTTATCGGACCGCTTTGACCGATTAATACCCGATCGCGGGCGACTTCCTCGTCTTGCGATTTGAATCTATAACGGGACTTATGTTCCACCTAATCGTTCAAGATATCGAAGATTGCTTATCCTCCCGATAATCATCTTCATCCAAATAACTCCACCAACGCCATAATTACCTTACGCAAATTTTCAAAAACTTTTCATGAATCGCTTCCGAATTAATATACTGATTGCTCGCCTGGTTGACTACCCGAACGTGTATTTAATTTTTCCGCCGAGTCAACTTGGTGTGTCGAGCTCACGGTCGGAATGGATACGTCGGGGATGGAACGGGTAGCTCGGCTGCTATTCCACTCTCCGACCCCATCGCCCTAATCCCCAATCGAGGGACGGAGTTTGTCTAAGGAAGCGGGTCGTAGTACTTGAGGTATAATCATGATTATGACAGATCCGAGCCTTGCTAGCTCCATCGTGGATTTTGTCGTTGCCTACGGAGCGATAAAGTGATGTGTCTTGGACCATCTTACTCGGGAGTTACAAGGAAGAACGGAGGAATCGTTGTTCGATCCCACACGATTCTCGAGTTAATCGGACCCGTTTGGTTGGAGCTACAAACCGCACGGAATCTCTACTTGTATTGCATAGGTTGGCGCTACAAACCGTGACGCAACCGCTACTTATCTTTCATAGGATTGGCGTTAGAAATCCGCACGCAATCCTCCCCGCTTGAACCATAGTGCTGCGTGACCATGAATCATTTTCTTAAATCGTATAAGTATATTACATAAATATATTTTTCATGACGCTTGTGGGTGTGTGTGAATTCATGCATCATCTCTCATGCGTTTTCATACAACTAAATTTCTCGCATTAACTATATATATCGCCACACTTGCACACGATCACCCCATCCACCGAGATTTTGTCTCACCCTCATGTTTTCTAACCTTAGAAGATGACTTTGTCGAAGAAAAGTTTGAACCCGCTTTGATTGAACTCTCGAGCTCCCGTTGAACTCATTTCCTATTGTTATCTATGTTCTTTGGACTATTTTCTTTTATTTTTTCGATGTTGGACTCTTTTATTTCCTTTGAAATTCTGGACTGTAATTGAAGGGCGTAGGACCCATTTGACACTTAAGCTGTGATATGATGTGTACTTTATTCCTAGTTCTGGACTGTAAGCTATTAAGTTGTTGGGATGTAATTGTAATCTTGTTGTACTTGTAGTTTTCCGCTGCTTTAGACCTTGTTTCACTTGGGATTGTTGCATCGTTTAAGTGACAATAAGAGTATTAGCACATTGGGCAGCATAATGACCATACCCAATACACGCCCTACACCTAATGGAATCAAGAGTTTTTGTGTCAAACTTCTTTGATTTTTCACCAGAAAATCGCTCTTGATTTTTATCAAAGGTACTCTTTTGAGTGAACTTACTTGGATCAGACTTAAAAGGTTTTGTGAAATTTTGAGATTTTTTCTGACTTTTGAGTTTTAGAATCCTATCAAACTTTTTCGAATACATGGCCATAAACTCATCTCCTAGATCAGAATTTTCAGTCTCATTGGTAAGTTCAGCAAAGTCATCAGTAACTTTGGACGCAAGTTGAAAAGGGGACTCAATTTGAAAAGCAACCTTTTAACCCATACTCTCCATTTGTTGACCCATATTCATCTCATAGGTTTGAAGAATGCCAACAAGTTTTTCAAGACTTAAAGATGCGGTGTTATGGGTTTCTTCTATAGAAGAGATTTTGATATTGTACCTAATAGGGAGTAATGTCATCATTTTGCTCACAAGATTATCACTGGAGATGGGGTCACCTAAGTCTTGAGCTTCATTGGCAATATCACACAATTTTGTATTGTAAGTGGCGATATTCTCATCTTCCCGCATCCTTAAGTTTTCAAACCTATTGGTAAGTAACCTAAATTTGGTTTGTCGCAAACTAGCAGATCCCTCACAGTGCAGGGTATCCCATGCATCTTTAGCAGCAGTAAAATTGGCTATTATTTTGAACATATTTTGATCCACATTACCGAAGATAGCCATTAATGCCTTCGAATTATAATTTGCCAATGTTATCTCTTCATTAGTCCAATCAATTTCTCCTTTGTCCATGTAGTCACCTTCAGTATCAATGAGTTTCGTAGGTGACCACCCAGAAAGGATTGCACGCCAGGCCTTTTCATCAATTGATTTGATGTAGGCCCGCACTTAGTGTCGTCAAGTGTAGGCTCTAGATGCCAATTGAAAGAATTATAGTACGGATAAATACCAAAAGTTTCGCAGAGTATCGATGTGATAGCAGATATGATCACATTTACAATCACATGCAACGAAAATTAGAACGCAGAAACTATACATCAGATATAAAATTTTATCTACAACCAACTAGCTTGGTGATGTGTCAATATTGCGAAACTTTCCACTAGTAAAAACGTTTTGATTCCGTATACAGAAAATACTAAAATCAACTAGTAGAAAATCAATGAAAACTCCTATCTAGAGTAGATCTGACCTTTGTAATGCAACTCATCCAACAATAGACATGTGTGAACTACGTTTAACACAATATTAAAATCTATGGATGAAAAAAATAACAAACACAAATGCAGGACTGAATGTTATCTTTGATGTAGTCACATTCGAGATCGCATCCAGTACAGTGAGATTCCTTATGCTTGAATGACTCTTAATTCTCTCAAGACTCTTGTATCTCTGGTGTATTTCTTGTGTATTGATTATGGATGTCATCTTCTCTTTATATAGGCGTCCAGTCCATCAAAGAGTCCTAATACACAAGGAAATAAGATATATACAAATATATGACAAGTATATCAGTTATGTTAGGAAACAAGATAAATATCAAAGAGTCCCTAATTAATATTTGTACTATATCAATATGATTTCTTTCCTATTCTATATCCAACTCAATTTTACCATAAGTCTAGAAAGGCAAAACAATTAAAACATAATTCTTTTTATTTTGGAAATTGTTTTAGGCGAAAATAATCGCCCTAACGTCTTAGTTGTATAGCTCCACTTGAAATTATAGAATCTCAACATACAAATTTATGAAAAACTACAATTATTAACAAATAGAAAACGAATAAGAAAACAGCCCAGTTGTAACTGATACGCATGGAAATTTCTCATCGTGTTTTCTTTTAGTTTTCCATATTTTTTTCTTTTTTCAAGTGTCAACAAGTAGACAGTAGACACTTTTGTATAATTGTATATTTTCAAAGTCAACACACACAGATACAAGTTCGTCGAAATTATTTCCATGTGAACCTCTTGTCCTAATTTATCCATTACGAAGGAAAATTATAATTTGTTACCGCGTTTTGGAGCACATCGAATCTTTTAAATTTTAGGGAGTGTTTGCAAAAACTTCTGCTTTTAGAAAGTGATTTATTGTAGTAGAAGTAGAAGTAGTTGAGAATCAGAAGTTGGTAGTGTTTGAAAATAGAATTAAAAGTTGAGAATGAGAAGTTGAGAGTGTTTGGTGAAAAAAACAAGTAAAAATACTTATTTATATGTAAAATTCAAACTGTAGAAATGACGTTATAATCTAAAGACCCCTCTCCTACTCTTTTAGATTCTCGATTAAATGGCAAAATTAGAAGCGAGAAATTGGTATATGCAAACACTAAAAACTGCTTTTAAGCAAAAACTGAAAAGACTTATTTTAAGTGTTTGCAAACACTCCTTAGTGTAGGCTCAAACTTAGCTAGCAAGTTGTTATTAACGTTAAATTTAAGCAAATTAATAATAGACGGTAGATGTAGTTTTACAAACCGTGACAACATTCGAGGAGTACTTGTCAGTTATAAATTTGTAAATACAAGATGGTACTTGTCAGTTATAAATTTAGGGGAAACTTTAATAAATAAATTTAATCTATCATATTTTAACACACCCACTCACTCGCAAATAATGTTTATTTATTTATAAAAGAGGGTGCACGAAAATTTTAATTTAAGATCTCTTGATTGACATTTGACACTACTGCATTCTCATGCCAAAAATATTTTTGTCCACACTTTTAGGAAATTTTGAAATTGGTTCATTAAGTGAAAAAATTCGTACATTTAGTCTGCTGCTGACTGCCTACAACAGGTAAAATTGATCGGTTGTAATGATATATATGGATTTTTTTCTTTTAAAATTTAAAATTTCAATATATATATATATATATAAGCAAAATGGTTTCTAAATATGTTTTCCCACCTAAATGACACTTTCTAAAAGAAAATTCCAAATATTTTTATTTTATTTTTTACATTTTTTGGAATATAAATTAATGTGGTTGACTTTTTAATTTTGGTATACATACTAAAATTAAGGATAAAACATATAGGAAAGCTTAATTTTGGTATTCAATTCAATAATATATCCTCTTCAATTTAGTTAAATATGGTTTAAATTAACTAAATAATTGTCAAAACGGACTTATGAACCGAAATTAAAGCTGAATCTTGATTGCAATCACAATAAATGTTGAATCTCTTTCTATAGAGCATGATATAAAATCGGAAACGTGTAAATATGGATCGAATTTATAATATTACTATAAAAAAATTATCAAAAATTGCATTCACAATTCATAATATTACTATAAAAAAATTTCAAAATAACAAATCCCTTTCTAAAACTGTAAGACACTTTTTAAAAATTATTTTCGTATTTGTTTTATTTTCTCCTTATAATACAGTTGTAATTTATCAAGTTAATGGCTATTATTGTGAGATAAATCAATTTTTAGAATCTAAATTAATATGGTTGACTTTTTAATTTTCGTAGGCATACCAAAATTAAGGAGAAAACATGTAGGGAAGTTTAATTTGGATATCTGATATATCTTATTCAATTTAGTTAAATATGATTTAAATTGGTTATATGGCTACCATAAAAAACTTATGAAACCGAAAGTAAGGCCAAATCTTGATTGCAATCAAGAATAGATGATGCATATTTTTCTATAAAACATGATTCAAAATCAAAAATATTTAAATAATCAGATAATTATGAATCAGATTTATAATGTTACTATAAAAATATTATTAAAATATGTAATTACAATTTATAATATGTAGTTTTCCATAAATGTAGACTGTGTTGTTTTATTTATAGTAATCGCACTTAAATGTTCAAACGATTCAAATTGGTATAAAATCAATCAGCAGCGCCATGCAGAATTGACCAAATCATATAAATTGATAACGTCTCTTTTTTTCTTGCATCGATGAGGATATTCCAAAATAATTAAATTTTAAAACATCTAATCTATATATAACAATTCATGAACCACCAATTATTACCATATATTAAATATTCGAATTGAATGGTATTATATTATAACATATATATGGTGGTAATTTCCTTCAAAGTTGTTCCTACACCCTTATAAATAGTTGACAATTGCGAGATGTCATTACAAGCAAACTCAGGTTGTAAATTCTCTCTCGCTTTCTTTGAATTCAACCACACAAAAAAATATATATGGCTTCATTTATTACACTCATGCACGATTTAAACATGACGAAAACTATGTGACTATGAAACTTAGGTTGGTCCGCATATATGAAAGGTCATTATACAATCACAAAAATCAAGTGTTGAATCTAGAAAATCACAAAAATCAAGTGTTGAATCTAGAATGTCTTTTTCACGATAGCATGGTAAGATTTTATTTTCTTTTCTATATCATTTATGTTTTTTATAATAATATAAATGTGTTGTTACTTATAGTTTTAATATAGAATATCAACCTGGGTTATTTCATTATATCAAAGATAATGAACCCATTTTTCACATTATTCACATATGCAGTTTATATACATATGTTATAAACTTCGAATTAAAAAATCATATGATTTTTTTATTATTATATAAGCATTTTGATACTGCAACGAACATACTTTATATCTATTTGGAAGTAAACTGAGATTCAAGGTTATTATATCCATTTTATTTATTTATTTTTATCTTATTTAATTCAAATATTTGCAGAAAATTTGAATCCCACGGAAATAAAATGTCAGAAATTAGATGCCAAAAATGATTTGCAAGGCCCACCAAAAAGAAAATTCCCGGATTACTCGACCCGCAATATCACAAATAGTTATTAATAATATCTCAAAAAATAATTTTTATTTACATCGAATTTCTATGGTTCGACACAACAAACCTAATATGGTCCAATACAACCCATTTCATATGATCCGACACAATACACCCCATGCATCGCACGGGCAAAGCACTAGTGAAAAATAATGAGATGGCAATTTCCAAGGCAATTGAAATATAAAAAGAAATGCCAAATGGACATTTAAATTGCCAACAAAATATTTTCTATGTTTCTTTTTTTATTCTTTTCTTCCCCCTTCTTTTTTCCTCTCCAATTTCGTCCACCACTTTCCGCCGCCGCCATTAAGTCACCGCCGCATAACAAAGCAATAAACAAAGTAAAACATCAAAGAAGAAGGGTGGTCTGGTGGCTAGAGCAAAACAAAACAAAAAATGGTGTGAATGCCCCCCCATTATAACATCGTCTGTAGAGAGGTCGGTATAATGTGTGAAACAATTATGTCCAAGTAGACAAATTACTTGGAACATAATTGGGGGATGATTGATGGGGGCCTGTTTAGGCCGGCCGACCTCTCGAGGCTTGATGGAAGACTGAACTAAGGGTGGCCTTATCAGGCCGACACGATGGGCTTGGACCCTCGATTGGGCCAAGTTAAGGGCCTACCGACCGATGGGCTTGGACCTCGATTGGGCCAAGTTAAGGGCCTACCGACCGATGGGCTTGGACCCTCGATTGGGCAAGTTAAGGGCCTACCGACTGATGGGCTTGGACCCTCGATTGGGCCAAGTTAAGGGCCTACCGGCCGATGGGCTTAATAATCTTATGGCCCAAGACGGGGATTAACCTAGGCATGTGTGTTAATTAGGGTTTAGTATGGCTTGATGCCTACGCAACCCTAATTCCAAAACCTATAAAAGGGCAAAAGTAAGGTACGCCGTAGGTTAGACTCTGAATATACTTCATTGCACTTTTAATATTTCTTCTCTCTAAAACTGATACTGACTTGAGCGTCGGAGTGGGTACGCCGGAAAACCCTTCCGGCTCCCCTTCTAACGATTGTGCTGCAGGTTCTCAGGTCAGTCGTGTGGCGGAGCGTGGATTATTGGGCGACGGTATTTTCAGGACCGACCAATTGGCGCCATCTGTGGGAACCTGTACGGGCGATTAACCTAGGCATGTGTGTTAATTAGGCTTAACAATCTTATGGCCCAGTACGGGCGATTAACCTAGGCATGTGTGTTAATTAGGGTTTAATATGGCTTGATGCCTACGCAACCCTAATTCCAAAACCTATAAAAGGGCACAAGTAAGGTTCTCTGGTCAGTCGTGTGGCGGAGCGTGGATTATTGGGCGACGGTATTTTCAAGACCGACCAATTGGCGCCATCTGTGGGAAACTTTGAGTTTTAAGACGTGAGTTCAAGGTAGCTATGGAGGATGTACGAAGGAATTTGGAGAATGATCTGGACGAGGTTCCGATTGAGACGCCGGAAGTGGTGACTGGGGAGCGCGGGCGTCCGCCGCTTGCACCTGGTGTGGGAGTTGGTTGCCCTCCGCAAGGGGTGGCTGGAGTTGCTGATACCATGATGGGAGTGAATGGCTTGGGACCTGGTTTCTTCCAACAGATGGCTTCCTATATCAAGGCCGTTGTGGAAGAGGCCGTGGATAGTCGGATGCGAGAAGTGGTTCATCCTGCAGCAGCGGCGCAGGCCGGACCTGGGCATGAGATGAGGCCTCCCCCGGCTGGGGGAGAGCGGGGTCGAAGGGCACCTGTGTTGGAGGAGGAGACCGCCTCCGCGGCCTTTACTCAAACAGCCACGAAGATGGATCCAGATTGGAGTGAGAGGATGGATGATCTGCATAGGGAGATGAGAGAGTTGAAGAAGAAGGTGTCCGGAGGTGGTTCAGGGCGATCGAGGAGGGGAACTCCTTTCTCAACGGAGATTATGGCTGATGAACTCCCCCCTTCGTATCATGCGCTGAATTTTGAATATGATGGCACCACGGATCCTTGGGATCACCTGTGCCATTTTGAAAATGCCGCGATGCTCCACAGGTTCACTGATGGAGTGATGTGTCGGGTGTTTCCGACTACATTGACTAAGTCAGCCCAGCAATGGTTTAGTCAGTTGTTGCCGAATTCGATCAAGAGTTTTGATGAATTCAGCTCTATGTTTTTGCACCAATTTACCAGCTGCAGGAGGTACCAGAATACGCCGTTGACTTTGTTCAGCATTAAGCAAAGGGATGATGAAGGCTTGAGGAACTATATTAAGAGGTTTACGGAGGCAAAGTTGGAGGTGCCTTCGGCAACCCAAGATATCTTGGCTAATGCTTTGGCCCAAGGTCTGAAAGATGGGGATTTCTTTGAATCCCTGGTGATAGAGCCGGCACGCACATTTGATGAGCTCCTGGCAAGGGCTGAAAAGTACATCAATCTGGAGGAAGCCAGGAAGATAAAGCGCGAGGAAGGGAGTAAGAGAAAGGAGAGGAAAGATGAGAAAGATGAAAGAGCTCCCAGTAAGAAGCCTAACCTCCCCAAATCTGATCTGATGGGAGGGAGGCCTAGGTATGAAAAATATACACCCTTGGTAGCTCCCCAGGGGGATGTTTTTATTGCGATTGAGCGCCATCCAGATTTGAGGTGGCCAAAAACTTATGCTGAGACGCCAAGGAAGGAGAAGTGCAAAGAGTTTTGTAGATTCCACAATGAGTATGGGCATACTACGGATCAGTGTACCCACTTGAAGGATGAGATAGAGAGACTGATCCAGGCGGGTCACCTGAAGGAATTTGTGTATATGGATAAGGGAGGCCTAAGGGTAATTATCGGAAGGGTCACAATAATTACCAGCAGAGGCAGGAGCCCGAGAAGAAGGCAGATGAGGAGCCGGATCTCCCTCCACCGCCGCCGCGGAAGGGGGTGATTCAAATGGTTATAGTGGGTCCATCTGGTGGAGACTCGCGATGGGCCAGGAAGAGCTATGTAAGAGCCGCTGCTGCTGAGCGTGCTCAAGAGCGGATGAGGGTGGAACAGTTGTCTGTGGGGCCAAATATTCAGTTTGGGCCGAAGGATAGCCGGGGCATTGCAAACTACGATGTTCAGAGAGTCTTTGTGGATACAGGTAGTTCTGCTGACATACTTTTCTTTGAATGTTATAGGCAGATGGATTTGCAGGTGGATTTGGAAATGGTGGATACGTCGCTAGTCGGTTTTGCGGGGGGATCGATCCAGCCGTTGGGAATGGTTACTTTGCCCGTCTCTTTGGGTAAGGAACCATACAGGAAGACTAGGATGGTGCAATTTCTGGTGGTTGATGCACCATCGTCGTATAATGTGATGATTGGGAGACCTTCCCTCAATCGTTTTCAAGCGGTCGTGTCAGTATATCACTTGAAGATCAAATTCCCCGTGGATGACCAGGTTGGAGAAGTTGAGGGGGATCAGTACATGGCAAGGAAGTTGTACGTAGAGAGTCTTCAAATGGCAGAAAGAGGAATGGCTCATGATGATGGCAAGGGCAAGGATAAACTCATCAAGTTAGATGAGGATCCGGTGGAACATGTCATGCCGAACGAGGAATTGTTAACCATAGAGTTGGTGCCAGGCGACCCTAGTAAGGTCGCCAGGATCGGGAGTCGCCTCAGGGAGGACTTGAAGGAGGAGCTGATCAAGTTTCTCAGGAGGAATATTGATGTGTTCGCATGGTCGGCTAAGGAACTGGTGGATATTGATCCTAGTATAGCTGAGCACAGGTTGAATATAAATCCCTCGTACCGACCTGTGAAACAAAAGAAGAGAAATTTCGGCCCCAAGAAGGATGCGATTGTACGTGCGGAGGTAGAGAAATTGTTGGAGGCTGGACATGTGCGTGAAATACAATTTCCAGAATGGTTATCCAACGCCGTGTTAGTTCCCAAAAATTTGGACGACTGGAGGATGTGTGTGGATTTCCGAGATTTGAATAAAGCTTGTCCGAAGGACTATTATCCGTTGCCACGGATAGATCAGCTGGTTGACTCGACTTCTGGATGCGAATTACTTAGCATGATGGATGCTTCACAGGGGTACCACCAGATCAAGCTAGCAGAAGAGGACCGAAGCGGGTAAGTTTTATTACTTTTTTCGGCACTTTTTGTTATGTCGTTATGCCGCCCGGTTTGAAAACGCGGGGGCAACCTACCAGAGGTTGGTAGATAAGATGTTCCAAAACCAGTTGGGGCGAAACATGGAAGTATATGTTGATGACATGTTAGTGAAGAGTGTGAAGGCTGAGAACCACACTAAAGATCTAGCAGAAACTTTCGAAACATTGAAGAAATATCGAATGAAATTGAACCCAAAGAAGTGTGCGTTTGGGGTCAGGTCGGGTAAATTTTTGGGCGACATGGTAACTGAGAAGGGCATTGAAGCTAATCCCGAGAAAGTGAGGGCAATCAGAGAAATGGCTCCACCTCGGGATGTGAAGGATGTGCAGAGCTTGACAGGAAAATTGGCTGCTTTGAATAGGTTCATCTCTCGCTCGGCGGAGCGGAGTTTGCCATTTTTTAGAGTGTTGAGGAAGTCTAGGAAATTTACTTGGGATGAGGAATGTCAGGTGGCATTTGAAGAATTGAAAGAATATTTGGCTAAGTTATCATTGTTGACTAAGCTAATTCCAAGAGAGCCATTGTATCTTTATATCTCGGTGGGAGAGCAAGGGATTAGTACAGTGTTATTGACAGAAGAAGGGTCGGTTCAGAAGCCAGTGTACTATGTTAGCAAGGTGCTGAGAAATGCGGAGCTCAGGTATTCTGAGATTGAAAAGACTGGATTAGCACTTGTAACCACGGCTAGAAGATTGAGGCCTTATTTTCTTTCGCATAAGATTGTAGTAAGAACTAATTTCCCTTTGAAGTCGGTTTTGAGCAGACCAGAGGTCGCAGGTAGGCTAGTAAAGTGGGCTATTGATCTCAGCGAGTATGAGATAGAGTTCCTGAGTAGAACAGCAATTAAGGCACAAGCCTTGGCGGACTTTGTGCAAGAGCGACAAAAGCCCCAAGTGAGGGAGGGGCATGGGTCTTATTTGTGGATGGATCGGTGGCACTTGGGGGTGCGGTGGTCGGCATCGTGTTGATAAGTCGAGAGGGTGGAGAGTGACTTAGCAGTGAGATTAGATTATAAACTTTCCAACAACGGCCGAGTATGAAGCTTTCATACGAGGAATTAGGATGGCTATAGAAATGGGTGCGACGAATGTGCTGATCCATCTGGACTCTCAGTTGGTTTATAAACAAATTATGGGAGAGTTTGAAGTTCGGGAAGAGCGAATAAAGAAGTATGTGGATGCATACAAGGATTTGGAGAAGAGGATGGGAAAGGTACTGAGATCGCGGATACCTCGGGAGGAAAATACCGTGAGCGACTTCTTGGCAAAGATAGCCTTGATTGGTGAGAGTGCTTTGGAGAGGCATATTACTTTGCTTGTTGCAAGAGCTTCCGCCTTAAATCTTGAGGTAGGAGTGCTGGAGGAGGAGGATGATTGGAGGGTCCCCATCATGTCATACCTAAAAGAGGGTACCCTCCCGAGAGACAGGAGAGAAGCTTCTCGAATAAAAATCCGAGCAACCCGTTTTTGTCTGATTGGAGAAAGTTTGTTTAAGAAAGGGTTTGGGATGCCGTTGCTGAGGTGTCTTGGTAAAATAGAGGGAGAATATGTGTTGAGAGAAATACATGAGGGATGTTGTGGAAATCACATGGGAGCTAGGATTCTGATCAGGAAGGTGTTGAGGGCTGGATACTTTTTGGCCATATTTGAAGAATGAGGCTCAGAAATTGGTAAAAGCTTGTGAGAAGTGTCAAGTACATGCGCCATTTATACATCAGCCAGCTGAGGAACTGATGACAATGAGTTCGGCATGCCCTTTTGCTAAATGGGGGATCGATATTGTGGGGCCATTCCCCCCGACATCAGGACAGCGTAAGTTCCTAGTGGTGGCAATAGACTATTTTAGTAAATGGGTTGAAGCTGAGGCTTTGGCAAGAATTACTGAAGATGCGATGATGAAGTTCATTTGGCAGAACATTGTGTGCCGATTTGGAGTGCCGAGAATCCTTGTTTCGGATAATGGAACACAGTTTAGCGGAGCTAGTATCAAGGCTTGGTGTGAGGAGATGAAAATTAGTCGACATTTCACATCGGTAGCACATCCGCAAGCTAATGGTCGTGGAAGTGACTAACCGACTTGCAGTACAAGGACTCAAGACTAGATTGGAAAGAGCTGGAGGAGCTTGGGTGCAAGAGCGAGCTCGGTGTTGTGGGCTTACCGAACAAACCCAAAGGAGGCCACAGGAGAGAGTCCTTTCAGTTTGGTTTATGGGATGGATGCAAAGTGATACCTGGCGGAGATTGGGATGGAAACCCATAGGATTGAGACATTCGAGAAAAAGAAAATGAGATGTTGACACGTGAGGCTCTAGATTTGATTAATGAAAAAAGAGAAATGGCCTTTCTACAGATGGAGAGGACAAGAGAGAGAATCAGGGCAACATACAATAGTAAGGTGATGAAGAGAAAGTTTCAAATGGGAGATCTGGTTCTAAGGAGGCGGATGCGAGTAAGAATAAGGGAAAGTTAGACCCGAATTGGGAGGGCCCACTTCGGGTGATCAAAGTCTTGGCTGGAGGAGCTTATGAGTTGGAAGAGCTGGATAGAAAGAAACTACCTCGGGCATGGAATGTTAGCAATCTGAAAAAATATCATCCGTAGAAATTTGAATGATGTAATGACGTAATTTCCTCTTTTGAATTTCAATAAAAAGCGATCGCGCCTATAAGAATTATTGAAAATCATTATGCTAAGTGTTTGGAGTTCGGCTCGAGCCAATCCTCCAAACACCTCGGGCGCGATAAGCCCAGAGGCAAGTCAAGCTCGAGCTTGGATACTTGTCCTCCAAGAAATGAGAAAATTCGAGCAAGTGTTTGGAGTTTGGCCCGAGCTAATCCTCCAAACACCTCGGGCGCGATAAGCCCAGAGGCAAGTCAAGCTCGAGCTTGGATACTTGTCCTCCAAAAAATGAGAAAATTCGAGCAAATGTTTGGAGTTCGGCCCGAGCCAATCCTCCAAACACCTCGGACGCGATAAGCCCATAGGCAAGTCAAGCTCGAGCTTGGATACTTGTCCTCCAAAAAATGAGAAAATTCGAGCAAGTGTTTGGAGTTCGGCCCGAGCCAATCCTCCAAACACCTCGGGCGCGATAAGCCCAGAGGCAAGTCAAGCTCGAGCTTGGATACTTGTCCTCCGAAAAATGAGAAAATTCGAGCAAGTGTTTGGAGTTCGGCCCGAGCCAATCCTCCAAACACCTCGGGCGCGATAAGCCCAGAGGCAAGTCAAGCTCGAGCTTGGATACTTGTCCTCCAAAAAATGAGAAAATTCGAGCAAGTGTTTGGAGTTCGGTCCGAGCTAATCCTCCAAACACCTCGGGCGCGATAAGCCCAGAGGCAAGTCAAGCTCGAGCTTGGATACTTGTCCTCCAAAAAATTAGAAAATTTGAGCAAGTGTTTGGAGTTCGGCCCGAGCCAATCCTTCAAACACTTCGGGCGTAATGGAAATAAAAAGAAAAAGGTCCAAAGTAAACTTGCATTAATACGAAGGAAAATTACAAAAGAAATCCCAGATCGGGATAGCTACAAAAATACAGAACTGATTACAAAAGATCCCAAATCGGGATAAACATAAAATTACTGCAGAATAAGATCTTCTGATGCATAGTCCTGAATGCTGAGCTCGGGCTCGTGGCAAGTTTGCACCTCGGTTGCCGACACAGGTGGACCAGTCTCTTGAATAGTGGGTAGCTCGGGATTAAGAATGGGAGGAGGATCCCCCGAGGTTGGGGATGCAGCAGCTCGGTCTGCAGCTGCTTGATCGGCAACGGCCTTGAGGTCGGCCAACCAAGAGGGATCATCTAGAGAATTAACAAAAGCCTCATCTGAGGATAGGTTGACTTCATTGGCAACCTTGGAAAAGATAAAGCCCTCAGGGTCTTGCATAAGAGCTCGGGGTCCTTCCTGGTCTAGGGATTCAAATATCCCTTTGTCGCGAAGCTGAAGCTCAGCTTGATCGAAGGCAAACTCATACTGCTAGATCACCCCCGTGGAAAGGATGTCGATAAATTCCTCTAAACTCAGGAAACATTTCTTAACTTTCTCCCGAACCTTACCGATCAAAGCTCGGCCCTCTTTTGACTTTACAAAATCGCGACGACCGATCTCGATGCCTTCCTCCCGAGCATGAACAAGCCCATCTTTCAGCTCGGCCTTAAGGGTAGCATTCTCTTTATCCAATTCCTGGATTTTAAGGTCGGAATTGGCAACAGAGCGCTCGGCCCCAAGAAGCTTGTCTTTTAATTCGCGCACTTCGGCCAGCAGCTTGGCCTCCTTAGCCTTCAATTTCTTGTTGTCCTTCTTGAGGGTCTCAATTTCCTTCACCAAGGCGGGATTGGCAAAACCTACTCGAGCTCGGGCAATGAGGGCAGATAGCCTGACGTGAGCTCGGGCTTGATCCTCACAAAAAGAATTGACCAGATAGGCATCGGAAAGCTTGTCTAGAGCGGCTCGGTCACGGTAAGGGCAAATGACCCGGATATCTTGAGCCGCCAAAGACGGGATTTGTATTCTTAAGGATCGAATTCCCGGTCATCCATGTCTAGTTTGGAGTATCGATGGGACTCCGTATCAGCTCGCGCTCACCCGAGCTAGTTCCCACACGAGTCTTCTTGGGAGGAGGGAGCTCGGTATCAGAGGATCTGCATCGGGAGCCTATTAAGATGGGCCGACTGCTGGGATCTGAGAACTCGGCTAGAACATCTTCTGCAGAGTCAGGCCGTGTGGTATGAGGAGATCGGGACCCAGGACGCGGTAAGCCAACGATTGTTCCGCTGATCTGGGAGGTTGAAGGTCGGGCTAAAGAGCTCACCTTCTTGCGAGCTTCGGCTACGGGCTCTGACTCGGGATAACATGATGCCCGCAAAAAAAAAAAAAGGAGTTAGAAAAGCACAAACGAAAACTAAGTGTTGAAGGAGGAGGTTAGAATATTACCGATATCACATTCTAAGGAACAACCTGGGACTTACTCCGAGTAGTAGTGGAGCAAAGAAGGAGTGATGATTTTGGAAAGATCATATTTTGATAAGCTTGTGGATCAAAGCCCCGCAGTCGAGAGGCCGCTTTTTGGGGTCATGTTTTTGTTGTGGGGGCAAAGACCACACCCACTCTTGAGGACAAGACCAAGGCTCGGCCGAGTGACGAAAAATACCGATCTTTCCAAAACTTGTTGGAGGTCGGGTATTTCCTAGGAAGTTGGTCTCGTTTCGGGCAGTAATATAAAATAAGCCCTTGGGTGTAGAAGATTTAACTTGGAATAGAGCAAAGAATAGATCGATTGAAGGATCTATGGACAAAAACTTGGTGATTATTAGGAAACCAGCAATGATCCTAAAGGAGTTAAGGTGAACGATTGAGGGGAATGTTGTACATAGAGGATACATCGAAAAAAGAAAGAGTTGATGGGAAACCTAAGTCCCCCATCTAACTGACCTACGAAAAAAGCCAGACCTTGAGGAGGAGGTCGGAATGGTCTATCTGTATAGCTCGGGAGGGAAAATTTAAAATGTGAGGGAATGCAAGCATTCCTGCATAAGTTATAAAGGGATTGGGCCGCTACAGCTGAATGAGAAAATCCGTTGTCCACCTCGGGAGCGGCCAAGGGATTAGATGCCCTAATTTCTATTGGGGAAAGAGTAGAGGATGAGTCTGATTCCGTGGCCTCGGGATCAGACAGACTGGGATCAGACCATCTAACTAGGTCGGTCAAGTGAGGATCGGAATGGGTTGAAGATGAGGTCATTGTTGAAATGGAAAAATAAATGAAAAGAAAAAGAAAGAAAGTGTACCTAGGTATTATGAATCGAGGAAAGAGTGGAGGAACACCGTCGGAGAAGTCGCCGGAAATCGCCTAAATCACGTCGAAAATCGCCTAAGGAGGGGGAGAGAGATTTTTGCTAGAAAGTGAAATGGTCCCCCCTTACCTTGACATCTTATAAGTATAGAAGAAGTGGGAAGATGATCATCGCCCTTGATTCGAATCTTATCCAACGGCCTAAATGAGACCTCGGGAAGAGGAAAGGACGGCCTGTCAGTTGAAAGGACGTCTTGGTGACATAAATGAGCGGGAAATGAAGGGATGGAAAACCCTAATCTAGATCAGGATGAGCATATTTCGAGGGAGGAAAACCCTAATTTAGATCGGGATGAGCATATTTCATAGGAAGAAAACCCTAATTTAGGTCGGGATGAGCATATTGCGAAGGAAGAAAACCCTAGCTTAGATCGGGATGAGCATATTTTGAGGGAAGAAAATTTCTAATCCAGATCGGGACGCGTGAATCTTAAGGAAAGAACCCTAATTTAGATCGGGTTTGGAAAATTTGAAGGGTGCATAGCCCCAAAATCATATCGGGATTGGTAAAATTGTGGAGATTGAGACCTCAAACAGAGATCGGGAGAATAAAACAGAGGAGAGGCATCGTCTGTAGAGAGGTCGGTATAATGTGTGAAACAATTATGTCCGAAGTAGACAAATTACTTCGGAACATAATTGGGGGGACTGATTGATGGGGGCCTGTTTAGGCCGACCGACCTCTGAGGCTTGATGGAAGACCTGAACTAAGGGTGGCCTTATTGGGCCGACTGATGGGCTTGGACCCTCGATTGGGCCAAGTTAAGGGCCTCACCGACCGATGGGCTTGGACCGATTGGGCAAGTTAAGGGCCACCGACACGATGGGCTTGGACCCTAGATTGGGCGTTAAGGCCTACCGACCGATGGGCTTGGACCCTCGATTGGGCAAGTTAAGGGCCTACCGACCGATGGGCTTGGACCCTCGATTGGGCGAGTTAAGGGCCTACCGACCTAATGGGCTTGGACCCTCGATTGGGCGAGTTAAGGGCCTACCGACCGATGGGCTTAACAATCTTATGGCCCGAAGACGGGCGATTAACCTAGGCATGTGTGTTAATTAGGGTTTAGTATGGCTTGATGCCTACGCAACCCTAATTCCAAAACCTATAAAAGGGCACAAGTAAGGTACGCCGTAGGTTAGACTCTGAATATACTTCATTGCACTTTTAATATTTCTTCTCTCTAAAACCGATACTGACTTGAGCGTCGGAGTGGGTACGCCGGAAAACCCTTCCGGCTCCCCTTCTAACGGTTGTGCTGCAGGTTCTCAGGTCAGTTGTGTGGCGGAGCGTGGATTATTGGGCGACGGTATTTTCAGGACCGACCAATTGGCGCCGTCTGTGGGAACCTGTACGGGCGATTAACCTAGGCATGTGTGTTAATTAGGCTTAACAATCTTATGGCCCAGTACGGGCGATTAACCTAGGCATGTGTGTTAATTAGGGTTTAGTATGGCTTGATGCCTACGCAACCCTAATTCCAAAACCTATAAAAGGGCACAAGTAAGGTTCTCAGGTCAGTCGTGTGGCGGAGTGTGGATTATTGGGCGACGATATTTTCAGGACCGACCAGTTGGGCCAACGGCATCTATGCTGGTCATAGCGGTGTGACGAGGCGATGGATGTTTTCTTCGATCGTCGGTGATGGTAATTTGAATGGTTAATAGTGATGAAAATTAGGGTTGAATCGAGGAAGATTTTTTCACTTTTAGGATTTTGGGAAGTTGCTGTTTTGGTACTTTTATTTAATTTTAAGGTTGAACTTTTTTTTTTGGGAATATAAAAACACTATATTTCAATTTATAATAAGTAATTGAAATATTAGACATAAATTGTTGTATCAATTAATAAAATTCTATAATTTAAAGTAATAAATAAAATAAATTATTCATTTTATTTTTTACCATGATAAATTTTTATTTTTTAAGTCTAATATTTTAAAATTACTAATATTAAGAAGTAATTTAAACTTATGATATAAACAATTTTTTTATTCTAAAATTTGAATATATTTATCCAATTAAATATTTTAAATTTTTTCAACATTAAATCAGGGAATTTTTTAAACTATTTTGTGTTTTTCAAATTAATAAATAAATTTTAATATATTATGTAAACTATTTTTATTTTACTCATAATCAATCTTATATTGTTATCTAATTTACATTGACAATACTGTTTTTCCCTCCAAGCCACATATGAATATAGGATGCCCTATCAGAAAAAAAAAAGTTCCTTCTCTAAAGAAAGCAAATAAAAAAAATTCCACAAAGAATGCCAGTCAATCTTACCTGCAGTAGGCGCGGTGATTTGACTAAATATCTAATATTTTTCACTTAGTGGACCAATTTCAAAAATCGCTAAAAGTCTGAATTAAAGGTCAGATGTAATCCACTTACTGGACTACAAAATTATTTTTGCCACATTCTCATCTATATATTTAATTAAAAGCGTTAATCATAAGCTAAATCATGCATGCCAAGTCAATATGCCATTTCTTTTTACAACTATATCTGTAAAATAAACACCCAATAAAAAGAGAAAATAAAACCCCACCAAGAGCCGATAATTAATATTGAGGACATGGGTAGTTTAAGGAGTGACTGTTTGCTCTTTCATTTATTTTTTTGGCGAGAATAATTTGATTTTTTCAAAACAGTGGGAATAAATTTTGATAGTGTGATTGGATATAAGATGAAAATGTGATATGATAATAATAGTTAATGTGATGGTTTTGTTTAGTAAAATAGTGATTTGATTTGATTGGTGCTTCGAAAAATAAGAGAATTTGAATTGTGTATTACTATATGATTGTGCAATAATTATAGTTCATGTTTTTTTTTATTTGATTAAACCATTATTAGCAGGGTCGGACCTGTGCGTCACAGGGCCTTACGAGATTCTAAAAATATGCCAATTGACCACCGTCCGCCACCTTTGACTGCGGCTGCCGCTGAAAAGTGACCGGTTGAGGAAGATGAAATCACAATAGACGATGGGCAAGAGAAGAGGGTTTGGAATGGTTATGTTACACGTGAATTACAATTTGTAAAGAGTGTGACTTTTCTTTAAATTTGAGTGGGCTAAAGAAGAAAAATGAAACTGGGTCAGAAATAAGTGAATTGCAATTTGCAAAGAGTGTGACTTCTACTTCTCCACAACTTTAGTTTTTGCTGCAATAAAACACTTTTTCTAGAAGGAGAATTTTTTGCAAACACTCTCATTGTATACTAGAAAGTAAAAAAAAAAAAAAAAAATTTGGGCCCCAACCCTATTAGGCCTATGATCAAGTCCGACCCTAATTATTAGATATGATTGATAATTGAAAAAATTAAAATGAGTAAATAATGTATTTGTTTAAAAATTATCACATGGAACTAGATTCATGTCGGGGCAAATAAATTGTAGCGGAAAAATATAATTTTTTTTACATTCAAACACTCCCTTAGGGTTTAAGTTTCTTATTTTTTTAGCATCATATCAAAATGAATTTTATTCATATCAGAAGAATCTTGCAACTAATTAATAACAATATCGAGTGAGAAACAATAGATTGCAAGACTTACATGATCTCAAACTTATATTATACAGATCTAAAAAAAACTAGACATGTGTAATTGATCCGTATAATCATAAAATCGCAACGAGGTGTAAGATAAAACACATACCAATGAAAATTACAAAATTTGTCTAAATTTTGTTACTAGTCCTTGGGTAATTGCTTATCTTAATCTTCTGGACAAAAGTTCACCTATGGGGACAAATTTATTTCACTAATCAAAAGTCAATCTATAGGACTCATGGTGAAAGTTAGAGAAACTCCCATAAACATAAACTAAGAAGACGAAGAAGAAGAGGAAGCTTTGAGAGAATTTGGTATGATGGTGCGGACAAATTTAATTAATCCTTAGGGTTTAAGTTATAGAATTCAATCCAAAAGGAAGAGGAAAAAAAGAAGAGAAAAATCATAAGCCGTTGTTGACTAGGTCGAATATGGATTCTAATGGAGTCTTGTGGCTGAAGCCGTCGTTGGATTGTTTCTTCTGGAAGCTTACAACCTGCCCAATCTAGTCAAGTATTTTCCAAACATTATTCTAATCTTATTATTGCTACTATTTTATCTTTCATTTGAATTAACACATATGATTAATTCATTAAACAAAAAACCAAAACTGCGAATATAATATATACACATAGGGGAGGATCCAATGAGACCACATTTTATGGTGAGATAATGTGGACTGATCTCAACCATCCCCTATATACATCAAAGACTAGGATTAATATAAGATAATAATACATTAATTAATTAATTAAATCCCCAATAAGGGTAAAATTGCCAAACAAAATATGTGGGGACCATCCAATATGGAATCAATATGAAATCAGTTATGGAGAAAGAGAATCACGCCATTAACACGTTAACGTGTAGTAATGCAGTGTATGTGCTCGGGATGATTATCTTTTGTATATTTAACATATATTTACTGCATATCTAATACTATTATACTGCATGTTTAACATATATTTACTGTATATTAATTGGTTAAGTCATATCCACCTTATATTAGATAAAAATAACCAAAAATTTGAACTAAATTAAGTTTTCCCCAACATTAGGCCCCAGCCTGTTACTGTCATTCCAACACGGTTTTCCTACTTCCATCAACTTACCAAGCAATTTCTTAACCAATCCACTATCTCAATAAAAATTGGAGTATATATATATTCCACAAACCAGGCCCCATTTGATCTATTAATTTCCTAAATATCTACTTGCAATCATAGAATTCAATTATACACATTCTACTCCAATCTCTCTCTAATCTATCTCTCTATATAGAGATATAATATCCTATAAATCAATTTACTAATATCTTGTTAAACTTTATACATGGCCATGGACCGGTGGTTATTGCTAGGCCGGCTGAAAAGGGCCGTGAAAAAAATTAAATTTCTTCTCAATTTCAACGCTAATCGGTGGAAATTAGCATCGATAATCGGGGCCTCATCTAGTAAGAGACGAGTGAGCTTCAACGATAGGCCCGGATTAACGGCTTGTGTCGAAGATTCGGATTCGAATTACGAGCCGGGATCGGCTAGGAGCTTCCAGAGGACAATTAGCTATCCATCCGAAGATGATATAGATAAGAGAGCCGATGCTTTTATTGCCAACTTTCATAAGCAACTTCAATTTGAAAGGCAAATTTCATTGGAGCTAAGGTACTATAGGGGGAACAGCTTTGATTCTGCAAAATCTCCATGATTGGAATATAATCACTTGGTGTCAATTATTTTTGGGCTTGTGAATTTTTTCTTGTTTTTGAAAGATAAAAGATGGGTTTGTATTTTTTTTTCCACTCTCTATCAAGATTTAATGTGGAGGAGAATTTTGGAGTTTTGGATTCACGATTGGTGGTGGAGATCACTTGAGTTTTTATGGAAGGGCCTTCATCACAAAAATAAGTTTACAAGTTTTGATGTGTAAGCTTAGCTTTATTTATTTATTTTTGTTTTTATGTATATTTTCTTTTAATTGTTGATTTGAATGTACTTGAAGATGATGAACATGTATAGGGACAATCTTAATTTGTTACTCTTTTTTTAAGAAAAAAGTTGTGTATAGAAGAAAGATTTGAACTTTTGAAGTATATCTTGAAGCATTATTCCTTGCTATTGTCTTTATTTTTATTGTTTTTTTTTTTCAATTTCACTATTACATTTATATACTCCCTTCATCCCAATTATATAGTGCAATTATATCTTAGTTAATTTTAGTTCATTTAGTCGTGTTGCGTCTAGTTTCGTTAAAAGGTCGGGAAACTCTTTAGCCCACCATATTTCTCGTTTTGCTTTTTCTTTACATTGTACTCAACCATTGGTCGGGGATCTACGAGAGTCTTTTGTAGACTTAGCCGTTTCAGAGTCAATCTCCGAATAATATTTCTCTTTCTCCTCTAAAAAAAAAGTATTGGGAATTACAATATGCATAATATTACCTGATTTGCCCTTATTTAATGAATAATGTAATTATAAATATGCATATTAAATTAGACTATAATGAATAATGCTATAATAGTAAAAGAATGGAAAAAATAACATTAAATATATTTGAGACATCTCAAAAAAAAAAAATATAATGGACTAGGAAATAGAACTATAAGTTTATGACCTCAATAACCTCTTGGGCCGACCTACCACTAAATGTGCCGCATTTGAATTTAGACCTGAAATTGTGGTTTCATGGGTTTGTTATGGATGCTAGGATGTAGTGGTTTTAGATTTTAAACTTTTGCATGATGATTCAGAAATTTTGGCCCTTGTATGGTTTCATTTTCAAAAACATTTTCTGACTCCCTACGATTTTAAAGATCGAAATCATGTTTGTTCGATCTATTTTATTAAAAATGTCCATTATTATCTTCCCATATCCAAAAAAATATATCATTTCAAATATATAATAACAATTTTCAACCTTGTAGGCCTGTACCTAATCCTAATCAATGACTATTCTATTATTCATTCAATTTACCCATTTTTCCCTTAATGGACCCACCATTATCAGCTATATATTCACTATTTCATTAGTTTCAAACTATATCAATCTAATGCGACTCACCATCTACAAATTTTAGAAATGATACATCATATATTCAAATTAAATATTGAAAATGAATCATCAACTTCACAAATTATTATATGTATAAAGTTTTTAAAATAGTAATATAAATAAAGTCACAAACAAATAAAACTTCATTTTAAAATGTACGTTCGTATTTTAGACTCTCTTAATATTATTCAAACCAAACATATTCGGTATTCCCATTATGAAACATATATAAAATTTTATTTTATCATTTCATTTGAACACAATTTCACTTCTCACACAAAAAATAATACAAAAATTAAAGTCTTATTGAAAACGTAACCACTGGATTCTTTCTTTTACGAAGGAGGAGAAGGTGCATAATTAGACTTATGAAAACTTTCTAATAGACATTTGATCGATTTAAATTTCTTGGTCTCGATACTATATTTTTGTGCATCCGAATCTATATTCAACATTATATAGTTGCTAAATATTTTCCTTAACAATAAAAATGTAACACGCAAAAATAAACATATGGTGTGGTGAAATATTTGACTATTTACGAACTAAAAGGGGCTAGAAAGTAGAAAGAGGTTTACCATAAATAATCGGTAAAATAGTCATTTTCTAGGAAAATTTTAGTTCAAATTCTATCTGATCATCTATATATATATATATATATATATAATAACAGCCGCTTCTGGAAATAGTATGGGAAATTTTTCCCGCCCTTTTGTAATTACTATAAAAAATAAAAAAGATGTATAAAAATAAAAAAAATGATAAATATTTGGTATTTCATTATTTTTGGTAGTCAATTTTCTTTAAATAATCACTTTTTAAAATAATATAAAAAATAGAATATTTAAAATTAGTTTTCCAAATCTATGTCTATACTATATTATTATTATATATTTTTTTTAAAATAATAATAACTTTTTTATTCTTGATCTGTTTTTTACTTATAATATATCAAATTAATCAATTTTTTATGACCTTCAGTTTGACATATATTACATATATAAAATATAAATAACAAAAACATAATAAAGAAAAATATATAAAAATATATCTACTCATCATTTTATAATTCATAATGGGCTTTAAAAGTTATGCATTTGAGCTATTTGACATCAATTTGTATATTCATGTATTTTTTTTTCTATTTGTGATCTCTGTATATAGTTGCTATTTGGGTTTAGCTCATTTATTAATAATTATTTAGAATTATATTTAAATTTATTAAATTCACTTAAAAGATTTAACTAAAGAAAATATATCAAAATATGTATCCAAATTTTATGTACCACATGTATCTATGCATAACATTATATATATATTTATTTAAGAAGAAAATTAAGATTTATTTAAAATAAAAGTATACTCATAATAGTATTTTATATATATAAAATTACTTTTTATATAATAACATACTTTTCATGTTGATTGAAATTATTTTTTTATATTTATCAACGTATTTTGATACTCGAGTTTTAAAGTTGTACATCTGGAATTAGATATGAGTTTGTATGTTTGATAATTTTTTGATATATGTGTATATACAACAATAAAATATTTTTTGTTTTTTTGAAATATTTCGTTTTCCCTTAAAATTACGTTGCTAAATATAAATCATGGTTTTTTGTTTAATTCCTTCAACAATTTTGATAATTGATCAGTTTTCTAAACCCCAATAATATTATAATTTGAAATTATTTTATTGTATTTTATTGAAAATATAATTTATTAAATATTCAGGATTAGAGTAGTAAAAAAAATTCCACATTGGACAGTTAAAATATTTTTCAAACTTTTACTTTATCATCGATAAACATGTTCCATAAATAAATACAATTCATGTTCACACAACAAAATATTTCGTATTCAAAGAGATTTTCTTATAGTCTATAATAATTTATTTTTATTATTTAATCGTATGATTTATAATCAAATTTGTTATCTTTATATTTTTATTATTTTTTGAAATTTTATACTTTTTACAATAATTATTCTTTTAAAACATAAATAACATATATAAATCCTTAATTTGTGAAATAAAGATAAGAACAAGTAAAATTGAAAATATTCTTAGGTTTAATTTTTAGAATTAAGAAAATAATAAATTATAAATATATTTAATATTATATATATATATATATAATACACATATTCGAGAATAGGGACGAGAACAGAAAATTCCCGTTTTATCTAATTGGAATAAGAAGGGGGACGGACATATAAATAATGTCCCTGTTCCATTCCCGATTTGAAAGAAGCAGATATTCCTCATCCAAGCTCAAATCCCCGAATTAACCAGGGATTGCCCGACCCATTCTATTCAGTTACCAATGGGGATAATGCAAGAGATACAATTCATTGAACTATTAGAAAAATGTACGTGCAACAATACAAAATAGAGGTCTAACAGACATATACCCCGTGCATCGCACGGGCAAAAGTCTAGTGTGTGTGTGTATGTATATATATATATATATACAATCACCAGGCGTATAAACGTGTAGTTATCACATGATTCGTTCGGTTCAACTAACCAGATTTGACCTAAACTTTTAATTTCTAGTTTTCATAAATCAAAAGTAAATACCGAAATTGAAAGTATAAATAAAAGTACTAACATAAAAGAGCAGCCCCCGTTCTCGGCTTCCAGATTGATTCTTCATTTAAAGTTCCGACCCAGATTGCCACAACTGTTTCCCGCACAAAAGTGGTGGTAGTCATTTTTATTGTATTATTGAATTTTGAATAGATATCTATATTAAAAATAATTTATATAAAACGATTATATTATTGTTGTAAACAATAAGAAATTAATACTACAAAATAATCCTTAAGAAGAAGAATCAAAGAAAAGGAAGAAAGCTGTAGTTTATTATGAATCAGTCGACGCTTATTTATAATAGGTTACATGTCATTATCAAAGTACTATGCAAGTACTGTGCATCTTTATAAATTTCAACCAAAATATCGATGTCGGATACTATGCAGGCACTGCAAGTTTGATTTTTCTCAGCCACCTTTCACTGTGTATGATATGTTCATCATCACACTCCCTCTTGGACGTATCATAATTGGATGAGTATGCCTCATTAAAAATCTCAAGCCGAAAAAATCATGTGGGAAAAATCGAACATAAGAGAAAAAGAGTACATTCTCAAATCCTGACCTTGTGCATAAGCTGCCTCATTAAAAACTTTAAGCTGGAAAAACTCAATGGGACAGACAAAAGGGAAAATGAGTACAACACAAGGGAAAAAGAGTACAACACACATGATATTCGCTCCCCCTGAATAAAAAATATTAGTTGCGTAACTGATTCACTAATCTTGCTTTGTATGGACTCTTCTCATTCCTATGTCGTAAACTAGTTTCTCGAATGTAGACGTCATCAATGATTTTGTAAATAAGTCAACAAGATTGAGGCATGAGCGAATCTGTTGAATATCTACCTCTCCATTTTTATGGAGTTCATGTGTATGAAAAAATTTTGGTGAAATATGCTTGGTCTTATCACCTTTTATGTAACGTCCTCTTACTTGTGCTATACATGCTGCATTATCCTCATAAATAATAGTTGAGGTATCTATAACCGGCTTCAATTGACAACTATTTCGAATATGAGTTATAATAGATCTTAACCAAACACATTCTTTGAAAGCTTCATGCAGAGCAATTATCTCAGAGGGATTAAAAGAAGTAGCCATTAATGTTTGTTTGGTGGATCTCCATGATATAGTTGTACCATTATAGCAAAATAGATAACCAGATTGTGATCAAGATTTGTGCGGATTAGATCTATATCCCGCATCAACATAACCAACTAATCCAGAGTTAGTGGATTCCTTTGAGTAGAATAACCCCAAATCTATAGTACCACTAAGGTAACAAAAAATATATTTAATACTATTCCAGGGTCTTGAAGTTGACTCAGAACTAAATCGCGCAAGTAGATTGACAACAAAGGCGATATATGGTCTTGTGTATTGTGCTAAATACATTAATGCTCCAATAGCATTGAGTTAAGGTACTTCAGGACCTAAAATCTCTTCATCGGACTCCTTTGGTCGAAATGGATCTTTATTTGGATCTAAACTTCGTACAACCATAGGGGTACTCAAGGAATAAGTATTGTCCATATTAAACCATTTGAATAATCTTTTGTTATAAGTAGATTGGTGGACCAGTATTCCGTTATCTTTATGATCTAGCTCGAGACCAAGGCATAGTTTGGTTTTCGCAAGATCTTTAACCTCAAATTCCTTCTTTAGATCTTAAGCAGCATTAGATAACTCTTCAGGGGTGCCAATCAAATTCATGCCATCGACATATACAACAATGATAGCAAATCCAGTATCTGATCTTTTAATAAAAACACATGGACAAGTAGAATTGTTTTTGTAACCTTCCCTAGAAAGGTATTCATTCAGCCTATGATACCACGTGCGACCAGATTGCTTTAATCCATACAACGATCTATGTAGTTTGATCGAGTATATTTCACAGGAGTGTCTGACTTTAGTATTTTATATCCATCAGGGATTTTCATATAAATATCAGAATCCAGCGAACCATATAGATATGCCTTTACTACGTCTATTAGACGCATGTCCAAACTCTCATGGACAACCATACTGATGAGAAAACGGAACGGTGATTGTATCCATAATAGGTGAATATGTCTCATCATAATCTATCCCAAGTCTCTGAGAGAATCCTTGAGCTACGAGTCGGGCTTTATACCTCACAACCTCATTTTTCTCATTTCTTTTTTGAACAAATACCCATTTGTATCCTATGGGTTTTACATTGTCTAGAGTTTGAGTAATTTTCCCAAATATATTTCGTTTCTCTAGGGAAGCTAACTCGTATTTTATTGCTTCCTCCCACGTAGGCCAATCAGGCCTTTGACGACATTCTATTATAGAATGTGATTCACTATCATAATCATCATCAATGGTTTCTTGAGCAACCGAGAACGAAAATTTATCATATATCAATGATTATTTCATTTCGATCCCATACCTCATTACAATAACTCATGGGATTCTCGTTGCTATCTGAATTTTTTATTTGTATATTTTATGAGATTTTATGCTCTACGGATTTATCTGGAGCTTGCTCATTAATATCAATTTTTCCTTTTCTTTTTCGAGGAACAATATCCTTTGAGCCAATAGGTCTGCCACGTTTTTATCGTGGGACATCATCATTCATTTTCTTATGTTCTTCAGGAACAATAATCCTGGTTGGAACATTCGCAGCCGGAATATGAGACTTCGTGACTTTGCTAACATCATTAAATGCATCAGGAAGTTTATTGGCAATATTCTGTAAATAAATGATTTTACTAACCTCACTTTCACATTTAGGAGTACTCGGGTCCAAATGGGATAAACTTTGTTCATTCCAGGAGAGATTCTCAACTGACTTTTGTTTTATCATTTTGCATCACAACTTTGTCCTTTCCCATTGACGGAAATATTATTTTATCAAAATGACAATCCGCAAAACGAGCGACAAAATAAATCTCCTGTCATTGGGTCCAAATATCGAATAATTGATGGAGAATCAAATCCAAAGTATATACCAAGTCCTCTGAGGAGGTGGAATAGGCACCTGAAGAGCATACCCAGAAGTGCGTAGATGTGAAATATTTGGCTCAAAATCAAGAGTTAATTGCATGGGGGAATGCATATGATAAGCAGTAGGGCGTAATCTGATAAGTGTTGATGCATGCAATACTGCATGGCCCCATGTTGTACTAGTGAGCTTTGATCTCATTAATAATGTACGAGCAATGACCTGAACTCATTTAATCAGGAATTCTGCCATCCCATTCTAAGTATGAACATGTGCTACTGGGTGTTCAAACATTAATTCCCAGTGATACGCAATATTCATCAAAACATTTTGATGTAAATTCTCCGGCATCATCCATTCTTATATTCTTAATAGGATAATCAGAAAAATTGCTTGGAGTTAAATAATTTGCGCTAATAATCGAGCAAATGCAACATTTCTAGTAGATAATAAGCATATGTGTGACCATCTGCATGATGCATCTATTAAGACCATAAAATATCTAAATGGTCCGCATGCTGGATGTATTGGTCCACAAATATCACCATGATTACGTTGTAAAAATGATGGTGATTCATAACCAACCTTTTCCATTGAAGGTCCAGTAATGAATTTTCCTTGTGAACAAGATTCACAGAAATAATCTTTTGATATCAACATTTTTGTGCCTTTTAATTGATGTCCATTAGTATGTTCAACAATCCTACGCATCATTGTAATTCCTGGGTGTCTTAAGTGATCATGTCATAACTCAAATATATCAGGATTCACCAGCTTCCAAGGCATGGTGGCGTAGGATTCAAAGGCTTTAATTGGGATATAACACAATCCAGAAATTCTCGCTTCGAATTTCTCATGGATATTCTTATTGCCCATTTTATATGATGTGATATATAGACACCCTTTATCATGGTCATTTAGTGTCTCTAAATGATAACCATTATCACGCACATCTTTAAAACTTAGTAGATTTCTTTTTGATCTACTAGATAATAATGCATTTTCAATCTGTAGGATTGTACCATTAGGCAAAATTAATGTTGCATTCCCGGAGCCATTGACTCATTGAACAGGGTTGCAAAAGAGAGAAATGAAATTCAGTAGAGTTTCACTTGTCAGCCAAGTGAAACAGCTTATATGGCTAGTCAGTTGTATCGAGTTAGCTCCACATCCGAGTGGTTATTCAGTCAATAGAGAAGCAAAGTTGAGTCATAAATGAAGATAGCTGAGTCATTTATGAGCTAAGTGACAAAACACTATCGTTTTCTGCGAGCGGGAATGTTTTTAGGCTTGTCGTCAGCAATAATTAATGATGTCAGTAAAATGCCTGTGCCAGTTTACCCATGATTGGATATAAATATTGTTGCATTTAATGCGGAAAAATTAAAGCAGTTTTCAAATGTGATCGGACGTCAGACGTCATCCAAAATGTTACGACAATCTCGTAATCACATTTCAATTTTTTCCAAAGCTGTCTGGGTTAAGAAACGGGACCAAATATAGTTGTAACTTGTGCCTTGCACAATTTTACACTCGAAAAATATGCTTTACTTGTTAATATTGAGTGCGTTGTTGCACTGTCAAGTGGACAATAGTCTTTCTTCTCGGTGTTTCTCATATACACCTAATATAACATTATGAATTAATATTATACAATTATCTTTATGATTTTATATAATAACATCGAGGCATAGCAAAGTTTAAATATATAAAAGATTTTATTTGAAATTATAAATGAGATAGACATACATAATCACCTAATTATTCATCATGCTAAAATAAATTGTTACATCTAACAGAGGAAAATTTATGGTGATAAGAAGAAAATCATAAGCCAAAAGTGACTCGCAGGATATTCTCCAACAAAAAGTAAGATAATAAATACCACAGTTGGGTTAAACATCTTGAATGAAGAAATGAAACTAGATTGAAGTATTGAGAATATATGATGATGTGAGAATTGTTGAATAAAATGTTGGTATATTTATAGATAAAAATTATTGTTCATAGCCGTTAACTAGCCTTTGGGGGAGAGAAAATTTGAATGTGTAAATTGTTAATGGTTTAGTAAAATTATAATGATAGTTTGTGATTGAAATAATAAACACAAATATTATGATAATAAAATTATTATTCATATAAAAGGATCAACCCGGAAATATATCTTCCCGAAAAAATACATACAAGTATAAGCAAAATATTTCCACTCTCATAACACCAACAGAATTACATTAAATATTTAGAAACTAATTTAAAACATAGGTACAATTGCTTAAATATTTCCATCACCAATTAAGTGATCAATCCTCCCTTCTGAATGCTCAAAAAAATCAGCAACATCCAGATGTGTTATATCCACATTCATGTCATCAAACTTATCATCTTCAAGATGATCAGAAGCGAAATTTGCCTCAGCACTTTTATCTTTAATTCGAAGAGATGCTTGATAAAGCTCCACTAAATATTTGGCCGTACGACAAGTACGTGACCAATGACCTTTTATTTCTCTCCACCAGTCTCTGGATTCATTACTTTCTCTTTTCCTTTCTTATCATTTATGTTCCACTTCTGATGGTTACTTGTATTTTCATGACTTGAATTATTTTGACTACCACGATTATATGAAACATATTTTCCATGACCACGGCCACGACCGCGACCACGAAAATTATTAAAATTTTGAGTTCTAGTCGCATTCACTTCAGGGAATGGAGTAGAACCAGTAGAATGCGATTCATGATTTTTTCTATCAATAACTTATTATTTTATTCGACCACAAGAAGACACGAAATCAAATCAAAATATTTTGTGAAACCTTTTCTTGGTATTGTTGTTGCAGGAGCAAACCCGAGGTATGAAAAGTAGAAAGTGTCTTTTCAATCATATTTCCATCTGTGATACTTTTTCCACATAATTTCAATTTTGAAGAAATTTTCAATACCATGGAGTTATATTCACTTATGTATTTGAAATCTTGAAAACGCAATTTTATCCAATCATACCGGGCCTTTGGAAGTATAACCATCTTCAGGTGGTCATATATTTCTTTCAAATTTTTCCAAACGGCAAATGGATTTTTTACTGTAAGGTATTCCGTTTTTAAATTCTCATCGAGATGGTGACGTAAAAAGATCATAGCTTTAGCTTTATCTTGTGTAGATGCACTATTTCCTTCTTTATTTGTATCGCCTAGGCCTTTAACATCTAGATGGAATTTAGCATCTAGAACCCACGACATAAAATTTTTTCCAGCAATATCAAAAGCAACAAAATCGAGTTTTGAGAGGTTAGCCATAATAAAATTTTAAATTAAGAAATAACAAAACTTACCACATTCACCAAAAGTTTTAAAGATTAGCTAGAGACTCGTGCTGATAATATGTTGTAAATAATAAGAAATTAATACTACAAAATAAGCTTTAAGAAGAAGAATCAGAGAAAAGAAAGAAATGTGTAGTTTATTATGAATCAGTCGACGCCTATTTATAACAGGTTACATGTCATTATCAAAGTACTATGCAAGTACCGTGCATCTTTATAAATTTCAACCAAAATATCGTTGTCGGATACTTGCAAGCACTGTGTAAGTTTGATTTTTTCTCAGGCACCTTTCAATGTGTATGATATGTCCATCGTCCATTTTTTATCACAATTATTAATTTTCAATATTAAAAAATTTATATATAATTTTTGTCGCTATCAAATCTGTTAGCAAATATGGGTCGAAAGATAAGTCACATATTTGCCGATCCACATAGCGAGGATTGAGCCCGTCTACAAGCCTCCTTTTGATCCATGATTAAGCCATCTACAAGCTTCATCTTGATTGAACCGCGAACAACTAAAGAACCCCGTAGATTGGTTGAACCATGAGCAAACCACGAACAAGATCACAAATCATATTTCTCGTTGGTGTAAATAACTACTAGAGTTATTTACTTGGTTGTGCACACCTTATACCCTTGGATAGGGATGTCAATTTTGAGCCGACCCGCGGGTACCCGCCCTGGCCCGCTCCGTTAGGGTTGCCCCCGCCCCGTGACCCGGGGCAGGGCGGGTCTGGGTCTCACTTCCACCTCGCGGGTACCCGTCCCGCCCCGCGTAGAATTTTTAGTTTAAAAATATATTTTAATATATATTTTGTATATATAATATATATTATAATATAATATTTATGTATTCTTATATTATATTTAATATTTATAAATTGATAATAATAAATTTTGTAAATATTATTTTATAAATATATATTTTTTCATTTTTATTATTTTCTTAATTTAATTTAATTTAAAATGGGGCCGCCCCGCCCCGACCCGCCCCATTGCCATCTCTACCCTTAGAGAACTTTGGTGATGCTCCAAGAAGAAAACCGTAGAGAGAAATTTTCCGTAGAGAGATTTGTGATATTCCGTAGGAGATGTCTAATGTCTGTACTACTAATAATATAGGGAAAGAATATAAAACGATATATCTCAATCCCTATTATAATTGGATCTTTCCATATTGGATGCAATCCCAAGATGCATGCTAATCAATTAGGATCCCCAATACCTTTCCTAGAATAAAAAATATGGATGTAATATCCAATATCTCTCACTCATACATATCTGATCCAACTCATTCGAATCACATTATAACATTCTCATCTCACGTCTCTTCTTCCATACAGGGAATAAGACGTGCGACCAAGTGAGAAAGTATAAGCGAGGAGAGTTATATTAAGTCATCACCAAACTAACATAAACCCTACAACTCAATAACTCGCTATGTACCCCAAACCAAGTGGTCGCACCCAGTTAAACATCTCTAGATCCCTCAATGAAATAAATAGAGCATGCTCGACTCACTCAAATATATTTTTATATTCATGACTAGTCAAACATATTTCGATATAGTCGCCCAGACTATGAACCATAGAACATAAGTGCGTTACCAACTTAATTCTTCATCGGCCCCACATGCCAATTAGCTTGGTCTTGAATGACTTTCCTAGACATGCTCGGCTGCATCGAATCACACATAGCCATTGGATACATGCTAAAGTAGCGTCATCAAGCTTACACCTCATGACATGGTCAATATTCCCAAAGGGTACAAGAAAATGATATGGGCTCACACAGTGACGAATTAGGGACCCATTCAGTCACTTTCCCATAGGGGTTGCCTCAAAGTACATGTAGTATGAATACATGCTATGATGGAGCTCCCACTCAATTTACGCATGTCACGTTCTAGACATCATACAAATCTTAGTCCAGTCGCTATTCAAGCGGCTGACCTGCGTACTACTCGTAGTCACTCTGAAAGTGTCATGCAATAGTTCACACATTTGGCTACAAACATGATTTTATGAAGTTTGGACATACTTCATAATCAATCAACTCGGATCTCATCTTAACCTCTAGTTAAGGCAAATGTTAAATAAACTTATAAACCTTCCTCACTGCTCTAGCGCGAAGAAGATCATTCGCAAACCTCCTTATGCGACACAATCTTTTAAGTCTCATCTTGCTCGCTCTCTTAGCGCCAGGGCGATTACCCGTGTGAGAGGGTCAATCAAAGCCTGGTGACAACTCACAATTTCAATACTAAACCCATAATGAGAATCCAACATATCTCATTAATCACAATATGTGTTTGGAAATTTATTTGTTAGATTTTGATGATACCATGTAAAACTTAGACTAGGAAGTTGGCACCCCATTTCTCTTGTAATTTTGTATTGTAATAGATAGGACTGAAAGAGCTGAGTAAAATCAGCTAAGTCAAGAACACAAGAAGTCAACTGCATACTGGAAAGAAGACTCTTTTGTGTGTCAGCGGAGTATGGCCATGAAAGAAGTCAAGGACTCGACTGAAGGAGAATCAGTTGTGGAATAGCTGTGTGAAGTGTCAGTGAAGTCAACTCAAGGAGCTAAGTCTAACAGTTGAAGTGATAGTTGAGTCAATCTTACGATTGGAGCAAACTCAAGTCACATGGGGTAAAGGCAGCAGTCAAGTCAAGACGACTGACTTTGATCCGTTCAAATGAAGTCAAGAATATTACTCGATATAGTCATACGTCCAAGCTGCCAGATCTTAAAATGTTTGGCCCAGAAATATGCAAAAGGAATAAGCCAATGAGAAACACTACAACTTGTGTCAGAACCTGCAAGGCTGCAATGCCATTTAATACGAGGAAGGGTCAACATCACAAGTGCTGCAGACCAAGAAAAGACAAGCTAACAAACACAAAGTGACATTTGAAACTAGCCTATCTCTTCAACGGGCAAATTTCAAATGTGCACTATAAAATGTTGAGTAAGCATTTGAGAAAGGGTTACATGAACCTAGCAAGAGCAAGCATTTTTTAAGCAATTAACCTGCAATATTCTCAAAGCATTTCAAGCTATTCCTCAAGCATAAAACTCGAAGAAACTCGATCCAACACAAGCTGTGAAGGAGAGACAACTTCAACCAGTTGAACATGAAACATTTGAAGAACAAAAAAGGGTCTTCTTTCCAAGTTGAAGGATTGTAGAAAGGTTCAAGGTCGAACCAAGTATCAAGTTGGTTGGAGGGCTACGTGATCAAATCCAAGGACTTGAAAATGAGCTGAAGTATAAAGGCAGATGCCTCGTGAAGAAGCTGAGTCACAGGAGAAGCCAACTGTGTGATCAAGGATATCTCTAGACTGTTCACTACTTTGTAACTTGATCTGTTAGTTAGTGGATTCTCCAGGAGTTGGAGAAGAGTGGATTAGAAGAATTACCCAATCTTCGAACCACTATAAATATTACTTATGTCAATTTACTTTCAGCACTTACATTCCTGCATTTACTTTTATATCTGCTGTTAGTTAAATTTGCTATCCAACTGATAAATAACTAAGTGCTTAAACATATGTTAAAAATAAGTTTCAAATCAATGAAAGGGTGTTAAGTCTTCCGCTGTTATAAACCAAATCAACTAAGTTAAGTATTTGGCTTAAGCAGCCTAATGATAGTATAAACAGCTCTATCGAGTCTGTTGAGTGGGTAACTTAGCTGAATATAGCCAACTTAGCTGTCCCTCAAGGACACAGTTGATTTGAATCAACTCTGTTTAAAAATCTTAAAAGGACTACAATCGAAAATTTGGTAAGGTTTATTCAACCCTGCCTTCTAAACCTTACACCACACCCCTTGGGACCTACAAGTGGTATTAGAGTGGTTGGTTCATTGATCCTTCCGCACTGGTTACTAAAGTAGATCTCAATCTTTTTCAAAGGTTTTAACACTTGTGTTTTTCAAAGTCTTTCATTCTTTAAGCAAAGTTATTATCATGGAAGCAAATCTAACTCGTATTCTAATATTTATTGTGGAAGAGTTTGATGACTGGAAAATTCATATGCAAGCTCATCTATTCGCTTTACATGATTAAATGTGGCTTGTGATAGAGTATGGGCCATTGAATATATACAAAGTCAACACTGCTGCAAGAGCAGCACTTGCAGCTGAAAGAGATGCTACCGAGGTTAGACCAGCCCTGGTTGAAAAACCACGCACAGAATGGACCAATAAAGTTAGAAAGAGATATAACTTGCACAATGTGGCCAAGGATATACTCTACAAGACGTTGGATAAGGTGATGTTCAACAAAGTCAAGTCTTGCAAATCAACCAAAGAAATCTGGGAAAAGTTAACCTTGATCTGTGAAGGATGAGAACAGATTAAAGAGAATAAATTAATTGTTGCTGTTCAAAAATCTCAAAATTTTAAAATGCTTGTAGGTGAAACTCTGGATCAGCTGGATGCCAGATTTATAGAGATAACAAATGAGCTCTCAGCTCTTGGGAAAGAGTACACTCAGAAGGAGATGTGCATGAAGATTTTAAGAGCCCTCCCGACTGAATGGGAAATGAAAGTCATGGCCCTGAGACATTCAATTGACATCTCAAAGACATCCAATCATGAGCTATTCTAAGACATCAAAGCTTATGAGTTTAAGCGGAGAAGAAAAGAGCAACAGGAAACAGCTATACCAAAGACAATTGCATTATTGGCCAGTGATGGGAAAAGAGCTGACCAAAGGAGACCATTGACCAGGAGGAGATTGCCCTCATGGTAAAGAGATTTAATAAGTTCTTTAACAAGAACTATTGTAATACCCATCCAATTAGGGGTAAAAATCAAATTAGGGTTTAGATTTAGATTTAAATTGGGGATGTAAATCCCTAACTTTTATAATTGGGGCAAATTCAATTTATGGTTTCTAACTCTTAAATCAGATTTTTTTAATTGATTTAGAAATTTATTTTATTACAATAATAAAATTTGGCATTTAAATGAAAACTTCAGTTAAACATTTAAATAACATTTTCAGTTATGAATAATAAAAATTTTCATTTAATGTGAAGAAGATAAATGAGGCAGATTATTAATTACTATTTCTTAATACCTTAGCACCATCCGTTGAGGATTTAATTGGAAAAGAAGAAAACAGATTAACGTAAAGAAAGTTAATATGGTTGTTTCAAGTTTTACACCTTCAGCCCTTTGTTATAAGAAAACATTTCTCAATTTTAATTTCATAGTTTGAAAAATCCAAAAAAAAAAAAAGAAAAGAAAAGGGGTAAGATATGATGCCTATTTTTTTATACAAGCCATCAGTTATTTTTCTTAATTTACAAATGCCACCCATCGCCGCCCGTCGCCGGTTGCCAGAAAGCTATCAAAATTTTTAGTCCCAAGTTCCAGAAATATATATTATATATACAAAAGAAAAGAAAGGGGAAAGGGGCTGGGGACGTGAGGTGAGGGGAGTTGGGGATGTGTGTGTATTGTTGAAGTGGAATGGGGGGGGATATGTGTTAGATTTTAAGGTGGGTTGATGGCTGGAGAGAGAGGGAATTAAATAAATAAATAAGAGAGAGAGAGAGAGAGAGAGTAAGCGTACGTGAGGTGAGGAAGAGAGAAGGAAAAGAGAGAAGAAAAAGGAAGAGAGAGAAGAAAAGATGTGAAAAAAAATGGATTGAGGGAGAGAGAGGGAGTAGGCGTATGGGTAGAGAGAGAGAGAGAGAGAGAGAGAGAAAAGGAAGAAAGAGAAAGAGATTGGAAAAGTGAATTTAGGATTGATATTTTTAAATTGAGGGATTTGACTCCATTTAACAACTTTCAAGCCCAAAATCCAAAACTCTTTCAAATATTTTTCATACCTTATTTTTATTATAATCCAACCAAATTTCTTAAATAATTTTATTAATTATAAATTCATAATTTATGTAGGAGTCGAAAATCAAGAGGATTAGGATTATAACTTTATACGTTGCGAGGATTACAAGAAATCAATTGAGTTAGGGATTGTTAAATTCCAATATTTGTCTTTATATAATGCTTCATGTGAGTATTTTCATTTATATATGATATGCGGAGGAACTAGACAGGGACCGTAAATAGGTCTGAGATCGGATTGATCTTCGTGTTAAGCCCACTGTGCTAATTATTAACTGACCAGTCAGAGAAAAATTTACAAAGGAAAATTACAGAGGAAACTACATGTTGTATGATATTTGATTATACTTGTATGTTGTATTATATATATTGACAAATTGATCCTACTGAGCAAGTTGATGCTCACCTCTTCATTTTTCATAATTTTTCAGATTGAGGAGTCAGGCTGGAGATACGACAGGGATGGATGAAGACTTAATTAAATTTTGAATTTGAATATGTTGGAATAATTGGATAATGCTTTTATTTTAATAACTTGGATGGATTTTACTTATTTAAATTCTAATGCTTAGTTTTATTAAATAATTTTGTTAAAGTTGTATTTTTATATTCAGGTTTTTATTAAATTCAATAATACTTTTATTTTATAAAATGTGGCGTTACAACAGTGGTATCAGAGCAGGTCTATGGTTTTGTAGACTTGTTTAAAAAAAATTATTTTTCAATGACAAAATATTTTGGAGCCATCCATCACCGTCATATCTTTGTCGGCTTCCTCAAGGTATGTAACAAATTTTTTATGTCATTTTATTTCAAACATGCCATGTGATTTTTATGTGCTAGATGCAATATATGTTGTCATATTTAAATTTGTTTAACTTTATGTCATATATTAGATAATAATTTATATGCCTTGTACAAAAAAAGAAAAAAAAAGAAATTTACGTGTAGATAATATAGATGACACGAACATGATTCACTGCTAGGAAGAAGGTTCGCAATTAGAAAAATAATAACATAATGGTCCAGTTAGAATTACATTAAATATACTTCGAAGATGGCAATAACATAGGGTCAACGTTATTATATTAGTTAAGTGTTATGTATACTTGTAGGATTATGGCTCCCCGTAACCGTACTGGAAATCGTGCGAATGAGAGTAACTCATCTAACGGCGGCAATCAAGCTAACACCGAAAATCAAGCCAATGTTGGGATTTGTTAATCTTGTTGTTGGTGATGTGCACACTGAATTCCTCATGGTGGTGCAAATCAACAACAATAATAACAACAACAACACAAGGACTGTGGACAGTTTCAACATTATCGTCCACTTACATTTAACGGTCGTGATGGTCCAGCTGCCGTAGAAGAATTTTTTCGATCTTTAGAAAGAATTTTGGATGTACTGACGAGCAAAGAGTCACATGTGCCACCTTTCAACTCATTGAAGACGCTGATCATTGGTGGGAAGGGTACTGGAGAATTAGGACGGAAGAGGAACGAGTTGCTTTGACTTGGAAAGAGTTTAAGGAGGTTGTGTGGACAAGTTTTTCCCATGATCGTATCGTGATAAGAAGGAGACAGAATTTATGAACTTCAAACATAGGAACAAGACTGTGACAAAATATGAAACAGAATTTAACCAACTGAGCTAGTTTGTGTCGCATTTGGTTGATACTGATATAAAGAAGGCATTGAGGTTTAGGAGGGCACTGCGATCGCAATTATCCAGTATACTGTTTGCACAGGGAGATTTGGAATATTCTGAGATGGTGAGAAGGGCACAAGAAATAGAGGCAAGTTTGGTTGATGATGATGAAGTTCGGAAACCGGCCATAGTATCTGAAAAGAGAAAGTTGGTCGAGGTAAGACAAAACAGAAATAGAAAACAGAATAAACAGGCAAATACGGATGTGAATGCCCACCCTAATACTCAAAGTAATAGACCGATTTGTCCTAGGTGTCAGAAAAAGCATTATGGCAAATGTCTCGCTGGGCAGGGAAAATGTTATAAATGTAAGAAGCCAGGACATATGACCTTTAATTGTCCTCTTTTGAAATATGGTCAGGACATAAATGGTCAGACTAGTGGTGGAAGAGCTCGGATGTATGCGTTGACCCAAGAGAAAGCAGATCAGAACCCAGGTGTGATGACGAGTATGTTAACAGTATCAAGAATACCTACTTTAGCACTTTTTGACACTTATGCGTCACACTCATTCATATCTGCTAAATTTCATGCCATAATTGGATATAAGAATGCTAAGGTAGATGAATTCCTTGAAGTTAGTTTACCTTCTGGGAATTTAATAATTACTAATTCAATGGATAAAAATGTGGATTTGGATATTGGAGGAAAACATTTGGAAGCTGATTTATGTAATTTGAATGAAAGATTTTGATTTAATTTTAGGAATGAACTGGCTTAGCAAGTGCCATGCTGACATTAAATGTCAGGAGAAGGAGATAACACTTAGACTTCCTGAAAACGATGAAATAAAATTTTATGGCGTTAAGTCGAAGTACGTGCCTAAAGTTATAACTACAATGAAAGCATTGAAAATGTTGAGAAAAGAAAATTGCCAAGGTTATCTGGTAAACTTAGTTGGTACCTCCATGACGGAGATGACACATGCTGATGTGCCAATTGTTTGTGAATATGCTTATATCTTTTCGGAGAAATTTCCAGGAATTCCACCAGATAGACAAGTTGAATTTTTGATTGACTTATTACCTGTAGCCGCACCAGTATCTAAGGCACCTTACAGGATGGCACCAAAAGAATTACAAGAACTAAAGGTGCAAATATAAGAACTTTTGGATATAGGATTTATCCGGCCTAGTGTTTCTCCGTGGGGAGCATCAGTTCTTTTTGTCAAAAGAAAGATGGGTCACTTAGAATGTGTATCGATTATAGAGAGCTTAATCGACTCACTGTGAAGAATAAGTACCCATTACCAAGAATTGAGGACTTATTTGATCAATTGAGAGGTGGCAACACTTTTTCTAAGATTGACTTGAGATCTGGATATCACCAGTTGAAAAATCAAGGAAAGTGACATTTCAAAGACGGCCTTCAGAACTCGTTACGGGCATTATGAATTTGTTGTAATGCCTTTTGGATTGAGCAACGCACCAACAGTGTTCATGGACTTGATGAATCGAGTGTTCCATCCCTTTTTGGACCAATTTGTCATAGTCTTTATAGATGACATATTGGTGTATTCCAAGAACGAGGAACAACATAAAGAACATTTGAGAATAGTGTTGGAGACACTTCGCAGAGAAAAGTTTGTGCAAAGTTTAAGAAGTGCGAATTTTGGATTAATCGAGTTGTATTTCTTGGGCATGTGATTACTGCTCAAGGAATTGAAGTAGATCCAACTAAAGTGGAAGCAGTCAATGAATAGAGGGCTTCTAAGAATGCGAATGAAGTTCGCAGTTTTCTGGGTTTAGCAGGGTATTATCGAAGATTCAGTGAAGGATTTTCAAAATTAGCTGGACCCATGACTCAATTGACTAGAAAAGGGAAAAAGTTTATTTGGACGGAGAAATGTGAAGAAACTTTCCAAGAATTGAAATGAGACTAATCTCTCCACCAGTGTTGACTATTCCTGATCCTTCTAAGGAATTTGTCATTTATTGTGACGCGTCTAAACAAGGATTGGGATGTGTGTTGATGCAACATGGTAAAGTGGTTGCCTACGGCTTAAGGCAACTAAAGCCACATGAATGGAACTACCCTACACATGATTTGGAGTTAGCTGTTGTGGTTCACGCCTTAAATATTTGGAGGCATTATTTGAGGAAGGTGTGAGATTTTCACTGACCACAAAAGCTTAAAGTATCTTTTTACTCAGAAAGAGTTAAACATGAGGCAGATGAGGTGGCTAGAATTGGTTAAAGATTATGATTGTACCATCAACTACCACCCTGGAAAAGCTAATATGGTTGCTGATGCTCTAAGTCGTAAAATCAAAGGAGAATTATCAAGTTTAATAACTGAACAAGAAGAAGTAGTGAAAGAGTTTTCTAAAATGAGAATTGAGGTAGTTGCACCACCAAAGATTACAGAAGCGATATTAACATCTTTAGTGGTGTAACCTACTTTAAAGGAGAAAATTAAGGAAGCTCAACCTCGAGATAAATTTTTGAACAAAATGAAGGAACGAACCCGAGAAGGGAGAGTTAAGGGGTTTATTTTAACAGATGAAGGTGTTTTAACTTATGAAGGGAGATTGTGTGTTCCTAAAGAAGAGGGACTTAGAAAAGAAATTCTCGAAGAAGCTCATTGTACTCCATACACAGCTCATCCTGGGGGTACAAAGATGTACCGCGATTTAAAAGAAATATTTTGGTGGAGAAGTATGAAGAGGGATATTGGAAATTTTGTAGAGAAATGTTTGACTTGCCAACAAGTAAAGGCCGAGCATCAAAGACCGTCCGGTTTTCTAAAACCACTTGAAATCCCAGAATGGAAATGGGAACATATAACTATGGATTTTGTGGTTGGACTTACGCTATCAGTTAAGGGAAATAAGGCATTTTGGGTCACAGTAGATCAGTTGACTAAGTCGGCTCATTTTCTGCCTGTCAAAATGACGTACAATATGGAACAATATGCTCAGATCTACATGAGGGAGATAGTGAAATTACATTGAGTACCGGTGTCGATTGTATCAGGCAGAGACACAAGACTTACTTCGAAATTCTGGAGAAGTCTGCAAAGTGCAATGGGCACAAGATTGAAATTAAGTATAGCTTATCATCCACAGACAGATGGACAGTCTGAAAGGGTGATACAAATATTAGAATATATGTTGAGAGCTTGTGTGCTCGATTTGGGAAGTAACTGGGAGACTTTACTGCCTTTAGTGGAGTTCACTTATAACAATAGTTATCAAGTGACGATGGCTCCGTATGAAGCATTGTATGGATGGAAATGTAGATCGCCGTTGTATTGGAATGAGGTTGCTGAAAAGAATGTTTTGGGGCCAGAATTGATTCAGGAAACTGTAGAAAAGATAGCCAAGATACAAGATCGAATCAGAATGGTTCAAGATAGACAGAAATTGTATGCTGACAGAAGAAGAAAGCATATACAATTCGAAGAAGGAGAAAAAGTATTCTTAAAAGTGGCTCCTATAAAGGGGGTGATTCGTTTTGTTGAAAAATAAAAATTGAAGTCAAGATATATTGGACCGTTCGAAATCCTTACTCGTATTGGAGATTTGGCTTATCAATTGGCATTACCACCAAGTTTGTCAAGTGCGCATAAATATTTTTTCATGTTTCGATGCTGAGAAAATATGTTCACGATCCAAGTCACATCGTGAACTATAAAGATTTAGAAATAAGGACTTGACATACAAGGAAGGACCAAAGTCAATTTTAGAGTGCAAGATCCACAAACTAAGAAATAAAGATGTCATGTTAATCAAGGTCCATTGGAGATGTCATGGAAAAAATGAAGCCACGTGGGAGCGAGAAGAAGAGATACGTGCCAAATACCCAAATTTTAATATCCAAGGTAAGTTAACGAATTTCGAGGACGAAATTATTTTTAAGGGGTGTAGGATGTAATACCCATCAAATTAGGGGTAAAAATCAAATTAGGGTTTAGATTTAGATTTAAATTGGGGATGTAAATCCCTAACTTTTATAATTGGAGCAGATTCAATTTAGGATTTCTAACTCTTAAATCAGATTTTTTTAATTGATTTAGAAATTTATTTTATTACAATGATAAAATTTGGCATTTAAATGAAAGTTTCAATTAAATATTTAAATAACATTTTCAGTTATGAATAATAAATAATTTCATTTAATGTGAAGAATATAAATGAGGAAGATTATTAATTACTATTTCTTAATACCTTAGCATCATCCGTTGAGGATTTAATTAGAAAAGAAGAAATCAGATTAACGTAAAGAAATTTAATATGGTTGTTTCAAGTTTTACACCTTCAGTCCTTTGTTATAAGAAAACATTTCTCAAGTTTTAATTTCATAGTTTGAAAAATCCAAAAAAAAAAGAAAAGAAAAGTGGTAAGATATGATGCCTATTTTGTTATACAAGCCATCAGTTATTTTTCTTAATTTACAAATGCCACCCATCGCCGGTTGTCAGAAAGCTACCAAAATTTTCAGTCCCAAGTTCCAGAAATATATATTATATATACAAAAAAAGAAAGGGGAAAGGGGCTGGGGACGTGAGGTGAGGGGAGTTGGGGATGTGTGTGTATTGTTGAAGTGGAGTGTGGGGGGGGGGAATATGTGTTAGCTTTTAAGGTGGGTTGATAGATGGAGAGACAGAGGGAATTAAATAAATAAATAAGAGAGAGAGAGAGAGAGAGAGAGAGAGATGAAGAAGAGAATGTAAGCGTACGTGAGGTGAGGAAGAGAGAAGAAAAAGAGAGAAGAAAAAGGAAGAGAGAGAAAAAAGATGTGGAAAAAAATGGATTGAGGGAGAGAGAGGGAGTAGGCGTATGGGTAGGGAGAAAGGAGGAGAGAGAGGGAGAGAGAGAAGGAAGAAAGAGAAAGAAATGGGAAAAGTGAATTTAGGATTGATATTTTTAAATTGAGGGATTTGACTCCATTTAACAACTTTCAAGCCCAAAATCCAAAAATCTTTTAAATATTTTTCATACCTTATTTTTATTATAATCCAACCAAATTTCTTAAATAATATTATTAATTATAAATTCATAATTTAATTTATGTAGGAGTCGAAAATCAAGAGGATTAGGATTATAACTTTATACGTTGCGAGGATTACGAGAAATCAATTGAGGTAGGGATTTTTAAATTCCAATATTTGTATTTATATAATGCGTCATGTGAGTATTTTCATTTATATATGATATGTATAGGAACTAGTCAGGGACCGGAAATAGGTCCGGGATCGAAATTGATCTTTGGGTTAAGCCCGCCGTGCTAATTATTAACTGGCCAGTCAGAGGAAAATTTACAGAGGAAAATTACAGAGGAAATTACATGTTGTATGATATATGATTATGCTTGTATGTTGTATTATATATATTGACAAATTGATCCTACTGAGCAAGTGGAAGCTCACCCCTTCATTTTTCATAATTTTTCATATTGAGGAGTCAGGCTGGAGATACGACATGGATGGATGAAGACTTACTTAAATTTTGAATTTGAATATGTTGGAATAATTGGATAATGCTTTGATTTTAATAACTTGGATGAATTTTACTTATTTAAATTCTAATGCTTGGTTTTATTAAATAATTTTGTTAAAGTTGTATTATTTTATTCAGGTTTTTATTAAAATCAGTAATACTTTAATTTTATAAAATAGGGCGTTACAACTATAAAAGGAACAAGGGTGAAATCTCAGAAGACATTCAGCACCCTCCAAAGCAAGGGAGGACAGGCCGCCCAAGAGAGCTGAAAATCAGAGAGCTGATTATCAGAGAGCTGATAATCAAAGAGCTGAGACACTGTGTTGAAATTGCAGAGAACCAGGACATTTTGCTGTTGATTGTTCCTATCCATCAATCAACAAGTATAGAAATGAAGAAGAAAGAAAAATCTTCAGGGAAAGAAGACAAGAAAAGAAGAAAGCCATGTTGGCTGTTGAGATTGCTGAACCAGCCAAATGCAAAGAAGCAGCAAACTCAGATAGTAGTGAAGCTGACTACTCAAGTGATACAGAGGAAGAGGCTTTGATCTGCCTCATGGCCCAAGAACAAGATCAACAAGATCAAAAAGATGAGGTAACTCTAACTCATCTCATTCTGATTCAGGTGATAGTGACTGTGATACACACACTTCATCACCCACAGATATTTATGACTCATTCGGAAAAATGATGAATCAGTCATTAGGCAAAACCTCTCACAAACTTTTAAATGAGGAAAACAACCATCTTAATAGCCAAAACTTACAGCTGACAAAAGATCTAAGTACTCTGAGTCACATAGCTGATGAGAACACTCAAGGCCGTTTGAAAATGCCAAGATCATAAGCAGAGTTATTTCTGAAAAGAGGAAAAAAGATCTCAAAAATGTGATTGCCTCATTTACAAAAGCATCCAAATCATTGGATGAACTTATTATGAGTCAAAAAGAATGTGGAGACAAGACAGGCATAAGATTTAATTCCTTTGTGCATAGTCAAACTCCTAGAGTGATATTGGAAAAGGGATCTTCAAGCAATGGACGATTCCAAAAACCCAAAACACCAAATGCTGCACCAACATTTACTCCAAAGCACAATCACAACCATACTGGCCTTGGTTATAAAGGAAAAGGAAAGAATCCAGAGAGTATCTTTGAAAGGACAATCGAGAAGAAATTGACGGAGTCCTCAAAGCGGACTCCAAACAGAAAATACTCTGTAAGAAGTTTCATCAATGAAATTTCATCAAAGAAAAACAAATGATGGGAATGGTAAAAACTATCCAAACCAAGATGATTGCAATAATGTGAAACATCAGCAAAGACCTATGGGATACAAGCCAAAATGGCAAAGACCTCAACCTCAGCTAAGGTCATTCCCATGGCAAAAGAGGTACTATCAGCACACATATACACCCAAGCACTACACTCAGAGATTTCATAACTATCCCAAGAAAGAATTGCTAAAACACATACATAGGCATACAAACAAAAGAGACAACTGTATGATCCTAAAACCTCCCAAGAAATTTGCTAATGTGCATTATGACTATGGTAAAGATAGATGACAACCTCTTAGAGTCAGATGACCTGGCTATAGGTTGGTTGGAACATCTTATAGTACTAACCCTCTAGGATCCAAACAAGTATGGGTACATAAAAACTGATTTCCTTGATTGCAGGTTCAAGGAACAGCTGAGTGCCAAGGAACCTGGTACATGGATTGTGGTTGTTCCAGACATATGACAGGAAACAAGAACAATCTGTCAAGATTCAAAGAGATCAGAGGTGTTAAAGTTATATTTGGAGGAAATGAAGCTCCAGAGGAGATCAAAAGCACCGGATCCATCAAGAAAAATGGATTGGAGATCACAGATATTGCTTATGTTGAAGGCCTCAACTTCAACCTGTTAAGCATCAGCCAACTCTGTGACAAAGGCTATAATGTAGGATTCAACATGGGGATATGCCTGACCAAAGATGCTGAATCAAATGAAATAGTGCTGCAAGAAACAAGCCAAAAGAATATGTATGTGGTAGATTGGTTTACTGCGACACCAAGCACATGTCTGCTAGCAAGGAGTACAACCGAATCATGTTGGTTGTGGCATAAGAAGTTCAGTCATCTGAATTTCAAGATAATCAACAAACTTACAAGGAGTCGTCCTGTGGAAGGATTTCCAGACTCAATGTATAAGAAAGAAAGTATATGTGATCCATGCCAGATGGGAAAGCAAATCAAATCATCATTCAAGGACAAGCCACGTCCTTCTTCAACCATATTGCATCTGTTGCATATGGATTTATTTGGTCCAGTTGAGCCAGCTAGCATCAGTGGGAAGAAATACACCTTAGTGGTGGTGGATGATTATTCAAGATATACATGGACAATTTTCATGTGTAAAAAGAAGGGAACACTGTATAAGTTACCTCAGTTGATGAGAAGAGTTCAAAATAAAAAGTGTCAAACCATTATAAAGGTAAGATCTAACAGGGGAAATGAGTTTGTCAATGGGATAATAACTCAGTATTGTATTGAAAATGGTATTACTCATGAGTTATCAGTAGCAAGGACTCCACAACAGAATGGAGTAGCTGAAAGAAGGAACAAAACTCTCAAGGAAGCTCCAAGGACAATGTTAGCTGAAGCTGGATTGCCTAAGAGATTTTGGGCCAAAGCTATAAATACAACATGCTATACTCAAAATAGATGCATGATTAATAGGTAATTGACCAAGACTCCCTATGAGATATGGACAGGAAGGGAGCCAAATATGGGTATTTCGAGATATTTGGATGCAAATATTTCATCCATAATAATGGCAAGGACAATTTGAAGGCTTTTGATGCTAAAGCTGATGAAGGTATCTTTTTGGGATACTCAGCTGAGAGTAGAGCCTATAGAGTGCTGAACAAGAGGACTATGGTCACAGAAGAGTCAATCCATGTGGTTTTTGATGAACCTAATGTGAATGGAGAAGACATTGATGAGTTAGCTGATAAGCTAAATCAGCCAACTATGCAGAAGAGTCCTTATATTGAAGCTTATGTGTAAAACCCAGCCGTAATCAATGTTTTCTTATCCTAATATATCTTTTTTTTAATAATCATGTTTACCTTTTATTTTTTATTTTATTCAATATTAACAATTAGTGGGGAGCAGATAATTGTGTATTTGGATAACCTCATCTTTGTACCTTTTTGCCACTCACATTATTTTTGCCATTATCCCAAACTTTAACCCACTCCCCATGTTGTCAGCAAAGTTAAGAAAATGTTCTATTATTTCTTCCTCTAACCAACCATTTATTCTATCTTCTCCAAACTCATTTTCAAAGTACGTAGTTCAATCAAAGATATACACAAGGTAAGTTCATGTTGATCCTCCTTCAATTTTTATTATACTCAATGCAAATTTTTTTCTCCGGTGGAGTTTTTGCCGGAGTTCGTCGGAGATACGGGATGGGATGTGCAAATTTTTAGTTTTATTTTTATTGTCCTTAGTGTGTGATGTGTGGTGTGTTCTTGAGTGTGTGTGTGTAAAATTTTTGTTTGTGTATTATGTGTGTGTGTATGTGTCTGTGTGTGTAATGTTGTGTGTGCATGTGTGTGTTTATGTGTAAAAATTTGTGTAAAAATTTGTGTGAGTATGTGTGTGTAATGGCGTGTGTGTGCGTGTGGTGTAATACAGTGTGTGTGTGTGTGTGTGTGTGTGTGTGTGTGTGTTTTAATTGTTTGTATGTGTGAAGGTGTGTTTGTGTGTGTGATTTTAGAGAGAGAGGATGAAAATGGGTTTTGTGTTAGGGACTTATGTTTGAAAATTTGATAGAGAATTGAGTTTATTTGTAAATTTTGAATTTTTCAAAGTAACACACTTAAATTTCAATTAGGTCCCATCCCAAATCAAAGTTTCTGGTTTATTTTCAATTTAGCCCCACGCAGTTTTAATTTAGTCATAATGTTTATTTAATTTTTTAGAAAAGTAACCCTTATAACTTAATTAGGCTTTCTGGAATTTTCAACTTTGACCCTACAAGTTTCTAATTCAGTCTAAAAACTTAAATTGACTTCTGATTTCTTTCAATTTAGCCCAATATTTATATTTTTAGTCAATTTTCATCTATTAAAAAGCCCTAGACTATTTTATAAATATAATCATTTTAATTAGAAGTTACTACTTACTCTTTAGCCATAAATCATGTTAAATTTATATTATAGGTGATGAAGAACCGTACGATTAGGACTTCTACATTCGAATAATTTGTGCATCTACTTTATTTTGCTGATTGAGATAGGGATTTTCATCACATTTTATGTGTATATTTCATTGTCCTTGTTAAATGCTTAAACTTTTCAATTATGTGAATTTCGCATTTTAAATGGTTAAATGATATGCATAATTTTGTGAATTATATGCTTTTAATGTGCTGTATGATATGATTATTATTTTTTTAATTTCATGTTTTTCATTACAATGTATGTTATGTATGTTATGTAACGGGAAAATAAAATATGGCATTCAGGCCACGGGAAAGGAAAATTTTTGGCTTCGTGCCATGAGAAAGGAAAAGTTTTGGCCACGTGCCATGGGAAAGAAAAATATGGCATTCGTGCCATGGGAAAGGAAAGTTTTTGTCCTCGTGCCACGAGAAAGGAAAAATATGGCATTCATGCCACGAGAAAGGAAAATTTTTGGCCACGTGCCACGGGAAAGGAAAATATGGCATTCGTGCCACGGGAAAGGAAAAGTTTTGACCACGTGCCACGGGAAAGAAAAATATGGCATTCATGCTACGGGAAAGGAAAATTTTTGGCCTTGTGCTATGGAAAAGGAAAATATGGTATTCGTGCCTACGGGAAAGGTTATTTGCTATCTTGCTTATGTCTTTTTTTTTTTTGAAATGATAGAATATTATATCACTAAAATATGAGTTCATACAAAAATGCCAACGGGCCAATAGACCCAGCTTGGAGGAACATTCTCACTCCAAAAAGGGGAATTGGAGACCCATTTCATAATAGGAATCTCCAAGAACAGACAAAAAGGCAAAAAGAGAAAAGGTCAAACATGCAATGACCAACAAGAAATAAAGGAAACAAAAGGAGAACAATTCTAAGCACTAGAGCATAACCTAAAGATGACGTCGGCATAACAATGTCATTTTGCTCAAAAGATAGTTTTAACTCAGCTTCATAAGAAATATCCTTCGCATCTAATTGGGTGTAATCCATTCCAGTCAAAAAGAAATCCAATCAGTAATAAGAGGCTCCACTTAACTAGCAATATACTCCCTAGAGGTTCTCCATACCAATTGAAAAAACCACATCATCGGCAAAGTAAGATCAGCAAACTGAAGAAGAAGCTAGGCTGTTTTTCTTCGATTTTGATATCTCTTTAAATTCCAGCCACTTTGCAATTGCCAAGTCAACCAGCTCCTTTTCTGAGATTTTAGTCCCTTGGAATACCCAAAGGTTCCTGCACTTTCATAACCACCATAAAATATAAACAGAAAATTGAATTCTGTCATAATCAATTTCCTTATTGCCCACAGAACACACATTAAGCCACCAATAAGGGAAAGAATCAGTCTCAAAAAATGAAGAGTTCCATTCAATAGGAGCCAATTTCCAAACCAAAGCAGCCCTATCACATGAGAAAAATAAGTGGGAAATATCCTCCACAGCAGCACCACAAAAGCAACAAATTGGGTCAATCACAACACCTTTAAGTTTGAGTGTCTGAGGAGTAAGAAGAAAATTGTGGATGCATTTCCAAAGGAAGTGTTTAAGCTTACCTTTAATGTGAAGTTTACAAACTTTTTTCCACATTTTATTCCACTCCATTTTGTGCTTCTTTTGGATTCAGGGGAATCATTCAGTAAAAATTGGGATATTTGCAAGGTTCTATAAGCAGAATTGACAGAGAAAGAACCTTTGTTATCAAAATGCCACCAGATTTTATCTCTACTACCATTAGGATATATAGGAATATTAAGAATAAGCTCATCATCCATAGCAGAAAAAGTGGCCAGAATGAGTTCAGAGTTCCACTTATTTCCTTTTTTATTCATAAGCTTTCTAACAAAAATAAGATCATGGGAAGAATCAGATAACAAATATGGTTTAAATGAAGGAGCTTTTGGTAACCATGGAGATTCCCAAATCCTAATTGTCTTTCCATCTCCCACCTGGAACCTAATCCCTAATTTGGGAGTATCCACAGCAGATAGCCATCCCTTCCAAAGCCACGAATCCCCACCTTTAGGTGTAACAGAAAGATGTTTTTGCCTAGGGAAATATCTAGCTTTGAGGAGCTTGCTAACCAAAAGGTTAGGATTAGTGATAATCCTCCATAATTGTTTAGCAAGTAAAGCAGAGTTGAAATTCTGAATATCCTGAAAACCCAAGCCCCCATCCTCCTCATCTCTAGTCATTTTCTTCCAAGAAGCCCAATGAATCTTGTTATTGCCCTCATTGTTCATTCCCCACCAAAATGTAGAAGCAACCTTACAGAGAGATTTACAGATTCCAACGGGGAGTTTAAAGACTGACATAACATAGTTTGGTAATGCACGAACAACAGATTTCAATAAAGTTTCTTTCCCAGCAGGACTAAGAAAAATATTTATCCAATTAGAGACTCTTTTTTGGACAACATCAATGATAAATTGGAAAGTATCTTTCTTAGATTTTCCAACAAGCATGGGCAACCCAATATATTTAGAGCTAGGATGTTGTAAATACCACACGAATTTGACAGCAAGAGTAGCCTTTGTTGCAACAGTGTGTTTTTACTGAAAAAAGAGGAGGATTTTGACAAGTTGACAGATTGGCCAGAAGCCATGCAATAACTATCAAGCATCTGCTTGAGAGCAAGGATTTGGGTCGGATCTGCTTTGCAGAAAAAAATGGAATCGTCGGCAAAGAACAAATGTGTGACCACAGGAGCATCCTTACAGATTTTAACACCTTGGAAACCTGCTTTGATTGTAGCTTGTTTAATGAGATTCGAAAGGGCTTCAGATAAGAGGATAAAAAGGTATGGGGATAGAGGGTTGTAAGTCCAAGCGACTACGATAATCTAGAGGGGGGTGAATAGATTATCTCCATCTTTTCGATTTCGCCCTCTTTTTCGAACAAAACAAGCCAAGACAATAATAAAGGTGCGGGAAGTAAACAAAACGCGTCGATTTATAGAGGTTCAACCCACCTAGGGCCTAATCCTCTACCACCCCAGTATATCCGGGATGAAAAAAAAAGATTTTATTAATTACCAAAATTAATACAACACCTTACAACATCACCTTGAAGAGCACCACACTCTTCTACAACACCACCTTTGAGATTACCACAATCTCTCTTGAAGATTACCACAATCTCCAACGGCACCTTGTGAAGATTACCACAATCTTCAACCTTGAAGAATACCAAATTCTTCAACACCTCAATAAGAAGATCACAACAATCTTCTTGCACCTATCACCTAGATCATCCAAGTATGTTATTACCACAAGAACACTCACAAGGATATCTTGTGTTGAATGATAACCCAAATTCAAGATTACAACTCGATAATGAATGTTACAAATTTGAGTGCAAGTGTAATCAAGAATAGCCTAGACCTCAAGAATGTGAAAGTGATAAGCTAGGCAAATTACAACAAGAATAATGACAATATAAGACCAAGTGTTTGCTTTGAGTATTTCTTGTTGTGTTGTATTGTTCTCTCTTCTTGTTGTGCTTCAAATATTCCTCTATTTATAGGAGATGATTGATCATTGATAGGCTCCTCTTAGAATCTGATATTTGCAAAAACATTGGAATTAAAATCAAGATTATAGCTGTTAGAAATCAATCCCACAATTTAGGGAAAAGCTGTCTGCTGCACAACGGTTAGAATTTTGCTGTCAAAACATAGGGCGACCGGTCGTGCAGAAATAGAGTTTGAAAAGAACACAGCAAAAATCATAAAGGGGGACCGGTCCTGGGGGGTCCGACCGGTCGCCCAGGGGTGCGATCGGTCGGCCCTGGTGTGGACCGGTCACCCCTCTTAAAAATTGCATTACAGAGTGTTCTGTAATGTTCCCAGGTATCGGTCGCCTTCTTGGTCGACTGGTCGACCTCCGAAATGAAATGTTTTCCGATTTTTGTTAAAAATAAACTTCAAGAAATACACCAAAAAATTAGTAAAAACATTTTAAATCATTTGAGAGTATTTGGACAACATTTAAAACATAGTTTTGGTGTAAAAACCAATTTACACAAAATCATTAAAAGCGTTGTCCAATTTTGTCGAAAAATAAACTTGAAGAAATGCTCCGGAAAATATTAAAACCATTTTAAATCATTTAGGAGTATTTGGACAACCTTTAAAAACATTGTTTTGGAGTAAAAACAAAATCATCAAAATCATGATAAAACCATTTATCAAACAATCTCCCCCTTTTTGATGATTACAAACCAAAACAATTTTAACGAGGTCGATTTTGAAAACAAAACAATTTTACCGGTTAAAAATGAACTATTCGTTGTGAGCGACAACATTCCACGCAACAGGAAAACAAGGATGGGAGTATAGATTTTCAAAAACATTTTTGCAAAAGCTTCCCCTATCAACATGCACAACAAGAGTAATATAGAAGCAATCAACCAAAAGCTAAAAGCTCAAATTTTACATATTGAGCTTAAGAATCAAGAGCTTATAAGCCCCCCCTGTCAACAAAACATCATTAGACAAGTATATAAGTCCATAATACAACAAATGGACTAAGTATGATCCACAACTTATGGCGTTTAATAGCCACATCTTATAGCTTCTTTCGTTGAGCTTAACTTAGCTTTTATGAGCTAATGAGCTTATAACCTGTTTCTCCCCCTTTGGAATCATCAAAAAGAATGTTAGCACGATAAAAACATCATATATCCATATCAAAGTGCGCAATTTGTCCGATTTATCGAGCTATTTAAACATTGAAGCTTATAGACCAAATAAGAGGGAAAAGTCGATCATATGACTTGTATAGGATCAAGAAATCTCATTTGATTTGCAATAATAATCTCTAATAAATATACAAGACTTTTGAAATCGAGAGAATCATGTAGGTGATGAATTTTTCATTGAAACATTTTATCGAACACTTGGCGGGCGTGAAAATAGAAGAAATTATATATAGCCCTTGTAAAATATAATCAAGCCAAGTTTTTCATCACCAAAAGCAATTTTATAAATATCATCCATCAACAATCATCATGCTCAACACAAATATATAAGAATTGCATCAAGAAATATACATATAAGCCAAGTTCTCAAGGGTTCAACCCAATTGAGATAAGGGAGTATAATTCTTACCATCTAATCGGTGAGGATGAATAACAATGATGATAAACGAGCTAGATAATCCCCAAAATATGTAAATCATGCAACAAAACACATTTGAAGTGAATTGTGTGTGAAATTTGCGAAGGGGACGAAGATAGAGTAAAATGAGCCAAAATGACAGAAAATAAGAATAGAGACGATTTTAATCAAAAATCTGCAGTGGACGACCGATCCAGGCTTAGGGCGACCGGTCGGCCTAAGCCTTGGTAGCCCATTATTTCGGTTTGTTTGCAAAAGTCCGAAATTTGATCCAAAAATCTGATTTTTCGCCCCTAAGTTTTAAAAACGTGCAAAATGCAAACGTAGACCTCACTCAATATACATTATGTCATAATCAAGCTTGAAATGGAGTAAAATACTCGGCGGTGAACGATTAAAAAGTCCGCGAGTTATCCTTGAGATGGAATTAAACACATCTCAAGTTTTTGTTAAACATGCAATCCCTTAGAAAAATATATCGAATCTCAATATGTTTAGTTCGATTATGATGAACCATATTTTGAAAAAATATTATCACCGAACTTGTTATCCCGAAAATAAGAACGTTTTAAAACTTTGGATACAACAAGTCATAAGGAAAAGTGCCTTTCAAATATTTGAAAATTTCTTTTAACGGCACTTTAATGAGATTCGTTGGGATAGTTTTTGAAGTCGAGTATATAGACGTAAGGCATATGGAGTGTCGAGTCTATGGGAGTAATAAAAGTGAATGAACATACCTCGAATTTGTTTGTCGACCGATATGCCTTCCTCAACCTTTGTCAATCTTTACATGGTAGAAATAGAGGTTGAGATGGTTCTTTCTTCTTCTTCAATGCCTCACTTCTTCTTTTATATTCTTTGAGTGTGGAATATAACCACCTTCTTGGCATTGTTGAACTTGAATTCCAATGAAGAAATTGAGCTCCCCCATCTGATCATCTTGAATTTACCTTGCAACAACTTAGAAGATATCTTCTTCTTGACAATACCTTTGAGCTACTAACCTTGCCTTGTTCATCAAACTTGTTCCGAAATAGCAAAAATTTCTGCAAAATCTCAACAAAGAATCTTGCGCAAGAGCATAGTAATATCGAATGATAGAGACACTATAGCAAGTGACACATACTATGCTTAAAGAAAATCATCAAGAATATAATACAACATGTAATTTCAAATAAGCTTATAGAAAGCTATATAAGGTCTCTTTTAAAATTTTAAAATCCGAGAGCAAATAGTTGAGACCTCATTAGAAAGAAATATTTGAACAAGAGTTGGCAAAGCAAATATGTGCATCAAATATCGAATAGTGCCTTTAAAAAAAACAAAAAATCCTCTTAATGGCACTTGTATGAAGTAAGCATATAGGCATATGGCACAACATGTATCGAGTCTATGAGATGAATAACAATAATGAGCGTACCTCGATAGTTCATGTTTTTCTTGATATATTACGAGTAGATAACCAATGAGGAAGATATGCAAATCATACACAATTCTTAAAACACGTATAGCACAAAACGAATATGATACAAGTGTAGGCTAAAAACACTAAGATATATCACAAGTATACTTATGCCATAAAACTCCATATATAATAAAACATTTTAGCCTTAGTAAATGCACAAGATTTTATTAAAACATTATGCAAGGTCTCATTTTCAAAAAAAAAATTAGAAACACAAATATGTAGAAGACCTCTTCGAAAATATTTTGAAAAATCATTTTGACAATTAAGGCACAAATAAGAACATGTATAATAACGAAATAAAATACATATTTAAATGAGGAGATACAATTTACAAATTTCGCCATTTTCATGGGTTGTGTCGTTCCCATTGTTGATGATATCTTCCCCTTTGAAAATCATCTTATTGATGATAGCTCTTCCTATTGCTCCATTTCCAAGGATTGTGTCCTTCCCATCGTTGATAATGTCTTTCTTTTGGAAATTCATTGTGGTGATGTATTCTCCTTTGATCAAATGAGACGGTCATTTGATGTCTTCTTGGCGGTATGAATTTTCCTTGATTCTTATTCCGCCGGGTACCTAATACGACATTGTTTTGTGGTACCCTCAAGTATTTTGGTCCTTTGGGATTAGCTTTGAGACTTTTAGGTCTCCAACAATAATTAGAGCTATTTCTAGCCCGACAAGTATTAACCGTGTGACCCTTTTTACCACAATAAAAACAAGTAATAATTCGAGGAGCATAATGACCAACATGTATATAGACTTGATTCCTTTTCATATGATTAACAACATTAGGCTTATGATCAAGACCTTTATCACAATTATGAATATCAACAATATTGGACATTTTATTGGTACTCAAGTTGAATTTTAATAAATCCTTTTTCATGCAATCAATATTCTCAACAAGAGTACTATTTTCTTTTTTAAGGTTTCTAACCTTATCAAGAGTGGTGGTGTGAGCACATGATAGTGATTCATATGAAGTAAATAAACTATCCTTATTATTTTTCAAAACATTGAATTCCTTTTTCAAATTTTTGTATTTAACAAGCAAGCTTTGGAATTCATTTTGAAGTTCATCATAGTCATTTTTCAAATCACTATAATCATTACGTAATTCATTATCATAGGAAGTAGAAGGTTTAGAACTTACCTCGTTTTCTTCGAAGCCCATAAGACAACGTTCGTTTTCATCGTTGTCGAAAGTTGTAGGAAGCTCTTCCCATGTTGTTGGGTTTGATGTTGTACCCATTTGAGAAGTAGATGCTTTTGAGTGTCTCCTTTCATTTGCATATACTTCTTCTAATTTTCTCCATACTTCATGTGCCAATTTAATTCCTACAATATGATCATATTCCAAAATGGTAAGTGAACAATACAAAATATTAAGAGCTTTACCATTTAAGGAGATGATTTTCTTCTCTTCATCATTGAGCTCCTTGAGGACTTTTGAGGTGTGTGGTGTATCTTTTATCGGAATAGATTCTCCATTGATGATCGTGGTGGCTTGGTGGTGGAGGCGTCAGTAAGGTAGACTTCATTCGTAGCCATTGATCGTTCCTCTTTACTCGCGATGTGGAACGAGCTTGCCAAAGAGTTTGGCTCTGATACCACTTGTAAGTCCAAGCGGCTACGATAATCTAGAGGGGGGTGAATAGATTATCTCCATCTTTTCGATTTCGCCCTCTTTTCCGAACAAAACAAGCCAAGACAATAATAAAGGTACGAGAAGTAAACAACATGCGTCGATTTATAAAGGTTCAACCCAACTAGGGCCTAATCCTCTACCACCCCAGTATATCTGGGATGGATTTCAAAAAGAAAAAAGATTTTATTAATTACCAAAATTAATACAACACCTTACAACATCACCTTGAAGAGCACCACACTCTTCTACAACACCACCTTTGAGATTACCACAATCTCTCTTGAAGATTACCACAATCTCCAACGGCACCTTGTGAAGATTACCACAATCTTCAACCTTGAAGAATACCAAATTCTTCAACACCTCAATAAGAAGATCACCACAATCTTCTTGCACCTATCACCTAGATCATCCAAGTATGTTCTTACCACAAGAACACTCACAAGGATATCTTGTGTTAAATGATAACCCAAATTCAAGATTACAACTCGATAATGAATAACACAAATTTGAGTGCAAGTGTAATCAAGAATAGCCTGGACCTCAAGAATGTGAAAGTGATAAGCTAGGCAAATTACAAAAAGAATAATGACAATATAAGACCAAGTGTTTGCTTGAGTATTTCTTGTTGTGTTGTATTGTTCTCTCTTCTTGTTGTGCTTCAAATCTTCCTCTATTTATAGGAGATGATTGATCATTGATAGGCTCCTCTTAGAATCTGATATCTACAAAAAAAATTGCAATTAAAATCAAGATTATAGCTGTTAGAAATCAATCCCACAATTTAGGGAAAAGATGTCTGCTGCACAACGGTTAGAATTTTGTTGTCAAAACATAGGGTGACCGGTCGCGCAGAAATAGAGTTTGAAAAGAACATAGCAAAAATCACACAGGGGGACCGGTCCTGGGGGGGTCCGACCAGTCGCCCAGGGGTGCGACCGGTCACCGCTCTTAAAAATTGCATTACAGAGTGTTCTGTAATGTTCCCAGGTACCGATCGCCTTCTTGGTCGACCGGTCGACCTCCGAATGGTCCGATTTTTGTTAAAATAAACTTCAAGAAATACTCCAAAAAATTAGTAAAAACATTTTAAATTATTTGAGAGTATTTGGACAACATTTAAAACATAGTTTTTGTGTAAAAACCAATTTACACAAAATCATTAAAAGCGTTGTCCAATTTTGTCGAAAAATAAACTTGAAGAAATGCTTCGAAAAATATTAAAACCATTTTAAATTATTTAGGAGTATTTGGACAACCTTTAAAAACATTGTTTTGGAGTAAAAACAAAATCATCAAAATCATGATAAAACCATTTATTAAACAAGGGTTCCCTTGCCTAATACCTCTTTTCAGAATAACATAGCCCAAAGGTTGCCCACCAATGTTAAATGAAAAGGAAGAAGTGGAAATACAAGCCAAAATCCATTTAGCAAATTGATGGGCAAATCCCATTTTGAGAAGAACAGAAGCAAGAAAATCCCACTCAACCTTATCAAAGGCTTTTGCCATATCAAGTTTGAGTGCCAAAAAACATTCTTTCTTCCTCCTAAGCACTTTGAGAAAATGAAAACATTCATGGGCAATCACAACATTATCGAGAATCTGTCTACCCGGTACAAATGCAGATTGGTTATGACTAATGCATGAGTGGAGGGTAGGTTTTAGTCTATTAGCAATAATCTTGGAAATGACTTTATACAACACATTGCAAAGACTAATAGGCCTGTAATGGGATATAAGGGAATGATTTTTAACCTTAGGGATTAAAGTTACTAGTGTGTGATTGATATTCTTAGGCATTTTACCACAACAGAAGAAATCTTGGACAACAAGCACAATATCATTCTGAATAAAAGGCCAAGCAAATTGAAAGAAAAGAGGAGTCATGTCGTCCATACCTGGGGCTTTGTTTGGGTGAAAATCAAATAGGGCTTTTTTGATCTCAGGTTCCAAGATAGGGCTGGGGAGAATCCGGTTCATTGTGTTGTTGATGAGGTTGGTATCCCTTCCAGAATATCAAGATCAACCCGTGGATGAGATGATTGAAACAATTGTTGGTAGAATCCTTCAATTTCCTCACAAATTTTTTCTTTCGAATCACAAACGGTTCCATCTTGGCGCACCAACTTTTCAAGGCCATTTGCTCGTCTTCTTTGAGTGGTAATAGTATGAAAGAATTGAGTAAATTTATCTCCATCCCTGAGCCATTGAATTCTGGATTTCTGATGCCAAAAGCGTTCCTCATCTTCATAAGCTTTTTTGAGGTTGGTTTTAAGATGGTTCCATTCATACCAATTTCTATTTCCTCCCCTCTGCATCAATCCTTCCATATCCCTTTTAATCCCCTCAATTATTCCAGAGGCATTGCTCCTGTTTTTCACGCTCCACTTGAGGGTTTCAATCCTACAATTCTCCACTTTCCTTTGGATCATAATAAGGGGTGTACCCGCTACCTTTTTAGACCAAGCCTGTTCAATAACTTGATCATAGCCGTCCATTTTGGTCCATCTTTTGTCAAAATAGAATCTTCACTTTTTCTTAATTTGCTCACCATCTGAATCAAAGACGAGCAGGTAGTGATCTGAAGCTTGTTTTGGAACTTGAAGCACCAACAAATTTGGAAATTGTAAGAACCATTTAGGAGACCCAAAAACTCTATCCAACCTTTTTTCCACATATCCCTCTCCTTCCCTATTATTTGCCCAAGTAAAGGGGTGACCCTTGAAGCCTAAATCCCCTGCAAGAAACCACAACTCACCCCATCTATTCTTAGCTTGCACAAGGTATTCCCACTATTGGTTTCTAAATAAAGGGTTGGTACTGGCATAGATAAAGACTGCCCAATACAGAAGCTATTGCAGAGGAACTCATGAATGATTATAGACTTATCCCAGAAAACAAAAAGGCCCCCACTTCTACCATTGGGCTCAACAGCATTCATTTTTTGTTATTGCACTGCTTGTATTTGTTGTTTACTTATATTGTATGTTTAAGTTTTGGCATCATCAAAAAGGGGGAAATTGTTAGGAAATTTATTTGTTAGATTTTGATGATACCATGTAAAACTTAGACTAGGAAGTTGGCACCCCATTTTCCTTGTAATTTTGTATTGTAATAGATAGGACTGAAAGAGCTGAGTGAAGTCAGCTAAGTCACGAATACAAGAAGTCAACTTCAGACTGGAAAAAAGACTCTGTTGTGTGTCAGCTGAGTATGGCCATGAAGGAAATCGAGGACTCGACTGAAGGAGAATCAGTTGTGGAACAACTGTGTGAAGTGTCAGTCAAGTCAACTCAAGGAGCCAAGTCTAACAGTTGAAGTGATAGTTGAGTCAATCTTATGATTGGAGCAGACGCAAGTCACATGGGGTAAAGGCAACAGTCAAGTCAAGACGACTGACTTTGATCCGTTCGAATGAAGTCAAGAATATTACTCGATATAGTAATACCTCCAAGTGCCAGGTCTTAAAGTGTTTGACCCAGAAATATGCAAAAGGAATAAGCTAATGGAAAACACAACAACTTATGTTAGAACCTACAAGGCTGCAATGCAATTTAATACGAGGAAGAGTCAACATCACAAGTGTTGCAGACCAAGAAAAGACAAGCCAACGAACACAAAGTGACATTTGAAACTAGCATATCTCTTCAACGGGCAAATTTCAAATGTGCACTATAAAAGGCTGAGGAAACATTTGAGAAAGGGTTACCTGAACCTAGCAAGAGCAAGCATTTTCCAAGCAAATAACCTGCAATATTCTCAAATCATTTCAAGCTATTCCTCAAGCCTAAAACTCAAAGAAACTCGATCCAACACAAGCTGTGAAGGAGAGACAACTTCAACCAGTTGAAGAGAAAACATTTGAAGAACAAAAAGGGGTCTACTTTCCAAGTTGAAGGATTGTAGAAAGGTTCAAGGTCGAACAAAGTTTCAAGTTTGTTGGAGGGATACGTGATCAAATCCAAGGACTTGAAAGTCAGCTGAAATAGCAAGACAGCTGCCTCGTGAAGAAGCTGAGTCATAGGAGAAGCCAGTTGTGTGATCAATGTTGTCTCTAGACTGTTCACTGCTTTGTAACTTGATCTGTTACTTAGTAGATTCCTCCAGGAGTTGGAGAAGAGTCGATTAGAAGAATTACCCCATCTTCGAACCACTAAAAAAATTACTTGTGTCAATTTACTTTCGGTGATTATATTCCTCGCATTTACTTTTATATCTGTTGTTAGTTAAATCTGATATCCAACTGATAAATAACTAGGTGCTAAAACAAGTGTTAAAAATAAGTTTCAAATCAATCAAAGGGTGTTAAGTCTTCCGCTGTTATAAACCAAATCAACTAAGTTAAGTATTTGGCTTAAGCAGATGAGCTATACTATCAACATCTCTATCGAGTCTGTTGAGTGGGTAACTTAGCTGAATATAGCCAACTTAGCTGTCCCTCAAGGACATAGCTGATTTGAGTCAACTCCGTAGAAAAATCTTAAAAGGACTAAAATCAAAAATTTGGTAAGGTTTATTCAACCCCCCTTCTAAACCTTACACCACACCCCTTGGGGCCTACAATATGTTCTCATAGGCTACATGATCAATTTTGCTTAATCCCTAATGACTCACAGGCCTTTGGAGCATATCACCAAACAAAGGCTCATAAAAGGGATAAGCGACCACACCGCTCGTAGAAGTTTGCCTAAGAATAATTTAACTATGCGCAAAACTCTTAACTGAAAGCCTCGAGTACGTATGCTTGGTCTACAAACAATGTTCGGCGCCCAAACCATACACCAAAGTGGTTTTACTATCACAAAGACAACAAAATACATCATGGATGTGCGCGCAATGCGCATCATTTCAAGATGCCAAATTTGCCACTAGCAAATCATAGACCAATTTGTTAAGATATTTAACTACCCATATGTCAGCATCGCAATAGCGCATGGATCACTTCGATATCCACTCACCAATCACACTGCTAAGTGCATGACTTGTTGAGTACGCACATATCGCACATCAAAAATTCGACAGTGCTTACATAAACTAGTTAGCATTTCTTTTCTTCTTCTGAAGATATCGTTTCATAACTAAGAATATGATCTTTGACCATGGAGTGTAAAGACAGCCAACACTAAGTGGCGATAACTCCATGTTCTTTCCAGTCATCACATTTTTGCCATATACAATAAGATACAACTCTTACATATGTTCAGTGAATTAATTGACCATTGTAGGCTTACCACAATGATAGCTCGATGAAATCAATGATGACTCAAGTCACAGCTGGAGCTTGTTGATCAGCAATCAATGCGCTTTTACATTTAGTTGATAGTATAACTCGGTTGCTTAAGCTAATAATTACATTTAGTTGATTTAGTTTTTAACAACAGAAGACTTAACACCCTTTTGATAGATTTAAGCTTGTTTTTAACACTTATTTTAGCACTTGTTATTTATCAGTTGGATAGCAGATTTAACTAACAGTAGATATGAAAATATATGCAGGAATGTAAGTACTGAAAGTAAATTGACACAAGTAATTATTATAGTGGTTCGAGGATGGTGTAATTCCTCTAATCCACTCTTCTCCAACTCCTGGAGGAATGTACTAAGTAACAGATCAAGTTACAAAGCAGGGAACAGCCTAGAGACAGCCTTGATCACACAGCTGACTTCTCCTGCGACTCAGCTTCTTCATGAGGCAGCTGCCTTGCTACTTCAACTCACCTTCAAGTCCTTGGATTTGTTCTCACAGCCCTCCAACAAACTTGAATCTTTTGGTTCGACCTTGAACCTTTCTACAACTCCTTCAACTTGGAGAGTAGACCCCTTTTTGTTCGTCAAATGTTTCCTCTTCAGCTGGTTGAAGTTGTTGGATCGAGTTTCTTTGAGTTTTAAGATTGAGGAATATCTTGATAACCTTTGAGAATATTGCAGGTTAATAATTGAATATTGCTTGATGATCGATTTCTCAGGTATGCAAGGTAACCTTTTCTCAATAGCTTCCTCAGCCTTTTATAGTGCTCATTTGAAATTTGTCCGTTGAATAGATAGGCCAATTTCAAATGACAATTCTTGTTCGTTGGCTTGTCTTTTCTTGGTCTGCAGCAGCTGTGATGTTGACCCTTCCTCGTATTAAATGGCTTCACTGACTTTACTGGGTTCGTGAAGTTGCGGTGTTTCCCATTGGCTTATTCCTTTTGCATATTTCTGGGCCAAACACTTTAAGACCTGGCAGCTTGGATGTATTACTATATCGAGTAATATTCTTGACTTTCTTCCAACGGATCAATATCAGTTGTCTCAACTTGACTGTTGCCTTTACCCCTTGTGACTTGAGTCTTCTCCAATCATAAGATTGACTCAACTGTCATTTCAAGTGATAGACTTGGCTCCTTTCATTTGACTTGACTGACACTTCACACAGTTGTTCATCAACTGACTCTCCTTCAGTCGAGTTCTTGTCTTCCTTCATGGCTGTTGCGATTTGGTCCAGCATCCTGCCTGCAATGGGCTTTAAAAGAGGCGCGAGGCGCGGCATGCGATTCGAACTCGTGACTGTTGGATTGCACAATTAAAGGAGAGCTTAAAGGATTTGATTTGGACTACCTATACCAACGGATGCATCTTCTTTTCTGGTACCCATTACATAGAAACCTGAGGTTAAGCGTGCTTAACCTGGAGTAGACATGGGATGGATGACCCCCTGGGAAGTTTTCCAGGGTGCGCGTGAGTAAGGACAAAGCGCGCTAGAAAAGACCCATGTTGGTTTGTGGGGACAGTCGTCAATCCGAATACTGCTAGAGGTCCAACAATGGCCATACTCAGCTGACACACAACAGAGTCTTCACTCTAGTCTGCAGTTGAATTCTTGCATTCTTGACTTGGCCGACTTCACTCAGCTCTTCCAGTCCTATCTATTACAATACAGAATTACAAGGAAAATGGGGTGCCAACTTCCTCGTCTAAGTTGTACATGGTATCATCAAAATCTAACAAGTAAATTAGGTAACAATTTCCCCCTTTTTGATGATGCCAAAACTTAAAATAAACAAAATAAGTAAACATCAAATACAAGCAGTGCAGTAACAAAGAATGTATGCTTTTGAATAATCAATTTTATTGAGCATAGCATTCTTGTCCTTTACAAAGCTGTTTACAACAAGTAACAGAGTTATATAAAAGTACAACTTTTTATCGTGTATCTAAGCTAAGTTACAAAGAGAATGAACATTGCAAGGAAATTTTCAGAGCTATTACAGGAAAAACTTACAACTATGTATTTACAACAAAGTTAAATACATGAAGGGGTTCGCAGCTATCTTCAACGTCTTTGCTGCTTCCTTCTTCTCTCTTCTTCATCAGCTCTCTTCCTGTCATCTTCAGCTCTCCTACTCTTCCTTTCCTCTTCATCTCTCTTCTACTTATCATAAGCTCGCCTGGCAGCAGGGTCATCCCTTCGTTGCCTTTCCTCCCATTTGTGAGTAGTTCTTTCGTTCTCAGTGTCCTGTCTTCTAATTGCTTCGGCATTCTTGCGTGCAACCTCAAGGTTAGCAAGGTGATCATATCCAGCCCAGTATGTGATCACTTTTTTCTGCGGATAAACATATGCAATGTCCTTTGGTCTTGGCCATGGTTGAGAACCTCTACCACTGCCACCATGTCTTCCCCTTCCTAACTCAGCTCCCTTCCTCTTAGAGTATACAGTATTGGAGCTTTTGACTTTCCAGCTGAGTGACTGCTGGAACTTGGTTGTTTATCAGCTGAATTACATAATTCTAGTTCCTTCTCCTAATACAAATCCCAGGCTTGTGGCAGAGTCATATCTTTAAAATAACCTTCTGCTTCTAGAGTTTGGAATTCCTCTAGAGATCTGGGCTTCAACAGCATCAGGCATAGCAAATTCTCTCGGGGGATTTATGGATGGGTGACCATTTCCGACTGGAGGACCATCGTACTATTATCTGATATCTTGGATGCGCACGGATTGCCTCTCAGCTACCTTCTCGAATGCAGCTTGAATGGCCTTCTTGATTCTTTCACAACCATCTCAGCTTTCTGTTCAACGGTCAGCTCTCTTGGTAATTTGCTGAGAATGGAAGCAGTGACATCACCTTGTTGTGGGGTTTCAGCATACATGAGTTTCAAAGGAAGATTTTTCAAACTTTCTTCCCCCTCAGCTATGTCACATTTCTTCGTATCCTTATCACTCCTCTTCTCCTCCTTTAATCCCTTTAAAGCTTCATCTCCCCCTTTTTGGCATCATAACCAAATAGAAGGGTTAGGCCAGGGAACAATCTGCTCAGAAGGAAATCCAGTCGGCTAATAATAGAATTATGCTTGATATCTGCGCTGGAGTAGGCTGTTCAGAACTCTGACTGAGTAGCCTTTGACTCAGCTGCCAACAACTTCATCTCTGCCATTAGAAGACTAAACTTCTGGTTCATGTTGTCCTCTAGGCGTGCAATTTTGCTCTGGTGGTGCAGCTTAAGCAAATCCATGTCCGACTTATGCGAGGTTTCCATTGGAACCATGTATTCCTTCATTCTTTGCTGAAACTTGGACGTATCCGCACTCCATACCAACATTTTTGCAAATAAAGCCTTGAAGTGGTGGACCTGCTCTGAGCGCATGGCAGTTTGTTGTGAATCCCATTCCCTTATTCATAGGACAACTCCTCTCAAATCTGCACTGCGGGTTGCATTGAGATTTTCCAATCAAAGATCCAGGGATGTGTGATGGTGTTCCATCTTCTCAATCTCATCACAAATTTTCTTGAAAGAATCATGGAACTCGGTTGTCGAAGCCGACCCTGCTTCAGGCCACACTGCATCGAAATCAAAACCCATTGGCACAATCGTATCTGTTGGAAAGATGGGCTCTTCTTGCACGGTGTATTTTGCTTGATCTCTGGCAAACTCAGCTTCCATGTCAGGCAGTTCAGCATTGAATGGAAAGATGTCTTCAAAGACATCGTCTCTGACAAAAATAATCCCCGTGGGTCCACGCTGGGGGGCCTTGCCTTGTGCTCTTTGCATTTCATCTGCTCTATGTGCCTCGGTTGATTTAGCATCGTCGGTAGATAACGTAACTGTGGGAGCCTGCGAGGGAGCCGTTGAGTCATTCGCTTGCAATCGTGGTAGCTGCATACGGTGACTCTATTTCATTTGGAGCGATTATAGGGATCTGCTTTCACCGACCGAGCCTCAGTTTGTCTTAATAGCTTCTTCGATCTCAGTGAGTTTTTCCTTTTGAGGTATCGTGTCCTCAGCTGTCTCATCAGCATCATCAGAGTTTGATGTGGCCTGGAGTGATGGCTCATCATCAAAGTTGAATCTCATAGGAGCTATTTTATCACTTTCATTGCTCCGAGATTTGAGAACATCCTCAGCCTCGTCCATTTTTGAATCTTCATGGTGTATGGACTCAGCTTCATCCTCGGATCCCAGAAAAGATGTATCAATGTGTTCTTGGGAATCACGAAAGCCGCTGATCTCCTCTTCTGCAGCAGCTCCTTCGACCTGAGGAATGTTCTGTTGTTCTGGCTACTTACGTAAGGAAGTCTCAACCTCCTTTAGGCCTTCGTTACCCCCAGCAGTCTCAACCGCTGTGGGGTCTTTGTTAATCCCTTCGATAGACTCAACTGTCATGGAGTCTTCTACATTGGCATCCTTAAGGAGTCTCAACTCCTTGGATTGCACTTTCATGGCCAAGAGTCTCAACTCCCGTGGCCTCTCCATCATTTACCTTAGCTACCTCAGCAGCTTCATCGGCCTGCATATCAGAGGAAATCTCAGCTGAGATAGTCTCAACTATCCGAGTGTCGTTAATTTCACTCTGCTTCTCAGTGGTTTGCTCGACTTCACCTCCAAACTTCTTTGATTTGTCTCCCACAGCATCATTCGACGCTACTATGGGGGAGAGAGCTTCCCCCTCAGCTGGCGCACCAGCTGAGTGAATGATAACGGGGTTACTCAACTACTGAGACACGGTAGTGTTTCCAGTTGAGTGATCAGCCGTTGGGGCAGGTGTCTCAACACCTTCTTCAGGGTTAGGCTTGGGTGCCCATATTCCCAGGTTCATCACCGATCCCCTGAGAGCCTTCTTGAGAATACACGGGGGACGTGGTCACTGCAATAATGGTTGTAATCTCCTGCGCCACTCCCAATGGGTCAGATCGAGGAGAGAGTTTGGAAGACTCTCCTGGACCTTCTTGGAGTTTCTGCTCGTGCGTGGCTCTGGATTCTCTAACAGCCTGCTGTAACTCGGCCTTTTCGACTGCAGCAGTTGGATCCATCTCATCAAGATCGTTGCTGTCAGTGGACTCCATGAGGTGTTTATGGGTTCCCGTGTGCAAACATATCTTTGACTTCTCGAGAGCCTTAGCCTTCTCCAGGGCTCTCTCCTTCTCATCCTCCTTAATAGCCCGAAGAGCATCCATGCAAAACTCCTCATTCAGGGCTTGTTGGATGGATACATTCCCAAGGAAGCTTAGAAGCTGCTGTTCTTCATCAATAAACTCCAGACGAGTGAACTGCTATCTGGAGTAATCTAGCTTCCAATTACTCCAGGTCCTTAACCTCGTCTGGATGCCTGGATAGACTAGAGAGTACATAATTAGATCATCATCATCATCCTCTCCGGCCTCTGGAATGGTGGCTAATGGAGATTGCTTCTTTTCAGGTTCTAAAGCATCAGTCAAAGGTGGTGAGACAACCTTTTCTTCCTGGGTCTTGGCCGTCTCAGCTCCTTCTGTCTCCACAGCTGTGTCCCGGAGAGCTGGGTCTTCTTTACTCTGCCGATCAGCATCATCAGTCTTTTCGGACTCATCAACCTTCTCTTGAGACAGCTCCTCTTGAGCATCAACAGTCTCGACGGGCTCCTCCAGCTGAGTATTGGACTCGGCTATCTTCTCTAACTCTGACCTCTTGAACAACCGTCTTCTTTTTGTGGGAACCAAGGGAATTTCCGGTTCAACATCTTTAAGCTCTTTAAGGGTGAAGGCCTGCGTTTCAATATTGTCCTTCTTTGATCTTTGCCGAGACTTGGCGGATCTTTCTTCTTCACGACTGGTGAGGAAGGTAGAGGTTCCTCCTCAGTCTCGGCTGCGGGGGCAAGGGCATTGTCTGCTCGGCAGTGCTTTGGGTTTGTTCTTTGCCGGGCGGTGTGCCTTCTTGGTCTTGGCAGGCGGGCGGGGGAGGTTTGTTTATCGCCGACTCTCTTCTTAGAAATGGGCTTGGGCGAGAGAGCTGGGGAGGTCTCAGTTGTTTCTTCTGCTTGGTCAGCTGATTCCCCCTCACTTGTATCAGCCTTACTCGCATGGGCTTTCTTCTGTGCGCCAGAGAGGCTCGTCTTGAACATCCTCTTGTTCGCATGGAAGGGCTTTCCAAGGCGCAGAGCAATACCCTTAACCTCCATCAATTGGCCAATGACAAGGCCATATCCCAGTTAATAGCCAAAAGTCCCATCCTCCTTGTTGGACTTGTTGATCATGTTCTGGCGCACTCGGTTGAAGACGAAATCAGCCTAGTTCACCTTCTTATCCTGCATAATCACAACTATCACCATCAACTTTGTCCGTGATAGCTGGTTGAAGCTCCCAAACTTCATATACACACATTTGGACACGATGTCCATCAACTTGTGGTAATCATCCTTTAGAAAATCTTTTTTAGTTGTATACACAGCTTTAGAAGCATACTCGGGCTTTGAAACTTCCTTCCAAGCTGCAGCCAAGTTAACATTCTTCTCAGCGATGTCCTTCAGACCTCAAGAGGGTAGAAAACAGTGCTCAACAAGGTCCTTTGCAGTGATTATGATGGCCTTGTTGTGGACGGATGAGCGAATATCATCGTCATGCACCTCGGCGTTCACGTAAAATATGGCGACCTCCTCCAAATACGTATGCATGAACTCCATCGAAAGAAAGTCCTTCAGACCGGATTTCTCGAGCTTTTCTGTGATCTTTTTCACCAGGGCCTCATCAGCGCCCTACTTGATCATGCCCTTAAAATCTACTGACGTACCAGAGCGGATATTCTAATAAAGTTTGGCAAAATCGTGAGTAGCAGCCATTTTTAGAACGTTTAACCGGTGAAAAACACGAAAAACTTGAACTTTGAGAGTAGGGTTTCAAAATGTTTGCAGAGAGAAATCTTGCTCTCTTGCTGAAGACGAGTATGTTTGTGTGAGGAGAGAGAAAATAAATTTTGGTATATAAGGGACTTGGAAGGACGGTTTTCGGAATTTGAAAATTTTGATCAAGATCAACGGTCAGGATTGACTCTTCAAAACTGCATTAATTCCCCCACATTAAATGCAGTAGCATTTATATCCAATCATATGGTTTCTTGTGCGATTTTGTCTTGTGATCATATAAGTACGCCTACGTCATCCTTAAAAACATTCCCACCCGAATAAAACGACTGCGTTTTTGTCACTTAGCTCATAAATAATTCAGCTTTTCTACTGACAGTCATAACTCTGCTTCCCTCTTCACATAGTGTCATTCAATTTGTCCTAACTCGTCTGGTGACTTTTAAATTTGTTTCACTTGGTTGAAATGTGAAACTTGCCTATTTTCCATGCTCTCTTCTTTTATCTCTGCTGATTGAGTCTTCTGAGTATCCTAACTCAGCTCAATTAACTCTAACTCATTCTTGAGCTCTTCAAACCTTGATTCACAAAATGGCTTTGTGAATATGTAAGCTAACTGCTTATGAGTTGAGATGTATTCCAAAGTGATGTCTTTCTTTTCAACATGATCTCTTATAAAATGATATATGACATCAATGTGCTTTGTTCTTGAATGCAACACTAGATTTTGGGTGATCGCAATTGCACTAGTGATATCACACATAATTGGAATTTCTCTTTCTTCAATATCATAGTCTCTCAGCTGCTATCTTATCCATAAGACTTGGGCAACTTGTTGCTGCGTGACTATGTACTCGGCTTCACTTTGTGGATGCGACTATTGAATTTTGTTTCTTGCTAAACCAAGAAACTAATCTATTTCCAAGCATTTGACATGTACCAGAAGTACTCTTCCTGTCAACTCCACATCCAGCATAGCCTGAGTCTGAGTATCCTACCAGCTTGAATCCTCCTTCCTTTGGATACCATAAGCCGACTTCCTGGCATCCCTTCAAATATCTTAGGATTCTCTTAGCTGCAGTCATGTGACTCTCTTTTGGTGCGATTGAAATCTAGCACATACACCTTTACCGCAAAGGTGATGTACGGCCCGCATCTTTGTTAGATAGAGCAATGATCCAATGAGGGCTCTATATTTGGTTTGATCAACAGTTTTGCCATTTGCATCCATGTCCATCTTGACTGATGTATTCATAGGAATCTTCACTGATGACTTGTCTTCCATGCCAAATTTCTTCATTAAATCTCTGGTATACTTGGTTTGGCATATGAAGGTTCTATACTTCAATTGCTTGACTTGAATTCCTAAGAAGAAAGTCAGCCCTCCCATCATGCTCATCTCAAATTTGCCTTGCATGAGGTTTGAGAACTTGTCACACAGCTCTTTGTTTGTAGATCCAAAAATGATATCATCCACATATATTTGAACAAGCAGTATACTCTCTCCATCTTGAATCCTGAAGAGTGTTCTATCAACCTTGCCTTTGGTGAATCCATTGTCAATTAGAAACTGGGACAATGTATCATACCATGCTCTTGGTGCTTGTTTCAATCCATACAGTGCTTTCTTGAGCTTGTAGACTTTATCTCCAATAGTTTTCTGCTCAAAACCTGGAGGTTGTTCAACATAGACTTCTTCCTCTAGCAGTCCATTTAGAAATGCACTCTTCACATCCATTTGATATACAGTGAAGTTCTTATGTGCAGCATAAGCAAGAAACATCCTTATTACTTCCAATCTGGCAACAGGAGCAAAGGTTTCATCAAAATATATACCTTCTTCTTGGCAATACCCTTTGGCTACCAATCTTGCTTTGTTTCTTACAACAGATCCTTCCTCATTCATCTTATTTCTGAAAACCCACTTAGTACCAATAAAATTTTGGTGGATTGGCCTTTGAACTAATTCCCATACTTTGTTTCTTTCAACCGATTGACTATTCTTGCATGGCTCGAATCTAATGTGTGGCTTCCAATACTTGGGACACATCTTTAGGCTCTATTTGGGAAATAAAACAAGTGAGCATTGCTTCATGTTGTGCTCTGGATCTCGTTCTTATGCCATCTCAAACATCTCCAATGATTAACTCAAGTGGATGGTCTCTCAGCCATCTCACATCAGGTTGGAGTGAGTCTGCTGTATTCAGCCGTCTCGCAGCTAAGTTTTCTTGAACAGCTTCTCCATTTTCATTCAGCTATAGACCTTCAAATTGTCTTTGAGATTTAGCTATCTCATCATCATTAGGGTTGAGTGCTCTCACATCTTCTTCAATATAAGGACTCTTCTGCATAGTTGGCTGATTCAGCTTATCAGCTAACTCATCAATGTCTTCTCCATCCACATTAGGTTCATCGATAACCACATGGATAGACTCTTCTGTGACCATAGTCCTCTTGTTCAGCACTCTATAGGCATTACTCTCAGCTGAGTATCCCAAAATGATACCTTCATCAGCTTTAGCATCAAAAGCCTTCAAATTATCCATGCCATTGTTGTGAATGAAGCACTTGCATCCAAATCTTAAAATATCCAACATTTGGCTTTCTCCCTATCCAAATTTCATGGGGAGTCTTGGTCAATTGCCTGTTAATCATGCATCTATTCCGAGTGTAGCATCTTTGTATTTATGGCCACCAAAATCTCTTAGGCAATTAAACACTAACATTGTTCTTGCAGCTTCCTTGAGAGTTATGTTCCTTCTTTCAGCTACTCCATTCTGTTGTGGAGTCCTTGCAGCTAATAACTCATGAGAAATACCATTTTCAACACAATAGTGAATTATTATTCCATTAACAAACTCAGTTCCCCTGTTAGGTCTTATCTCTATAACGGTTTGACTCTTCTCATTTTGAACTCTTCTCATCAGTTGAGATAACGTCTGCAGTGTTTCCTTCTTTTTACACATGAAAATTGTCTATGTATATCTTGAATATTCATCCACCACCACTAAGGTGTATTTCTTTCCACTAATGCTAGATGGCTCAACTGGACCAAATAAATCCATATGCAACAGATGCAATATCCTGGTTGAAGAAGGACTTGGATTATCCTTGAATGATGATTTGATTTGTTTTCCCATCTGGCATGCATTACATATGCTTTTTTTCTTGTACACTGAGTCTGGCAATCCTTCCACAAGATGTCTCATTGCAAGCTTGTTGATTGTCTTAAAATTCAGATGACTCAGCTTCTTATCTTTATTTGGTTGTGCTTCTTGCTAGCAGACATGTGCTTAGTGTAGAAGTAGACCAATATACCACATACATATTCTTTTTCCTTGTTCCTTATAGTACAATTTCATTAGATTCAGCATCCTTGATCTGGCATATCCCCATGTTGAATCCTACATTGTAGCCTTGGTCATGGAGTTGACTGATGCTTAACAGGTTGAAGTTGAGGCCTTCAACATAAGCAACATATGTGATCTCCAGTCCATTCTTCTTGATGGATCATGTGCCTTTGATCTCCCCTGGAGCTTCATTACCTCCAAATATAACTTTAGCACCTTTAATCTCCTTAAATCTTGACAGAGTTTTCTTGTTTCCTGTCATATGTCTGGAATAGCCACTATCCATGTACCAGGTTCATTGGCACTCAGCTGTTCCTTGAACCTGCAATCAAGGAAATCAGTTTTTAGGTACCCATACTTGCCTGTGTCCTGGGGGTTAGTGTTATAAGATGTTCCAACCAACCTATAGCCAGATGATCTGATTCTAAGAGGTTATCATCTATTAGTACCATAATTATAATGCACATTAGCAAATTGCTTGGGGTTTTAGGATCATACAGCTGTCTCTTTTGTCCGTATGCCTGTGTGTTTGTATTAGCAATTGCTTTCTTGAGATAGTTGTGAAATTTCTGAGTATAGTGCTTGGGTGCATAAGTGTGCTGATAATAGCTCTTTTTCCTTGGGAATGACCTTTGCTGAGGTTGAGCTCTTTGCCATTTTGGCTTGTATCCCATAGGTCTTTGCTGATATTTCACATTTTTCCAATCAGCTTGGTTTGGATAGTTTCTACCATTCCCATCATATGTATTTCTTTGATGAAATTTCAGGGGCTTTTGGTAGCTCTATTTGGCTCTTACAGAGTATTTTCTGTTAGGAGTCTGCTAATAGACTTGTCTGAATTTCCTCTCAGCTGTCCTTTCAGCATACTCTACTGGCTTCTTTCCTTTTCCTTTGTAATCAAGGCCAGTATGATTGTGATTATGCTTTGGTGTGAATGTGGGTGCAACATTTGGTGTTTTGGGTTTTTGGAATCCTTCATTGCTTGAAGATCCCTTTTCCAAAATTACTCTTGGAGTTTGACTAGGCACAAAGGAATTAAATCCTATGTATGTCTTGTCTCCACATTCTGTTTGACTCATAATAAGTTCATCCAATGATTTGGATGCTTATGTAAATGAGCCAATCACATTTTTGAGATCTTTTTCCCTTTTTTCTGTAGCAGCTAACTCTGCTATAATCTTGGCATTTTCAGCCTTCAGCTTAGTGTTCTCATTAGCTATGTGACTCAGAGTACTCAGCTCTTTTGTCAGCTGTGAGTTTTGGCTTTTACGCTGGTTGTTTTCCTCATTTAAAAGTGTGTGAGAGGTTTTGCCTAATGACTGATTCATCGTTTTGCCTAATAAATCATAAAGATCTGTGGGTGATGAAGTGTGTGTATCACAGTCACTATCACCTAAATCAGAATGAGATGAGTTAGAATGTACCTCATCTTCTTGGTCTTGTTGATTTTGTTCTTTGGCCATAAGGCAGATCAAAGCCTCTTCCTCTGTATCACTTTAGTAGTCAGCTTCATTGCTATCTGAGTCTGCTGCTTCTTTGCACTTGGGCGCTCGTGATCTCGGTGACCAACATGGCTTTCTTCTTTTCTTATCTTCTTTCCCTGAAGACTTTTCTTACTTCTTCATTTCTATACTTGTTGACTGGTGGATAGGAATAGTCAACAGCAAAATGTCCTGGCTGTCTACAATTCCAACACAGGTTTTCAGCTCTTTGATTAGCTCTGTCGGTCCTTTGATTATCAGCTCTCTGATAATCAGCTCTCTAATGCTCAGCTCTCTTGGGCGGCTTGTCCTCCCCTTGCTTTGGAAGGTGTTGAATGTCTTCTGGAGGTTTCACCCTTGTTTCTTTTGTAGTGCTTATTAAAGAACTTATTGAATCTCTTTACCATGAGGGAAATCTCTTCCTGGTCAATGTTCTCCTTTGGCTCAGCTCTTTTCCCATCACTGGCCAACAATGCAGCTATCTTTGGTACGGTACTGTTGTTTCCTCTTGCTCTTTCCTTCTCAGCTCAAACTCATAAGCTTTGAGGTTTGAGAATAGCACATGATTAGATGTTTCTGAGAGGTTCATTGAATGTCTCAAGTCCATTACCTTCATTTCCCATTCAGCTGGGAGGGCTCTTAATATCTTCATACACATCTCCTTCAAAGTGTATTCTTTCCCAAGAGTTGAAAGCTCATTTGTTATCTCTGTGAATCTGGCATCCAGCTGATCCAGACTTTCACCTGCAAGCTTTTTAAAATTTTCAAATTTTCGAACAGCTATAGTTAATTTATTCTTTTTAATATGTTCTGATCCTTCACAAATCGGGGTTAACTTTTCCAAGATTTCTTTAGCGGATTTGCACGATTTGACTTTGTTGAACATCGCCTTGTACAACATCTTGTAGAGTATATCCTTGGCCACATTGTCCAGGTTATATCTCTTTCGATCTTCATTTGTCCATTCAATGCGTCGTTTTTCAACCATGGTTGGTCTACCTTCAGCAGCAGCTTCCTCTTCTCCAGCTGCAGCTACTCTCCTTACAGCCGTATTGACTTTGAATATTTGCAATGGCCCATCCTCTATCACAAGACACATTTCATCGTGTAAGGCAGATAGATGAGCCTGCATGCGAATTTTCCATTCATCAAACTATTCCACAGTAAACATTGGAATACGAGTTAGATTTGCTTCCATGATAATAACTTTGCTAAAAACATGAAAGACTTTGCAAAACACACGTGTTAAACCCTTGAAAAAAAAAGATCTAGTTCAGTAACCAGTGCGGAAGGCTCAATGAACCAATCGCTCTGATATCACTTGTAGGTCCCAAGGGGTGCGGTGTAAGGTTTAGGAAGGAGAGGGGGGATTGAATAAACCTTACCAAATTTTCGATTTTTGTCTTTTTAAGATTTTTCAACAGAGTTGACTCAAATCAGCTGTGTCTTTGGGGGACAGCTAAGTTGGTTATATTCAGCTAAGTTACCCACTCAACAGACTCGATAGAGTTGTTGATAGTATAACTTGGCTGCTTAAGCTAATACTTAACTTTAGTTGATTTGGTTTTTAACAGCGGAAGACTTAACACCCTTTTGATAGATTTAAGCTTGTTTTTAACACTTGTTTTAGCACTTGTTATTTATCAGTTGGGTAGCAGATTTAACTAACAGCAGATACGAAAATATATGCGAGAATGTAAATGCTAAAAGTAAATTGACACAAGTAATTTTTATAATGGTTCGGGGATAGGGCAATTCCTCTAATCCACTCTTTTCCAACTCCTGGAAGAATCCACTAAGTAACAGATCAAGTTACAAAGCAGTGAACAGTCTAGAGACAACCATGATCGCACAGTTGGCTTCTCCTGCGACTCAGCTTCTTCACGAGGCTGCTGCCTTGCTATTTCATCTCACTTTCAAGTCCTTGGATTTGTTCACACAATCCTCCAACAAACTTGAATCTTTTGGTTCAACCTTGAACCTTTCTACAGCTCCTTCAACTTGGAGAGTAGACCCCTTTTTGTTCTTCAAATGTTTCCTCTTCAACTGGTTGAAGTTGTCTCTCATTCATAGCGTGTGTTGGATTGAGTTTCTTCGAGTTTTAGGCTTGAGGAATATCTTGATAAGCTTTGAGAATATTGTAGGTTAATAATTGAATATTGCTTGAAGATAGATTTCTCAAGTATGCAAGGTAACCTTTTCTCAATTGTTTCTTCAGCTTTTTATAGTGCTCATTTGAAATTTGCCCGTTGAAGAGATAGGCCAATTTCAAATGATACTTCTTGTTCGTTGGCTTGTCTTTTCATGGTCTGCAACACTTGTGATGTTGACCTTTCCTCGTATTAAATGGCTCCGTAGCTTTACAGGTTCTGACACAAGTTGTAGTGTTTCCCATTGGCTTATTCCTTTTGCATATTTCTAGGCCAAACACTTTACGACCTGGCAGCTTAGACATATTACTATATCGAGTAATTTTCTTGACTTCCTTCCAACGGATCAATGTCAGTTGTCTCAACTTGACTGCTGCCTTTACCCCTTGTGACTTGAGTCTTCTCCAATCATAAGATTGACTCAACTGTCACTTCAACTGATGATAGACTTAGCTCCTTTCATTTGACTTGATTGACACTTCACACAGTTGTTCCTCAGCTGACTCTCCTTCAGTCGAGTCCTTGTCTTCCTTCATGCTTATCCTCAGCTGACACAAAGCAGAGTCTTCACTCTAGTCTGCAGTTGACTTCTTGCATTCTTGACTTGGCTGCCGTCACTCAGCTCTTCCAGTCCTATCTATTACAATACATAATTACAAGAAAAATGAGGTGTCAACTTCCTAGTCTAAGTTTTACATGGTATCATCAAAATCTAATAAGTAAATTTCCTAACAGTAAATATTTTGTCCTTAGTCGAGCTACACACATGTTAATCAACCCATCTATATTCCATTTGACCTTCTGAAACCACATGTTTCAAATGGTATTGCATCTAGACATAAGATTAACAAGTTCTTAGGCTTTATTCTTAGTCATTCGACTCAATTTTTCCTTATCAACAACTATACACTTAGGGCATCAAGTGAAGTCATATATTTTATCGACTCATCAACATCCACAAAAGTAATTGTGAATGATACCCACTCAATTTCATATAGATGATGGGAATTATTTCATATTCACTCCTTTTACTCGTTGAATTTGAGAATCCTTTGCGTGTGAGACACTAGCTCCCAATGACTTAGTATTGCTCCCACTATCCAAGTGATTACTAGATGAGTATGAAATACAACATCCTCGCTAGAGAAACAAGCGCCTCCTAAGGATCTTGCAACTCATATAGTTTTAAGATCTCTTAGACTTCACATGTGCTCAAGAAATCCCTTTGAGGGGAAACCTAAATCATGCGACTTGATTCTCCATGTGAGAACACATATTCTCGAACTTACATAGGCACAGACCCACTAATTTGGGCTTGTTACCAAACTAAAGTTTATACAAGGTTGAAGAATCATTTGGAGACACATATTTTATGATATAGGAAGCAACAAGATACAAACATCAATTTGCTCCATCATAAATCTAACCATTTTGAAGTGATTGTCCATTCTTCGCAAGCTCATAAAACTGCAAAGTATTTGGAACCATCATTCAACTGGCAACTTTATTTCCTTCAACTGCGTGTCCAAACTAATTAGACACACTATTCCCGCTTTCTATTAGCACATCTCCATTTGTTAAGAATTGCTCAAAGCAATTTGGCACTTCTAACTAATGAGAGTGAGAATGTACTAACTTATAGCGTAAATAGCAATGAAAGAAAATATAATGCATTAATTTTGTGTCTCACACTCATAAGTCGGCACTCAATTTAGTGGACTTAGCTTTAAAGGAAATAGTCATCTTTCATTCTTCCAGCAAGCTTATCCCACTGGGAAAAAAAATTATGCAGAGGGAGATTGAGCTTAGCGAGTCAGACAATAAAGCCTACTCGAGCTAATACAGTCGTCCTCCTAACCTCACGTGCCGCAATATCATTAGAAGGTTTAAAATAAATATTATCTAAAGTCAAGCATCACAAAGAAAAGATAGACAAGTCTTCTCACTCAATAAATATTCTACAAGTGCATTTATCCAAATAAGACTACATCGACACATCAAGTTGCTCACACCAACTATTGAGCTTGAGGTGACTCTATTTAGCCTCCTCTTGTGTGTTGTATAGCTGCACAACTCGATAATAGTCATACACATTTGCTCAATCTCAACCACATGTTAAGTCAACCAATATCTACAATCCACCCATGGAAAGATTTGGAGATATTAGCGAAAACATAAGGGAGCAATTAAATTGCCAACCTTCATCTCAATACAATTACGAGCGAAGTTACGAATCTCATAAGTGCACTTAATATTTGTTGATACTTAATTGCCTCATTCAATAAGGTGACACGCCTTGTCACTTTATGGATCAATTTATTGTTCTAGTTTTTAAGCTTTTGCTTTCGTCAAGCTACATTATGCTTGTTCCAATATTCACCGAGTTGGCTTATGTCGGTGGGCATAAGCGACAAGTGCACTTGTGTATTTCTCAACTTTTTATAATTTGCCTCTAGATAGGTGATTTTATTAATAATAACACAAGTTACTAATATCCTTAATTCAACTCAAATACCGAATTTGGATAACTAGAGTTTTTACTTGTGAGTAAGCTCATATTCCAATAATAAAGCTTAAACTCTTTTATTAAATTTGAAGCTTAAGAAAATTAAAGTGCAAAATTAGTTCTTGATCCATAGGTATATCATCGGCATCTCAACTGCGATTATTTAGGGCAATTAAGTTCTTGTGGCTTAAATAAATAAAGTGCAAATACTTTTATTAATCCACAAAAATATTGTATGTGTCTAAGTCGCGGAAATATTGGATACCTTGTCTATTTTCATGCTAATTGGCTAAACTAAAGTTGGTGAGTTTGGTCTAAACACATTTTAATAAATTGCGCAAATAGTTAGGTACTGATCTAAAAAATTTATTCTGGATTCAAGTAATGTTTTATTTCCTTCAATTCAATGAGATCGGAAATTTGCCACCACCAAATTGAAGATCACAATAAAAATTATTGATCCATGAGTAAAATTATTAATGTCCATAAATAAATCATGCATGCAACCATGCGATATAAGTAATTACAAAAAATAGCCCCCATGGGCGACATTGACATATGGTGCATTATGTGGAGATAATTTAGACCAATGGTGATAAAACAAAAAATATCCTCGTAAAATTGATGTTACATAGCCTCCAAAAATCGGCTCAATAAATACATGCCTTGAAAAAATAAGAACATTACATATTTTCAAAGCCTATTACATCAATATAGAAAAACAAAAACTAAATGAGGAAATTGAATTACCACCACTGTCAAAAATTAACTCCCACAAATAATATAATATAAAACTGTAAACATTTACATACATGAGCATGTGTATGTCAATGTCCATTGATTCCCAATACATGATAATTAATATCACATCAACAAAACTAATTGCAGCAAAAAAATAATTGCATACACATAAGCAATTAATAAAGCATGCAACTCATAAATTAAAAATCACATAGAAAATTTTTGTTTGCATCTCAATCCGCAAAAAATATAATTCGCTATCCAGATACTATAGAAAAAATATGTTGTCCAACTTCTATACAAATAAAACATGTTGGTGGCATAATAAGAAATCCTCTTGGCCTAGTGGTGAGCATACATAAAGATATATCAAAAGGTCTAGGGTTTAAATCTATATAGGACCAATTCCCATATATATATATGAATATGATCAAATGAGATCAGATAATTAGAGTGAGACAATGTGGACTAATCCTGGCACAAATCTCAAATTTTAGATGGTTGGGATTTTTTCAATTTAATAATTATTTTCGTTTTATTTTAAAGCTGAAAAAGGCAGGATTGTCATTACGCAATTACATAATATCAGTTTAATTTGGAAATTGAATAATTCGTTTCATCTTCCCCACCAAAACCGTAGGCTTGGAATGTGCGCTTGTTGGGGTTGGTGGGGGGTACTAACAAGCTTCTTCTCCGTTAGAGAGGTGACGTCACCAATGCTGGTGGATCTAATGGGGAGAGATACGGTGGCGCAGCCGGTGGAGATGGCGGAGAGGAGGTTTCATACTAGGACTGGAGGTTCCAGACGACCATAACGAGGGTGAGAGCTAGCAACATGGCGAGGAATGACTTGGTTTCGAAGCAGAGGAAGATCTTGCCGACGGGGCTGAGGGCGGTGGTGCTCCGTTTTATTTTAATTTGATTGGTGTTAATATATAAAACTTCCTATTTTAAAATAATCGTGGCATATATTTATCAATATTATATATGTTTATACTATACACTTATATGTTGGAAATAGGGGATTGGTGAAGAAGACGATGCTGACGTGGAGAAAATGAGGGCCTACGAAGAGGCAATTAGGATTAATGTACACTTATATGTTTTTCGATGTATACTTAGATGTGTTTTGATGTAAGTAGTTAATTTTTGATGTATGTATTTAAGTTGTTGTATACTTATTTTTCTTGATGTATACTTACTTATATGTGTTTTGTTGTACACTTATATGTGTTTTGTTGTATATTTATATTTTTGTTTGACAATTGTAATATTGAATATAAATATGTTAAATATACAACATAATATTGTTAAATATACATTAAATATATGTTAAATATACAGTATAATAATGAGCGTGATTTTCTCTCTATCTACAAGTGATTTACTTAATCCACAGTCCCTACATGTTAATGAGTGTGATTCTCTCTCTATATATAATTGATTCATTGATTCACGGTCCCCACATATTTTTGTTTGACCATTTGAATATGCAGTAAAATTATGATAAACATACAGTAAAATAGTGTTAAGTATACAACAAATATATGATAAGTATACAACATACTACATGGCAGAGCACATGCGTGATTTTCTCTCTCCAGCGCTATTTTCTCGCGATTTTCTCTCTCCCCACGTGATTTTCTCTCTCCTAATAACTGATTCCATATTTAGATTGTCCCCCACTTGGTTAATTTGACAATTATACCCTTATTTTGTTTTAATTAAATATTTAATATAATTTTAACCCCTATTTATCTTAGCCATTGATATAGATAATGAAGGGTGGAGATGAGTCCACATTGTCTCACTATAATATGTGGTCTCTTTGAATCCTCCCACTATATATATATATATATATATATATATATTATCAAATGGATACACCACTTAGACAGCTACTCGGTACCACGTCAACGCCCATGTGGCGTGAGCCGGTGTCATGTCATCGCCACGTGACAACCAACGTGCCACTTGGTGGCACAACTCAACACCCATGTGGTGCAAGTCACGTCCACGTTATCTGCACGTGTGGCGTCCGAATGGCTTCACATCGGCCATCTAACGCGACAACGCCGATACGCAAAATAAGCCAGGAAATTAGGAAAATAGTTCGCAGAACTCGGCACCTTGCGAAACAAGCAGTAAGAATCAAACATTAAACCTTTAGCATGGATTTCAATGCAAATTTTGTTTTTCCTCTAAAAACTTTGAATCGACATAACTCCTTCGTTTCAAATCCGTATTACATGCATAATATATCAAATTAATTTTCTTTCCGAGATCTGCAAGTTGTTATCAATAATGGCATGCATAAAACAAAAAAAAAACATATTCGAATTTTTTATATACAGATTCGAATTTTTTAAAAAAAAATCAAATCACATATATCATCAAACTCAAACACATCACATAGGCGAGATTGAGCCCTAATGACTCTGATACCACTGTTATCAAATATGGGTCGAACGATAAGTCACATATTTGCACATAAAATGTGGATCGAGTATATCTGTTTGCAGCGGAACTGCCGATCCACATAGCCAGGATTGAGCCCATCTACAAGCCTCCTTTTGATCCACGATTAAGCCATCTACAAGCTTCCACTTGATTGAACCGCGAACAACTAACGAACCCCGTAGATTGGTTGAACCACGAGCAAACGACGAATAAGATCATGAACCGTCTTTCTCGTTGGTATAAATAACTACTAGAGTTATTTACTTGGTTGTGCACACATTAAACCTTTGGAAAATTTGGTGATGCTCCAAGAAGAAAACCGTAGAGAGAAATTTTCCGTAGAGCGAAATTTTAGGAGAGAGATTTCCTATATTTTGTAGGAGAATGTCTCTACTACTAATAATATAGGGAGATAATATAAAATGATATATCTCAATCTCTATTATAATTGGATCTTTCCATATTAGATGCAATCCTAATATGCATGCTAATCAATTAGGATCCTCAATATTTTTTCTAGAATAAAATATATGGATGTAATCTCCAATAAAATCAAAGAAAAAGAATTATATCATTAAATACATATATATGTAGAATATATATAACTAATGGTAGAATATATATAACTAATGGTGACACTTGACTTCTTGTCATTTCTGTTTCAAGGACATTGACTGTCACTAAATTTTTTACGTCACTTTTATACATGTATACTTGTATTTGATATATATTAACAATATAAAATACTAAAAAGTACCAGATTTAGAATCCAACAGTACCAAATACAATTCATTTTTCGGAAGAATCATAAATCACAATTCACATATCAGAAGAATAGAGACAACAATAATAATCTGAGAGGTTGACAGTAGTGGGTCTACTTTAATTAATAACTTATTTGAATATATGGTACTATATTGCAAAAAAAATTAGATGACATCCCATTAGATTAATATAGTTTGAATTTAGTAAAATATTAAAAGAAAATATAGTCGGTATTGGTGAATCCCACAAGTGTAATTTGAATTATAAGATAGAAATAATGATTTTTCGCTCCAGAGAGTTAGGGCCTGTTTGTTTATGTTTCCATGGTCCATTTCCAGTTTCTGGAGTTGGAAATAGAATTTTGAAAATTTATTGGTTTTCGTGTGGAAATTGAGATTGTGTTTGGATGAATGAATTGAAATGTGTTTTATGTAGGGTTGGAAATTAGATTGTGTTTGGTTTGAATAGTTTTGAAATATTATTTTATGTATATAATAATTGGAAAGTTGGTAGTGGTGGGGTCTACTTCAATATTTTAATTTGAATATATAATATTATATTTGTAAGATTAAGTTAGTGGGTCCCATTAGATAGTTATAATTTAAAAATAGTACTATTTTAAGTAGATAATGGTGGGTCCCACATATATAATTGGGTTAAAATATGAGAATAGTGATTGATAAGTAATTATGAGTGATGTAGGGTAGTGTATATGTTTGAAAATAGAAATTATAGATTTGATATGTTGTTTTATGTGAAAAATAGAAAATGAAAATGATGATTTCCATTGGAAATTTTATGAACAAACATGATTCCACTTTTATGTATAGTTGGAAACTGGAAAGAGGCCATTGGAAACATAAACAAACAAGGCCTTAGAGTCCCACTTGGAAAAGAATGAGTAAGATCATAACCCTATATAGCTAATGAGTGGGGATTTTTTGGGTATTAGGTGTTGTTAATATAAGGTTTTGGTTTGATTGTAAAACCTCTTACAAATAGAATAAAATGTTATGATCTATGAAGAAGGTGTGGAGTATATTCCTGTCAATTTCTTTTGGTCTAATGGTAATTTGGATATGGAGATGTAGCACCTTCTAGCTTATTGAATTTTAATGCGAAAATAAATAATTATAATATAATAGAAATATTTTAAAGATTTCTTAAAAATACAGCATAATAAAACCTTACTTCGTTTCAAAGTTTGCAGCAGAAATAAAGACTGATGATTGAAATAATTATTAATCTAGAAACATCCATAATGAAATGAAAATGACGGTCGACATCCCAATAGAAATTAAAATTCAAACTCGTTTTTCTAAAAAATTTATATTTTTCTTAGAAAACTTGTAAGACATGAAAATCATGAAAGACGTGGGTTCGTGAGTCACTGCGCTGCGCCATCTCCTCACTCATCAAGGTTCTCATATTAAAATATTAAACATTCGTGGGATGAGTTTAAAGAAGCTCAACAAGTAATCTCATTCATGAATACATGCATAATGCAATATTATAGCAATATTTATTCCAAGATTTTTTGTTTTCTATAACTAAAAATATTTCAACTTCATTACTTAATTCTATGATGTCTTTCATTAACTAGAACATTTCATTGTAAGTTCTTAAAACTTTCTTAGGACGTGAATTCACTTGGTAGCACATTGTTCTATTCAGGGTCACAGTGGGTCTTGTTATTTGGAACCCGATCAACAAAGTCTATGGTATCATCTATTTTTATTTGGCCGAAGGCGCATTTTTATAAACATTAACTTAGCTGCAAATGGCACATGGTCGGAACCAGGGACGGATGCAGAATGTTTTTGCAATGGGGGCACAATCTGTTATTTTTTAACCTAATAAATATATAGTGGTTAAAAAAATAAAAAACAAATAGTAAAAAAAGAAAAAAAAATAGTAATTGAAAAAAAAATGAAAAATAGTAAAATTGAAAAAGAGAAATAATAAATAGCAAAAAAATTAAAAAAAAATGTTATGGGGTCATGTGCCCCAATAAGTGGATACATAGATCTGTTTATGGTCGGAACGTCAATCCCCATGCCATTTCCCACTCACTCCCATCATAGATTCAATGTGCACCAATTTCTTTTGAAAAATATAATTAAAATTAAACCTGAATAAATCAACTTTACTACCCTTTTTATGTTCGTGAAATGCTATGAACATAAATTAGCATTATACATGAACCTAAGTGATGCAACTTTAATTGAGTATAAAAATAAACATAAGAAGATAAACATAATAATTAAAACCCATTAGCCCAAACAAATTGAGAGAAGACCTTACATTCAACTAATCAGAGAAAATCATACGTAGAACTAACTAGGGAAAAAATTCCTAAATTTAATTATATATATACAAGTTTTAATTTATGAATTTGTATGTAAAAGTCTTGATTAAAATCTAACATACCACATGTAAGTTTGCTTAAGAAAGTTGCGTAAATTTGTACAGCGATTAAACCTAATTAGTTATTAGCCTAAGTTTCATAACTAATCAATTAATTATTTATAGTATTAATGGGGATTTAGAATGTAAAGTATAAAGCAACTTTCATATGTGATTATGAGACTTATAATATTTTAGAGGAAGGGTTATATGAGATCAATGCCTTAGGTAAGTACGTAAGACCAAATCTGGACCACAGATCAACAAATTTCAATGACTAATAATAAATATGCTTAAAATATATAAAAATACCTAATTAAATTGATAAAAGGAATATATTAGGCCAAACCAATCAATCATACCCCATGAAATTAGGGAACTTACACACAACAACATAGATGTTATCTTATCATCTAAAACCATAGCAAAATTACGTAATCTCAATAAGCAACAAATATACAATGTCTAAGCAACATATTTGTCATCAATAAGCAACACAGTTGACATACAAAAGCAACAAATATACATATATACAAGACATGTGGCCTATTTAAATCAACCGATTTGCAACCATCTTAGCAACATTGTCTACTTAAATAAGCAAAATAGTTGTCTTCAATAAGCAACACAGTCTACATAAAAAAGGAGCATACTTACTTAGCAATATTGTCTCCCTAAATAAGCAACATATTTGTTCTTGATAAGCAACATAGTTGACATAAATAAGCAACAGAATTACATATATATATGAAAAGACAAATCGAAGGGAATAGTTTGTGGTTGCAACATTGTCTGCCTAAATAGGCAACATATTTGTCCTCAATAAGCAACATATTTCGAATAGTAGAAAGCGTCAATATTAATTGCAAGTTTGACTGTAAAAGGAAAGAGAGAATTTCAGAGATACGGTTTCAAATATATCCAAAAAAAGCAACATATTTGTCTTCAATAAGCAACATATTTCTCACAGCGGATAAGGTCAGAGATACGGTTTCAAACAAATCCCAAAAAATTCAGAATGTGAACGGGCACTACCAAAAATAACTTCCGTGTTTTACTGATATTCAAACAAAATTACCTACTTATCCTTAACAACCATTAATTAAATATAAACTAAAATAAAAATCAATTAAATCTGTATCGTTAAAAAGAAGAGGTCAACGCTCCAGATTTGTTCTACGTACTTATTTAAATTATATGGACTCACCAGATCCAAATCCTAATATTTTATTTATAAAAACTAAAAGGGACAACTTCAGATTATCAGATTACTTTTTTTTTAAAGTACAATTAACATGCTCAATCAATCGAAAGAAAATGAATTTCTATCCACATAAACTAAACTATTTTCACCATTAAATTACTAGTTAATATTATCGGTTAATTGAAGAAACCTAAGTCTCAATTTTTCAATTTGACAAGTAGGTTTATTATGAGAATGAATATTTTTATAAATATATATAAAAAAGATTTAGCTAAGATAATAGAATCTTAATACTCTATATAACCTTTAATTTCTTAAATATTTACAGACTACGTAAATGAATTGAGAAAGAAAAAAAATCAAAATCAAACCCACCATGTAATAATTAATGACGTCTAACTTACTAATAGTCATATTAGTTGATAAGAACTTGTGCAATTGTTGTTTCATTAATCGCAGTAAACCAGTTCTTACTACTTCCATAAAAATCAATAGCCATAACTTAAATCCTAATTTTTATGAAAACTAGAGAGATTACTAGCTTGATTAGGCGGATCAACTATGATAAGATTCACTTTGGCTTCAACCCAGAATTATCTATACGCAAATTATTTTTTAATAAGAGTAGTAAAACTTAACCAAATACAATATGAAACTAAAATAAAGAAAATAATTACGAAATCCTCAAACTTTTCGGATAATTTGTACCGCAAATTGGATTATATTTCTTGTAATTCCCTTGATTCTTTCTTTCTTTCTTCTCCTTTTTCTCTCTCTTTTCTCTTCATTTTTCCCTCTTCTTTTCTCCTACTTCTCCTATCTCTCCTTTCAAACTCATGTCCTTCCTCATTCTTTTATTTTTTTTCTTTTCTTTCACTTTCTTTCCCATTATCATCCACTTTTCTATCCCTTTCTTTTCCTCTAATTTCTCTTCCATTACCTCCACTCCCTCCACTTTTATTCTTTTTTCATACTTTTGATTTTAAAAAATAATTGGTGGATGTGACAGGAGTGGTTTAGCAAGATTCTATATCTCATTCAAATTCCAATATCCGATCATCAGGAGATTGCTTGAGATACAGATTCAGCTCTAACGGATTTTTTTTTCTTTCTCATGGAATGCCTTCAAAACTTCTCATCCCTTTCTCCCACTCTATGCTAATCTTTAGAATAATTTCTTCACACCATCAAAGTCTATTTTTTTAATGGAAACTTTTGTATTTTTAATAAGTTTGGAGCAGTGGTTGGAAGGAGGGATAAATTTCAAGGAAACTGAAAAATACAGGGTTTGAACCCTGGTCAATTCTCTTACAAAGGGTGAGCGATACCACTTAAACTACAAACTCGTGGTTTTTTTGATGGAAACTTATTTTGGGGACAAATTTGATGTTTCCCAATATTTCCGATTTCAATTATTTTACAAATTTTTTAATTCCGCAATTACTTTATCAATTATAAAATATTATTAATTACTATTGTATCACAGATGTAGTTATCCGGCCCACGCGCCCCAGTTTATCTTATGATACCCATGCGGCCCATCAAGCCAGATATAAAAAGGTCCCACTACTACAAAACATGTTTTTTACATCGGTTCTATGACACATTTTACATCGGTTTTGCATCCGATGTAGAATCCAGCGTAGTCGAAAAAGGGGTCTTTTTTACATCGGTTAGGTAACCGATGTAAACTATAAGCATTTACATCGGTTATTTCGATAACCGATGTAAATCCAAGGAACAATTTACATCGGTTGCTATACTAACCGATGTAGCAATTTCCACATTTTACATCGGTTGTATATTAACGGATGTAAATATTTGGGTCTGTTACATCGGTTTGTATTACCTGCGACCAAATCAAAGACTTTAGAATAGACGTCGGAAAAGAGATGCTGATATTAAGTGTCATATCTAACTTAAAGCCAAAACTTGACAATAAATTATTGATCTTAAAGATAGATGGGTAAAGCCTAAAACAACTATAAACTACAATTCTTACATGTACTAAAGAAAATTCAAACCAGACAATAACGTTGTAATAAGTTTCATTTCTTAAATTTTACAACATTAACAAAGATGAACAACCAGGGCATTCAAAAGCTGATGAATTTATGTTTGTTATCAGTGATCTGAAAGGTGGATGCATATATTAACAGCTTCTTATCCTCCTGTAATTTGAAAACATTCACTTAGTCCTAAAATTGATAGTCAATGTGTTAGACCATTGACTCTGTTAATGTTGAGAATTCAATTACAAAGTTATGCTAGCAATATTAAATCAATGGATTTAGAGATAAAGAATACAATTCACCTCCTCCCTACTCCCGGTTGTTTGCCAAACCAGCAAAACCAAAAACTCCTAAACTCACCAATATATGTGCCACAACATCCGACAACTCTCATGAGCAAAGTCATAAAAAAGTCATTGACTTTACCTATGATGTTATAATAATGCCCATTATCTAACAAGCAAAATGAAACAATCATACTAAAAAGCAAAATCACAAACATTTTCTTGTCTCTTGACATATGAAACATTTTAAAAATTAAAACACAATAAATCACAAAGATAGAATTTGAAAAAAAAAAAATGAAAATGGACCCAATTTGTACCTTATAGATATATAAATGAAGCCTCAGCAGGATACAAGTTTCTTGGTATAATTAATCAATGAGTTGTCTCCTCTCTGTCAATAAACAGGACAATTTAAAGTGATAAATTCAAACAATACGACCTCATCACAAGTTAAACTAGACTGAGTATTTAAAAACATATAGTCATCACCAAGACAAAAGAGGAGGGGTTAAAATTTCTAAACGACCTCATCAGAATTTTCTAAAGCATCTAATTATGTTAACACAAACAAGGCATGAATTTAGTTAACTACAGATTCAGTAATTTCATACTTAGAGCAATTTATGAAATCAAATAAATTCTCATATAATCTTAAACAAAATTTTCACCTACTAAAAATCACACAAAATGATAAAAAACTAAGATTACCTTTGATTTTGAGCTAAGTGTCAGCAAAATGCCCAACTCAGTTGCAATCCCCAAACATGGTCTTCGACTTCCTAGCAATTGAAGACGAACGAAAACCCTAGTAATCGGCAGGTGGAATGAAGAAATTCGCGCAGGGGAAAAAAATAGTCGCGCAGGGGAAAAAATAGGGTTAAATTCGCGCAGGGGAAAAAATTAGGGTTAAATGCTTGAAATCAGATATACTAGTGTTAGGAAATACGAAATAATTTGCTCCAGTTCATTATTAAACATAAATACCTATGGCCAATACGAAGGAGATGACTGGTGGTTGTGGTGCCGGCGAAGGAGAAACGCCAGGGAGGCTCGGGTTGGGCACATGAGCAGGGCAAGAATTCTTGAGGTTTGCGTGGGAGGCTTTAGGTTGGGGTTCGATAGAAGCTTACATTAACTATTTGAGGTTAGGGTTTGATAGAAGTTTGGGCGATAGAGAAGAGACGGAGATATGGAATATAGGGAAAAGGGAATACGTCAATGATATAAGAACTTCTACATCTGTTGTTTTGGTAAACGATGTAGAATAAAAAACATCTACATCCGTTCACACGAACAAACGATGTAGATTTTTTTGGATTAAGTTCTCTACATCGGTTCACCCAACAACCGATGTAGATAAAAAAAGTCTTATAAATCTACATCGGTTATTCTCTACAACCGATGTAGTAATGTCGCATTATTTACAATTTTGCCACCGGTATTTTTGTTACATCGGTTCGTTAATGAACCGATGTAAAGGCTCGATGTAAAAACCAATTTTTGTAGTAGTGGATCCCTTCATCTAATTTGTAACGATTCTCAGTTAATTAATCTTAATTCATGTTCTGGCTCTGGATTTTTCTCCTATTGGGACTGACTTAAGCATCGGAGGGACCTCCCTGGGCCAATACCAGACCGAATGTTTGCTGAATTTTCGCAGGCAAATTTCCATCTCAAAGAATTACCAGCTCTGGAGAAGAAATTGGACCATTATTTAGAATTCTTGACTTAGTGTGATATGTAGAATTTAAGCAACATCACTTATCAATGATAGGCTTTCTATTGATTAGGAACTGCAACAAAGAGGCATATCCCTAGCATCAAAATGATACTGATGTACTACTTCTTCTTCAATGGAATCTTTACCCCATTTGTTTCTTCACAACCATCCAAGGAAAATCTGTATGCATTTCTCTAGATTGTTTGGGATATATGAATATTCCTTCGACTGATAGTTTGATTCGGTTTTTGATGCTATCATTCGACAAAAAAAAATATAGTTTGATTAGGTTTTTTCAATTCCAGAAAAAAACATCTCCATTTTCATATACTGCAAAAAAAAAATTCTTACTTTGAGGTAAATCTGGTTGGAAAGAAATGATAGTAAACACAATAATCACCAATTTCTCCTAAAAAGGTTATCTAGAGAGTCAATAACCAGCTTCGTCTTCTTTATAAATGTAAGGGAGAACTACTAAAAAAATCATGAGGTTCGAGCTAATTATTAAAAGAATAGAGATTTTTGAAAATTATAGAAAAGATTTGATCTGTTTTACATTTTTCCTCTTCATATATAAAAAACATTTCAAAAACTCCTTTTCTTGGGTAAAATATATGGTGTGGTTTTTTTATAGGAAGAAAATGGTTGAGTGTATGGCTTTTAGTCGAGGCCTGAATTCGATTCAGTTTCCGCAAGACGAAAATGCCCCGTATACTAGTGCTAACGGTTCCGGCGTACGTCCCTAAGATACAACGACTATTTACGTCTCGAGTTTACAGCACTTGCAAACTCGAAACACAGCGAACAATAAAGGTGTTTTTAACTTTCAAGCTTTGGAAGGAGGAAATCAGACAATATGCAATATGCAATGCTCGATTTTAAGTTGCTGATTATTTCGTATGTTTATTCAGTCATCAAGGGTCGATTATTATAGGCCTCAGGTGCCTCGTATGGAAAGATCGCATCTTTTGGCTCAAAAAGACACATTTTGCAGACCGGGCAGACTTTTTGTTCGGGCGCACGACCGACGCATGGGCGTGGCGTCTTATTTGTGCGCCAATGTTGGCAGACGGGCGACCTACGACCCGCCTTGCGGCGCGCGATCCGTCCGGCGCTAGTTCGCACATTTATGGCAGGGCGCACGACCCAGATGTACAGGCCGTGCGTCCGCCCGTGCTCGGGTGCGAACATCTTCCCAGTTGAAATCCATTTAATTAATTACAAAAATTAATTAAATCCATTTAATTAATTCAAAAATTAATTAAATCCATTTAATTAATTCAAAAATTAATTAAACATTTATTTTTAAAGGTTTTTGGTGCAAAATGAATAAGGGTCTTGAAGCCCAAGCCCAAGCCCAGGCCCACGACCCTCGACCCACGACCCGGCGGGCGGCGGCGCTCGCGTGCGTGTGTGCTTTGAACCAAACCCACAAGCATGTAGGTCATCACCCCTTTAAAAACTTGGGTGCCCCCAAGGGCCCAAACCCATAAGTCCAACTTGGGATATATAAAGTGTGCAAACTTTTCATCCTTTTCTTATGTAGGATGGAGCATTTCTCCTTCCCCACATTTTTCTCCATACCATTTATTTGTATTAAGTGGCTAACTTCTAGCATTAATTTCTCATTCACCCGGAATCGGTTTTGAGAAATTTCAAATGTTATTCTCATCTACTCTCTTAGTAGAAATTTTACAAATAATTTAATTCCATTTTTCACTAATGGAAACCACTTAATTATTTGGTCAAAATCGGGTCAACACCCATTTCTTAAAGACCAAATTCCAACAATCCCCCACATGAATGGAATTAATGCATGTGTGTATGCAGATTCGCTTGAAAGTCTCGGCGAATCGTGTGAACCCCGCGGCCGAAGAGGGCGGGGATTGATCGCCGGTGCAAGAAGGCACGGACAAGGAGCGGCTCCTGGCAGGCTTCTAGGCGGAGGGGGACATGAATGAACTGATCCCACACCCGAATAAGAGGAGTCGATTCTTTTATTAACCGATTTATGTATCGGATCTGAGACTGTGTAGGTATGAGACTATACAATTGAGTTGAGCTTAAAAGATTTGATAGGTACTACTCATATCAACAAGATACATCTTCTTTTCTGGTGCTCATCATGTAAAAACTCCGAAGTTAAGTGTTCTTGGCCCGGAGCAATGTCATGATGGGTGACCCCTGGGAAGCTGCTCTCAGGGTGCGCGTGAGTGAGGACAAAGCGCTCTGGAAAGACTCGTGTTGGTTTGTGGGGACAGTCGTCGATCTGGAAGGCGGGCCGTTACAAATCGTTATTACATCAGAATAGGTAGCTTGTGGCTTTGAACCTTCCTTAGTAAAATACTATCGGATTTACTAGCTGCTTAGTGACGCGATGTCTTGAACTACTCAGCCGTTCGTATAAACCCAGACAACAGTACTTACACAATAACAACTCTAACACTTGTTGTTCTCACGTTGTGTCCATTTCGGCTCTGGACCATATCTTAGATTCATAAGTATTTCTTTTGAAGCGGCCATTAATTCTCACTTATATAGGTGATCTCCTATTGAAGAGTATCTTGCCATACTCCACCTTTTGGTATAGGAATCATTAAAAGTCTTAAACTTAACCTCACCACATTTAGTAGGTTTATATTCACTTGGATGTATCGAGAATGAGCTAACACATTTTCCAAGTGTTCAGCTGAACATTCATAACTTAGTTGTCCCATTGAACCAAGGTCTTGGGATCTCCAATTCACAAGGTTGGGTTACCGCTATGAACATTCTTTAAGTTATGGATTTTAAACTCATTCCCCTTAACAGTTTATACAGTTGATCTCGATTTATGCCTTTCATAAACGGATCCGCAAGGTTTTCTTTTGACTTCACATAGTCAACCGAATAACCCCATTCGAACTCAACTGTCTATTGGTATTGTGTCTCTGACGTATATGTCTAGACTTACCATTATACATACTGCTTTGTGCCCTTCCAATTGCTGATTGACTATCACAGTGTATCATCACAGCAGGCACATGCTTATTCCAACAAGGAATATCCTCTAATAAGTTTCTAAGCCATTCAGCTTCTTCTCCAGCTTTATCCAAAGCAATGAACTCGAATTCCATAGTGGATCGAGCTATGCACGTCTGCTTAGAAGACTTCCACGACACCGCTCATCCACCTATTGTGAAAATAAATCCACTTGTTGACTTGGAGTCTTTTGTGTCTGATATCCAATTGGCATCACAGTATCCTTCTAATACTACTGGATATCTCATATAAAGTATTCCATAGTTCATGGTATACTTTAAATATCTAAGTACCCTTGTCACGGATTTCCAATGATCCGTACTCGGGTTACTTGTGAACCTACTTAGTTTACTCACTTAATATGCAATGTATGGACGTGTACAATTCGTTAAATACATCAGACTGCCAATTACCCTTGGATATTCCAGCTGAGAAACTGGTTCGCCTCTATTCTTGGCCAAGTGTAGACTTAGATCTACAGGTGTCTTAGGCGGAGGACAATCAAAAGCATTAAACCTTCTAAGTATGCTTTCGACATAATGGGACTGTGACAACACAATTCCATCTGAAGTCCAAGAGATTTTAATCCCTAATATAACATCAGATAATCCCATATCCTTCATGTCAAAGTTCTTCTTCAACATGTTCTTAGTATTCATGATTAAATCATGACTACTACCCATAATCAACATATCATCCACATAAAGGCATACTATGATGCAATCATTTTTAGTACCTTTAATGTAGACACACTTGTCACATTCGTTGATCTTGAAACCATTTGACTTCATGGTCGAGTCAAACTTTTCGTGCCCTTGCTTAGGTGCTTGTTTTAGTCCATAAAGTGACTTAATAAGTTTACACACCTTTCGCTCTTAACCGGGTGCAACGTACCCCTCGGGTTATTCCATATAGATCTCCTCTTCAAGTTCACCACTCAAGAAGGCAGTCTTAACGTCCATTTCATGTATCTCAAGGTTATGCAATGCTGCAATAGCAATGAGAACACGAATGGACGTAATCCTCGTGACAGGAGAATATGTATCTAAGAAGTCATATCCCTCCTTTTGTCTAAACCCTTTAGCTACCAATCGGAATTTATACTTGTCAATAGATCCATCTGCTTTATACTTTCTTTTAAGGATCCACTTGCATCCCAAAGGTTTGCAACCCGGTGGGAGATCAACCAACTCCCAAGTATGATTTTGCATGATGGAATCTATCTCATTATTGATAGCTTATTTCCAGAGAGGAGCTTCTTGACTAGACAATGCTTCTTGAATAGTTCGGGGTTTGTTTTCTAACATATAAGTTAGAAAATCAGGACCAAAAGACGTAGCTACTTTTGTCCTTTTACTGCGTCTTGGTTCCTCTTCATCATCACTTTGAGGTAACCTTGCAGTTTCATATGTTCGTTTACTCGAACTTTCTTTTTTCCGTTCTTTGTTCGGAAAGATATTCTCGAAGAATACAGCATTCCTTGATTCAATGATCATACCTTCATTTATATCAGGAATAGCTGACTTGTGCACTAGAAAGCGATATGCACTACTATAGTTAGAATATCCAATGAAAGCACAATCGATCGTCTTCGGACCGATTCTAACTTATTTCAGCTTAGGTACTTCGACTTTAGCCAAACACCCCCACACTTTGAGGTATTTATATGACAGTTTACGTCCCTTCCATAACTCATATGGAGTTTCGTTTTTACCTTTGTGTGGGATCTTATTAAGAGTGTAGTTCGCAGAAAGTATGACTTCCCCCCACAAGTTTTGGGGTAAGCCAGAACTTAACAACATCGCATTCATCATCTCCTTAAGAGTACGATTTTTGCGTTCTGCAACTCCATTTGATTGAGGTGAGTAAAGTGCAGTCGTTTGATGAATTATACCCGCTTTTGAGCAAAATTCTTCAAACGGAGCAACATACTCTCCGCCTCTATCACTTCGAATCATCTTAATTTTCAAATTAAGCTGATTTTCAACTTCATTCTTATACGTTTTAAAAGCTACTAAAGCTTCATCTTTGCTTTTCAAAAGATACACATAGCAAAATTTTGTGCAAACTTAACAACATCGCATTCATCATCTCCTTAAGAGTACGATTTTTGCGTTCTGCAACTCCATTTGATTGAGGTGAGTAAGGTGCAGTCGTTTGATGAATTATACCCGCTTTTGAGCAAAATTCTTCAAACGGAGCAACATACTCTCCGCCTCTATCACTTCGAATCATCTTAATTTTCAAATTAAGCTGATTTTCAACTTCATTCTTATACGTTTTAAAAGCTACTAAAGCTTCATCTTTGCTTTTCAAAAGATACACATAACAAAATTTTGTGCAATCGTCAATAAACATTATGAAGTACTTTTTTCCACCTCGGGTTTGCACAAGTTTTAAATCACACACATCTGTATGAATTAACTCGAGTGGTTTGGTACTTCTCGTTACCGAATGAAACGGTGCTTTGGCCAACTTTGCTTCAACAAAAATTTCGCATTTGTCTTGTGAATCGGTTTTAAACGTAGGTATTAATTCCAGATTCACTAACCTTTTAATTGTGTTGAAGTTTACGTGTCCTAATCTATCATGCCATAAATTAGAACAATCCAACAAGTAAACAGAAATAACGTTTTTATTCTTCGCCTCTTGGCGGAAAATAGGCATTACAGACATCTTAAACAGACCCTTATCAAGGTAACCTTTACAAAGAAACTGACCATTCTTGGTCATTACAAACTTGTTGTACTCAAACACTAATCTAAACCTGGCCTTATGACCGGAAACCAAATTCTTGCGGATGTCCGGGACATGCAGCACATCTACAAGCGTAAGCTCCTTTCCGGAAGTCTATTGAGCACCACTTTTCCAAGCCCAACGATGTTGGAAGTCGAAGAGTTCCCCATGAACAGCTTCCTTCCATTAATCGGAGTGTAGGAGGAGAACATCTCCTTGTCGACACAAATGTGACGAGTAGCCCTGGTATCTATCCACCACTCCCTTGGGTTATCTACCATATTGGCTTCAAACACAACGGCGATGAGATCGAGCTTCGACATGTCGATTGGAACCGACTTGTGCTCCGTCACATTGGCTTGTTGGTTGCCACCTTGATTGCCCTTTTTAGGGTGTTGGCAATCCTTCACCATGTGGTTCGGTTTGCCACAGTTGTAGCAATTCCTCTTGAACTTTTTGGCCTTGCCTTTCTCTTTCCCGGAGTGCTTGCATTTCTTGCTAGTGCTCGATTCAGCAAGATTGGCCTTAGCCTCCATTCTAGACTTACTGGATTTCACATTTGATTTTTGGTTGTCTTCTTCGATCCGAAGCCGAACAATCAGATCCTCAAGCCCCATCTCTTTACGCTTGTGCTTGAGGTAATTTTTGAAGTCCTTCCACAATAGCGGCAGTTTCTCGATTATTGCAGCCACTTGAAAGGATTCATTCAAAATTATCCCTTCAGACACTAAGTCGTGAAGTATGATTTGAATCTCCTGAACTTGGTTGATCACCGTTTTGGTGTCAACCATCTTGTACTCCAGAAATTTGCCGACAACATATTTCTTTGTGTCGGCATCTTCCATCTTGTACTTCTTCTCCAAGGAATCCCACAGTTCCTTGGACGTCTTGAACGTGCTATACACATTGTAGATGGTGTTGTCTAGCCCGCTCAACACATAGTTGCGACACAAAAAATCGCTGTTATGCCAAGCATCCACAGCGATTCTCCGGTTCTTGTCAACTTCTTCATCGCCTACGGAGGGAGGGGGTCATCCTTCAATAAACGTGACAACCCTAAGGTCGTCAAGTAAAATAGCATCTTCTGTTGCCAAAGTTTGAAGTCGGCGCCGAAAAACTTGGGTGGCTTTTCGCCGTGAGCGGGAGCAGCAGCCATAGGTGTGAACGAGATTGATGATGATGCCATTGTCTTCAACAGAAATGGAGTTTTCGTCTTGCGATTGTTGGGTAAAATATATGGTGTGGTTTCTGTATAGGAAGAAAATGGTCGAGTGTATGGCTTTTAGTCGAGGCCTGAATTCGATTCAGTCTCCGCAAGATGAAAATGCCCCGTATACTTGTGCTAACGATTCCGGCGTACGTCCCTAAGATACAACGACTATTTACGTCTCGAGTTTACAGCACTTGCAAACTCGAAACACAGTGAATAACAAAGGTGTTTTTAACTTTCAAGCTTTGGAAGGAGGAAATAAGACAATATGCAATATGCACTGCTCGATTTTAAGTTGCTGATTATTCCGTATGTTTATTCAGTCATCAGGGGTCGATTATTATAGGCCTCAGGTGCCTCGTATGGAAAAATCGCGTCTTTTGACTCGAAAAGACACATTTTGCACTGACAGATGCACCTGTTCAAGGGCGCACGACTGACGACGGGTCGTCTTGTTGGTCACATTCTGAGGGCGCACGACCGGACGCGACGCACGGCCGCGGCCCGCCCCGTCTCGGTGCGAACCTCTTCCCAGTTGAAATCCATTTAAATAATTACAGAAATTAATTAAATACGTTTAATTAATTCAAAAATTAATTAAACATTTATTTTTAAAGGTTTTTGGTCCAAAAAGAATAAGGGCCTTGAAGCCAGGCCCACGACCGGACGGGCGGGCCGGCCGGTGGCCGGCGGCGGGTGGGGCGCGCGCGCGTGTGTGCTTTGCACCAAACCCATAAGCATGTAGGTCCTCACCCAATTAAAAACTTGAGTGCCCCCAAGGGCCCAAACCCATAAGTCCAACTTGGGATATATAAAGTGTGCAAACTTTTCATCATTTTCCTATGTGGGATGGAGCATTTCTCCTTCCCCACATTTTCTATTTTTCATACCATTTATTTGTATTAAGTGGCTAACTTCTAGCATTAATTTCTCATTCACCCGGAATCGATTTTGAGAAATTCCAAATGCTATTCTCATCTACTCTCTTAGTAGAAATTTTACAAATAATTTAATTCCATTTTTCACTAATGGAAACCACTTAATTATTTGGTCAAAATTGGGTCAATACCCATTTCTTAAAGACTAAATTCCAACACCTTTTACGTTTATCAAATTATTGAAGTTACCACCTTAAATTTAAAACACAATCAAACTTTGGGGGATTTTTTGTAAGTTTCAAAAATCATTTTTTTTTTTTGGTTTTAAATTAGCCCAAACCTTGGAGGGCTTTTTGTAGTTATCCCTAAATTTAATTTCTTCAAAATCCACATTCACCTCCTTCACACTTCCCAGTCTACATGATAAATCTAGCTCTTAGCTGGCACAAACCCAATACTGGTGCAAGAAAATAACAAGGTCCCAGCCTCTCATCGGTTCAATCGGTGGTGTTTCGAGAAATGATAGAAGTCAATGCATTTGGGCTTTTTCATGATTACTTTCCTATTTTGTCATCATAGCCTCTTGCCAAAGCTAGCTCTACGTTTTTGCAAGGTATTAATGCATTAACAGCGGCGGAACCAGGAAGGAACACTAAGGAGGGCCAATAGTCGGGAGATAAAATTTTTATTTTATATAATAGTAAATTTAAATATATTATATATTTGCATCAAATACAATGTCGATACTCATAATTAAGCAATCCAAAATACATAATTAAAATACTAATATATTTAAATTTAGAACATCTCTCATGAATATTAGAAAATCATTTATAAGTGAATCTATACTATATTTTTGTACAACTTGCTTTTCAATAAATATTAACAAACAATCTATGAGAATACGTTGATTTTTTGTGGCTTCATCCACAAAGAAAAAAATATATTAAATATAGTCTAGACCACTAAAAAATTACACTTAAAATCTGTAACGACCTAATTTTATGAAATTAAAGTACTCTAAAAATATTATTAAGAAAACACAAATTTATAAATTAAAGTGATCCCAATAATTATCAAAACAATTTGATTGAGAATTTTTAATTCTTAAGGAAAAAATATAATAATAATAATAATATTACATCTTCCAAATTAAAATATCTAACAATTGTTCCAAGCATAAACCGGAAAAATTAAAGACATAAATCTAAAATTTAGTCCGATCATAATTATTTAAAATATAAATATATCATGATTTATTCCACCATCCACAACATCATATCTTCAGCCGGATTCCTCAACCTGAAAGTCTTGATAATAATAGGGGTGAGCTTCATCTCGCTCAGTAGGGATATATCTGTCAATATTTAATATAAGATGAAAAGCATTCACATAATTACAACAATAAATTCTTTAATTTCCTCTTTTTCCTCTCGATGGGTCGGATTCATATAGTATTGCGGGTTCACCCCGAAGATACGTTTGGTCCCGGACCCTTTTCATGGCTCCTAGCTTATATGAATTTATTTCCTCTTGACATATATTGCAATCAATGAAGTATAATCATGAAACATTAAATAAAGACAAATAATATTGTAATCCCTACCTTAGTAACCGCAGATACTTGATGTAGAAAAATTGAACAATAAAAGTCCTAGTCCTCGATCCCCTCATTTTCTATTATAGAGAATTTAGAAAGTTGTGAAAAAATATGTGGGTTAACCATGTATTTATAGGCTAATTTTTATTTTTATTTCTATATTTGTTTTTAAAAATCCTAATTAACCCCTAACATAACCTCTAAATTAACCTATAAACTAACCCCTAAAATAACCCCTAAAATAAACCCTAAAATAGCTCCTAAATTAACCCCTATTTTCTTTTTTCTGTTATCAGATTCTACTCTCCTTAAATAAAATTTCGTCCTCAAAATTCGATATCTTACCTGGAATTGAAAATTTTGGGTACTTGATAGGAATGTCCTCTTCACGCTCCCAAGTAGCTTCATTTTTGCCATGACGTCTCCACTGTACTTTGATCAGAGCAATATTTTTGTTTCTCAAATGGTGAATCTTGCGTTCCAAAACAGCTTCAGGTGCTTCCTCATAAGATAAGTCGATGTTGATTGCCAGATCTTTATAATTCACAATGTGACTTCGGTCATGGACGTACTTTCTTAGCATAGAGACGTGAAAAACATTGTGCACACTTGATAGACTCGGTGGTAATGCTAGCTGATAAGCTAAATCTCCAACTCGTGTAAGGATTTCAAATGGTCCGATATATCTCGGTCTCAACTTTCCCTTTTCTCCAAATCGGATAACACCTTTAATAGAAGCTACTTTCAGAAATACTTTTTCTCCTTCATCAAACTATATATGTTTTCTCTGTCAATCAGCATACGACTTTTGTCTATCTTGAGCCATCTTTATTCGATCTCATATTATAGCTATCTTCTCAATAGTTTGCCGAATTAATTCAGGCCCCAAAATTTTTCTTTCACCAACTTCGCTCCAATATAGTGGTCATCTACACTTTCTTCCATATAACGCCTCGTATGGAGCCATCCCAATAGTCGCTTGATAACTGTTGTTATAAGCGAATTCTACCAAGGGTAATAATATTTTCCAATAACTTCCTAGGTCGAGCACACATGCTCTCAACATATCTTCCAATATTTGTATAGTCCTTTCAGACTGTCCATCTGTTTGCGGGTGGTAAGCCGTACTAAAGTTTAGCTTCGTTCCCAATGCACTTTGTAGACTTTTCCGAAACTTAGAAGTAAAACGCGTATCTCTGTCTAATAATTGACATGGGAACTCCATGAAGTCCCACTATCTCTTCAATATAAATTTGTGCATATCGCTCCATACTAAACGTCATGTTAACAGGTAAGAAATGAGCTGACTTTGTTAACCGATCTACTACAACCCAAACAATATTGTTTCCCTTAACTGATGGTGGAAGCCCTACCACAAAGTCCATTGTTATGTGCTCCCATTTCCATTCTGGAATGTCAAGGGGTTTGAGCAAACCAGATGGTCTTTGGTGTTCGGCTTTAACTTGCTGACAAATCAAGCATTTTTCTACAAAAATTCCAATGTCTGTTTTCATACTTCGCCACGAAAATACTTCTCTTAAAAGGACATCTGTTTCCAATGAGCTGTGTACGGCGTACAGTGAGCTTCTTCGAGAATTTCTTTTTTAAGCCCTTCTTCTTTAGGAACGCATAATCTCCCTTCATAAGTCAAAGTATCATCATTTGTTATAACAAATCCTTTTACATTCTCTTCACGAACTTTTTCTTCATTTTGCTCAAGAATTTATATCGAGGTTGAGCATCTTTTATCTTCTCTCTCAGAGTAGGTTGCACCACCAAAGATGCTAGTACTATCTCTGTGCTTTTTGGTGGCACCACTACTTCAATTCTCATCCTGGTCAATTCTCTCAAAAGATGTTATTGCTCAGATATCAAACTTGACATTTCTCCTTTTGTTTTACGACTTAATGCATCGGCTACAACATTAGCTTTACCCAGATGATAGCTGATAGCGCAATCTTAGTCATTCACCAATTCCAACCACCTTCTTTGCCTCATGTTTAGCTCTTTCTGAGTAAACAGATATTTCAAGCTTTTGTGGTTGGTGAAGATTTCACATTTCCCTCCATATAGGTAATGGCGGCAGATCTTTAATACATGCACTACAGCAGCTAACCCTAGGTCGTGAGTAGGATAATTTAACTCATGTGGCTTTAGTTGTCTTGAGGCGTAGGCAACCACTTTACCATGCTGCATTAGCATACATCCCAAGCCTTGTTTTGATGTATCACTATAAATAACAAAATCTTTAGTGGTGTCAGGAATTGTTAATACTGATGCAGAAGTTAGCCTTCGCTTCACTCCTGAAAGCTTTCTTCGCATTTCTCATTTCATTGGAACTTCTCCCCTTTTCTTGTCAGTCGAGTCATAGCCACAGCTATCTTTGAGAATCCTTCAATAAATCTCTGATAATAGCCTGCCAAACCTAGAAAACTGCGAACTTCATTCACATTCGTAGGTTCACTCCATTCGTTGATCGCTTCAACTTTAACCGGGTCCACTTCAATTCCTTGAGTAATGATTACATGTCCAAGAAATACCACTCGATCTAGCCAAAACTCGCATTTCTTGAATTTCGCATATAATTATTCCTTGCGAAGTGTTTCTAGCACTATTCTTAAGTGTTCAGTATGTTGCTCTCTATTCTTTGAATATTCAAGTATATCATCTATAAAGACTATGACGAATTGGTCTAGATACAAATGAAACACTCTATTCATCAAGTCCATGAATACTGCTGGTGCATTACTTAACCCAAATGGCATTACTACAAACTCATAATGTCCGTATCGGGTTCTAAATGTTATTTTCGAAATATCACTCTCTTTAACTTTTAACTGATGATATATGGATCTCAAGTCGATCTTAGAAAAAGTGTTGGCACCTCTCAATTGATCGAACAAGTCTTCAATCCTCGGTAGTGGGTACTTGTTCTTCACTGTAAGTCGATTAAGTTCTCTATAATCGATAAACATTCTAAGTGACCCGTCTTTTTTCTTTACAAATAGAACTGGTGCTCCCCACGGTGATACACTAGGTCTAATAAATCCCAAATCCAAAAGTTCTTATATTTGCGCCTTTAACTCTTGTAACTCCTTTGGCGTCATCCTATAGGGTGCCTTAGATATAGGTGCTACACCAGGTACCAAATCTATTCCAAATTCAACCTGGCGATCTGGAGGAATTCCCGGCAAGTCTTTTGGAAATACATCCAAAAATTCTTGCACAATTGGTACGTCATTAGGTGTCACTTCGGATGTCGAGGTATCTACTAAACTCACTAGATATCCTTGACAATTTTTCTTTTTCAATATCTTCCTTGCCTTCATTGCCCATATTGCTCGTGGTACTGCCTTAGACTTAATCACATAGAATTTTATCTCATCATTTCCTGGCAGTTTGAATGTTATCTCTTTCTCATGACACTTAATGTCTGTCTGATATCTACTAAGCCAATTCATACCTAAGATTACGTCAAAATCCTTCATCTTAATTATGTATAGATCAGCTTTAAGATATTTTCCCCCTATATTCACTTCAACATCATTATTCACCGAGTCAGTTGTTATTGAATTTCCAGATGGCAAGCCAACCTCAAGAGGTTCACTTGCTCTAGCACTCTTATGTCCTAATATAGCATGAAATTTTGCAGATAAAAATGAATGTGTGGCACCCGTGTAGAAAAGTACAAGAGCAGGTATTCCAGAGATGGTTAGCATACCTGACATTGTACTCAGGTTCTGAGCAGCTTCTTCCTGAGTCATAGCATACAATCGAGCTCTACCTCCAGATGTTTGTTCTCTTCTTTCCCGCTTAGCTTTTAAAAGAGGACAATTAGAGACTTCATGTCCTAGCTTCTTACACTTGAAGCATTTTCCTTGTCCAGCTAAACATTCTCCAAAATGATTCTTCTTGCATTTTGGGCAAGTTGGCCTGTCTGCTTTTTGTAGTTGGACGTGCATTTCCATCGGTCTTTATCTGTTTATTTTGATTTTGATTTTTATTTTGTTTTGCCCCTTCCTATTTTCTTTTCTCAGACAGCACAACCAACTATTGCTCCTCCTCGTCCCCAGCAAAACTTGCCTCCACATCATGAGATTCTCACAATCACCGAGTATTCCAAATCTCCTTGAGCAGATAGTATTCCTGATAGTTGTGCTCGAAGTCCCCTTCTAAACCTCAGAGCCTTTTTCAAATCAGTATCCACTAGGTGTGGAGCAAACCGACTTAGTTGATTGAACTGTCTCTCATACTATGTGACATTCATGTTTCTTTGTTTAAAGTTAAGGAATTATATCTCCTTCTTGTCTCGATATGATTGTGGGAAATATTTTTCCATTACAATCACTTTGAACTCATCCCATGTTAAAGCATTCCACTCTTCCTCAGTCTTAGTCCTCCAATACCCTTCCCACCAATGATCAGCGTCTTCAGTGAGTTGGAAGGCAGCACATACAACTCCCTGTTTGTCTGTGCAGCCAATAAGTCAAAAAAATCCTCTCTAACGATCGGAACCATTCTTCTACTGCGGTCGAGCCGTCACGTCCGTTGAATGTGGGTGGACGATAGTGATGAAATTGTTCCACAACTCGTGCATTATTGTTGTTGTTGTCCCCGTTGTTCTGCACACCTCTGAGGAACTCAACAATTATATCTCCAGCAGTAGCAGTGGTTTGATTTCCTGTGTTAGTGGAGTTCTCACCGTTGACTTGATTTCCACGACGGAGAGCCATATTCCTAAGGTCATACATAATGTATTTATTATTATTTATCCCAAGTTATTAATGGATTTTACATGAAATATCTAACTTAAAATCTAAATATCATAATATAATGGTCAAATAAATTAGTATCAATTAAAAGACAACTAAGCTTTATATATAATAATGATTTATTTATCAATTATTGCAATACATAGACCCATCTATCTCTACTGATCCATGTCTTCATCATCCTCCGGATCTTCTTCCGGATCTTCTTTTGGATCTTCTTCTGGGTTTCCTTCCGGTTCCTCATCTTCTGACATAGCCTCATTGTTCAAAAACTCAATCCATTTACGGTATAACCTGGCAGTAAATGTCCCGTAGTTGATTTTGGGTCGGTCATCATGCCCGTCATACTCCAATAATGAGGCATAAAGCTTTTCAGCCTTGACGTTCCAAAACCAAGGTAAGCTATCAATCACTCTATGGGAGGCAGCGCGTTCGTTTGGAGCGCCGATGACATTCCTCACATTGTACCTCCTCAATTTGATAGTTGAAATAATGATTGAGTCGGTTAATGGGATGGTTCGGACCCAAGTTATTATTATTATTGTTCTTTCTTGCAGTGTGGCGAGTGCGAGTTCCTGCCATCTATATATATATATCCATTTGCAACCATAAATCTATTTTTACATTTTTTTTTTGAAGGAATACAAGATTTATGTTCTTCTAACATTTAAACTGGTATTATATATCTAAAGCAGAATATAGTAACATGAAATCATAATAAAATACATCATGATATAAATGTGCATATTGATACAACTGTATAATGTAACTTGCATTAATAATTCTCATACCTTGAGGAGATCGGCAAGATATGATGGAGGTGGATGTTATTATATCATTTTATCTTGTACAAAATTTGTCTTTTTTTTGAAAAAAAAAAACTATATATTTTAATTTTTAATAATTTCTTTTAACAAGCCTACAGAAACGTAGACCTGCTCTGATACCAATTGTAATGACCTAATTTTATGAAATTAAAGTACTCTAAAAGTATTATTAAGAAAACACAAATTTGTAAATTAAAGTGATCCCAATAATTATCAAAAAAAATGATCGAGAATTTTTAATTCTTAAGGAAAAAATATAATAATAATAATAATAATAATAATAATAATAATAATAATATTACATCTTCCAAATTAAATATCTAACAATTGTTCCAAGCATAAACCAGAAAAATTAAAGACATAAATCTAAAATTTAGTCCGATTATAATTATTTAAAATATAAATATAGCATAATTTATTCCACCATCCACAACATCATATCTTCAGCCGGATTCCTCAACCTGGAAGTCTTGATAATAATAGGGGTGAGCTTCATCTCGCTCAGTAGGGATATCTCTGTCAATATTTAACATGAAAATTATTCACATAATTACAACAATAAATTCTTTAATTTCCTCTTTTTCCTCTGACTGGCCAGTACCTACATATAGCATTGCGGGTTCATCCCGAAGATACGTTTGGTCCCAGACCCTTTTCATGGCCCCTAGCTTATATGAATTTATTTCCTCTTGACATATATTGCAATCAATGAAGTATAATCATGAAACATTAAATAAAGACAAATAATATAGAAATCCCTACCTTAGTAACCGCAGATACTTAATGTAGAAAAATTGAACAATAAAAGTCCTAGTCCTCGATCCCCTCATTTTCTATTATAGAGAATTTAAAAAGTTGTGAAAAAATATGTGGGTTAACCATGTATTTATAGGCTAATTTTTATTTTTATTTCTATATTTATTTTAAAAATCATAATTAACCCCTAACATAACCCCTAAATTAACCTATAAACTAACCCCTAAAATAACCCCTAAATTAACTCCTAAATTAACCCCTATTTGTTTTCTGTTATCACAAAATCACTTCAATACGACGAAGCCAGGAATTTTGGGTAGGGAGGCCCAACTAATATTAATATAAAAAGAGTCCGTCGGATTTTTGGTCACTTCTCCATAATAAAAATAGTTTTAACCATGTATTTTAGCCATTTTTGATTTCAAATTTCCACTTTGTCTTTTTTTCATTTTTAGGTACCAGTCCATGACTCGGTACCCAAAAATATACCGCATTAATATTTTTAAATATAATCAAGTACCTCATCAGAGAACACAAGAAGGATATGACCGTGTCAAAATGGCTCAAAAACATGTTTTAGAAAAATATGACTATTTTTCATTTTTACAAAACATAAGTGGGCAATTTGTCCATTACCACATATACAAATGAAAAATAATACATCAAATTTAAAATAAGTAAAAGTTTTGATTAAGTCATTGTATTAATTCAACCACATCATAATATTCATAAATAAATAACAAAATACAATTACATCAATATACCAAAAAGGATAAATAGAGACACGGAATAATGCAAAAATTAAAGTTAAAGTTTATGGCGGAACTTAAAAATTGTACAAGATTTTAAGAAAAGGGAAAACATGACCAATACTCATATTTTCAAGATTTACAAATCAAAATAGGAAAGATGAATGCAATACAATTGAAGAATTATTTTTCCCCAATTTTCTATTTTTTATTTTAAGATTAAAAAGTAAAATGACCAAAATACCCCTACTTTTTTTCAGGATTTTAAAAATAAAATAATCTATGTGACAATATCAATATCAATATGTGACAATATCAATATAAAATTAATATTATAATGGCCCCCCTAGGCCCCTACATAGCTTCGTCTATGTAACAATATCAATATCTAATCAATAATAATCTTTTAAAAATAAAAGAAAAAATAAACTAACACTAATGAAGGTTTGAATAAAGTTTCATTGACCATTATAATATTAATTTTTAATATACATTAATTAATAAATACCAAATCCAAAAGAAAAAGATTGAAATAAACCCCAAAATTATATGTAGAAAATGAAAAAAAAATTAAAATGTTGGGGTGGGGGGGGGCAAGGGCCCCTCCCAATACACCTAGTTCCGCCATTATGCATATACCATACAAAATGGTATTTTGGGAAACTGGCGCATTCAACATTCTCTCATCCTTATCCGTGAGTATCCCAGCTGCATGGATTATCATATCTCCCACATCCGTAAAGAAGGATAAGGTCTACTTAGAATAGATGCACTAGGCGGCCTGCCTTCATTTCCGTACCTACTACCATTAAAGGTTTTACTTAGAATAGGTGCTCTAGGCATACCTTCATCTCGGTTAAGGGAAATAACTAGCATATGTTATTTTCCTTGTATAACAATTGTATATCTTCTGTATAAATTTCATATCAATATATAGGTTGCATATTCATAGGGTGTCAATCAGGTTGTGTTTCGTATTCGCGGGTCTTGTACACATTTTACATGACTCGAACAAGACATGTTTAATTATCCATGTCAAGATGCACAACACGAACACAATTTTTTTATGACACGGACAGCCCGACATGACACATAATACCAATATTGTTTAAAGTTTGACATGAAAACTTCAAAAAAAAAATAGAGAAAAAGCTTAAATTACCAATAAAATACATTAACTTTACAAGAAATGCATTCAATAAGTTGTCCAATATCATATAACCAACTAAAACATCACAAAATATAAAAATAACATGTCCACTATACAACTAAATGAGTTAAATATATTAATCATGTTGACACACGAGTCGACTATATGACTAATTTTTTCCCGTGTTAACCGTGTCGGACCTGAATTTGACCAAACCCTCGAAGGATTGTACCTATACGGCTATACCTAGTAAATTCGTGTTAGGTTCGTGTCGGGTTATCATGTCGTGTTACAAAATGACGCCCCTAGGCAGAGCCGGTCCTAAGTTTCGAGGGACCTGGAGCGAATAAAAAAAATGGGGCCCTTGTGTTTACATAAAAAAGTTAAAAATAAAAAAAATAACGGTACAAATAAAATTCCGTTGATTTAACATTAAAAAATAAAATATATAATAACAAAAATAAAATACTCAACCTTTAACATTTCGGTCTTATTAAAATAAATTACGAAAAAGATTGTGTAAGTCCAAGCGGCTACGATAATCTAGAGGGGGTGAATAGATTATCTCCATCTTTTCGATTTCGCCCTCTTTTTCGAACAAAACAAGCCAAGACAATAATAAAGGTGCGGGAAGTAAACAACACGCGTCGATTTATAGAGGTTCAACCCACCTAGGGTCTAATCCTCCACCACCCCAGTATATCCGGGATGGATTTCAAAAAGAAAAAAGATTTTATTAATTTACCAAAAATTAATACAACACCAACTTACAACAACACCTTGAAGAGCACCACACTCTTCTTGAACACCACCTTTGAGATTACCACAATCTCACTTGAAGATTACCACAATCTCCAACGGCACCTTGTGAAGATTACCACAATCTTCAACCTTGAAGAATACCAAATTCTTCAACACCTCAACAAGAAGATTACCACAATCTTTTCACACCTAACACCTAGATCACACAAGTGTGTTCTTACCACAAGAACACTCACAAGGATATCTTGTGTTGAATGATAACCCAAAAATTCAAGATTACAACTCGATAATTGATAATACAATAGAGTGCAAGTGTAATCAAGAAAAGCCTAGACCTCAAGAATGTGAAAGTGAATAGCTAGGCAAATTACAACAAGAAATAAGACAATGTAAGAACAAGTGTATTCTTAAGTGTATCTTGTTGTGTTGTAGTTTTCTCTCTAGTAGTTGTGCTTCAAATCTTCCTCTATTTATAATGGATGTCTTGTACATGATAGGCTCCTCTTGGGGACATGAATTCTGTAAAAAATTGAAAGACAATTAAAGAAAAGAGCTGTTAGAAATCCATCCCACAAAATAAGGGAAAGTTGTCTGTTTGTCAAACAATCGAATTTTTCTTTGTCAAACCATAGGCGACCAGGTCAAGCACAAATAGAAATTTGAAACATAACGCAGCAATTTTACATAGGGTGACCGGTCGACGTAGGCTTCGACCGGTCACCCATTGCTGGCCCGGTCGAGGGAGGAAATGAGAAATGAAAGCAGTTTACGTTCACGAGGGGGCGCCGAGGCACCGGTCGCCCTCAAGGTCGACCTCCCGGGTCGACCGGCCGCCCTCGATTTTGTTCCCGTCCCTTTTTCTTCTCCAAAACTCAACACAGTGCGGGTTGCCTATAGGGCGACAGATCGTTCTGAAACATAAGTGTTGTCCAATTTTATATCGAAAATAAACTTCAAGAAATATTCCGAAAAATAGTAAAAATATTTTAAACCGATCGGGAGTATTAGGACAACATTCAGGGACATAGTTTTGATGTAAAAATATTTTGATATAAAATCATTAAAAGCGTTGTCCATTTTAGTCGAAAACAAACTTGAAGAAATACTCCATAAAGTATTAAAACTATTTTAAATCATTTAGGAGTATTTGGACAACCTTTAAAAACATTGTTTTGGTATAAAAACAAAATCATCAAAATCATGATCAAACCATTTATCAAACAATCTCCCCCTTTTTGATGATTACAAACCAAAATAATTCAACAAGATCGATTTTGAAAACAAAACAATTTTGAGAGGCGATTTTGAAAACAAAAACAAGTTTTCCGGTCAAAGAAGAATATCCGTTGAGAGCGACAACATTCCGCGCACTATAAACGCAAGGATGGGAGTAGAGATATTCAAACACATATAGCAAATGCTCCCCCTATCAACATGCAATCTCCCCCTGTCAACAAAACATCATCAGACAAGTGTATAAGTCCATCATACAACAATTGGACTAAGTATAATGCACAACTTATGACTTTAGGAATCCATAGCTTATAGCTTACAACAATTGGACTAAGTATAATGCACAACTTATGACTTTAGGAAGCCATAGCTTATAGCTTCTTTTGTTTAGCTTAACTTAGCTTTTATGAGCTAATGAGTTTTATAACTTGTTTCTCCCCCTTTGGAATCATCAAAAAGAATGTTAGCACGATAAAAACATCATATAATCATGTCAGAGTGCGCAACTAAACCGATGTATCGAGCTATTTGAACAATGAAACTTATAGGCCAAATGGGAGGGAAAAGTCGATCATACGACTTGTAGAAGCTTATGAAAACTCATTTGATTTGCAAAAACATGATTTCTATAAATATATGAGACTTTTGAAATCGAGAGAATCATGTAGGTGATGAATTTTTCATTGAAACATTTTTATCGAACACTTTTCTTGGGCGTCAAGTTTTAAAGAAGATGTATATAGCCCTTGTAAATGTAATCAAGCCAAGTTTTTCATCACCAAAATCAGTTCAAGCACAATACAATACATCATAAGTGACAAGCTCATCAAATTCATATGAAACTTTCATCAACAATATAACAAATAAGTCACAATCTCAAGGGTTCAACCCAATTGAGCAAAGGAAGTAGAATTCTTACCATTTAATCGGTAAAGACAAGCAATGATGATGATAATCGAGCTAGATAATCCCCAAAATATAAATTTTATGAAACAAAACACATTTGAAGTGAAATGTGTGTGAAATTTGCAAAGGGGACGAAATATAGAAGAAAACTTGTGAAAATAAGAATCTCAGACAGAACACATTTTATCCGAGAAAATGGCTTAGGGCGACAGGTTGTCTTTGAGGGCGACTGCAGGTTGCCCTCAACCACATCACCACTGTCTTGCCAGGTTTTTCAAAATCCGAATTTTGATCCAAAAATCCGATTTTTCGCCCCTAAGTTTTAAAAACATGCAAAATGCAAACGTAGACATCATTCAATATACATTATGTCATAATCAAGCTTGAAATGAGGTAAAATACTCGGCGGTGAGTGATTAAAAAAGTCCGCGAGTTATCCTTGAGACGGAATTAAACACGCCTCAAGTTTTTGTTAAAACATGCAATCCCTTAACAATTATATCGAATCTCAATATGTTTAGTTCGATTATGACGAACCATATTTTGAATAATTTTGACCGGACTTGTTATCCCGAAACATAAGAACGTTTTAAAGCTTTGGATACAACAAGTCATAAGAAGAAGTGTCTTTCAAATATTTGAAAATTTCTTTTAACGACACTTTAATGAGATTCGTTGGGATAGTTTTTGAAGTAGAGCATATAGACATAAGGCATATGGAATGTCGAGTCTATAGGAATAATACAAGAAAACATACCTCGAATTTGTTTGTCGGCCGATATGCCTTTCTCAACCTTTGTCAATTTTCTCATTTGTAGCCATATAGGTTGAAATGGTTCTTTATTTCTTCTTTTCTATACTTTGAGTGTGGAATATAACCACCTTCTTGGTATTGTTGAATTTGAATTCCAATGAAGAGATTGCGCTTTCCTCATCATTATCATCTTAGATTCACCTTGCATTGACTTAGAAAAATATCTTGCACAAAATATTCATTAGTAGCACGAAAAATATTATCAACATAAATTTGCACAAGTAAACAATCTTGCCATTTTTCAAAAACAAAGAGTTGTATCAACTTTACCTCTTGTAAAAACATTTAGCAAAAATAGCTAAGTCTATCATACCATACATGGGGTACTTGTTTTAAACCACACCTGGCCTTTTATAAAAATCATTTGGCCTAGAAAAATTTTTAAACCCCGAAGGTTGTTTTACATATACTTCTTCTTGAATAAAACCATTGAGAAAATTGGATTTAACATCCATTTGGTAAAGCTTGTTTTCTTAAAACAAGAGTGGACAAGTAAAATGCAAATAGCTACTAAATGTGCTATGAGTGCAAATGTTACATCAAAATCAATTACCTTCTTCTTGAAAATACCTTCGAGCTACTAACCTCGCCTTAGTTCGACCAATGTTGCCTTGGTCATCGAGTTTGTTCCGGAATACCCTTTTTGTCTTCTTCATCACTCTCATCATAGGGCATCCAATTGATATAAGGTGTTCATAATAGAACATTTACATCCAAATATTTTGAGGTAATTAATATTTGGAGTACTTCATTTCTCATCTACACAACTTAACAAACTCATTAATGGCATCGCTTATATAAGCAAGAAAAAATAGTCCAAGTGTAAAAACATGCCTCAATCATCAATCACAAATCATAATGATAAAAGTGTAGGCTAAGAGATATCACAAGTAAGCTCACGCCATAAAAATCCATAAGAGATGATGATATACTTTAGTCTACAAAAATGCACAAAAGTTTTAAAAACATCATATAAGGTCTTCTTTTTCAAAAAAACAATTTAAAAGCACAAATATATATTGAAGACCTTAATTAAAAAATAAATACTTGAAAACTCACTTTGCAATTAAGACACAAATAAAAGCATGCATAATAACAAAATAAAATGCATATTTAAATAGGGAGATACGGGTTACCAATTACGCCATTTCCATGGGTTGTGCCGTTCCCATTGTTGATGATATCTTTCCCTTTGAGAATCGTCTTGTTGATGATGTCTTTGTCATTTCCATGGATTGTGTTCTTCCCATTTTTGATTATATCTTTTTCTTGGAAATTGGCTTTTTTGAAAATGTTTTCTCCTTCTTTGATCAAATGACGTAGTCATTTGATATCTTCTTGGCGGTATAACTTTTCTCCGATCATTATTTCGCCGGGTACCTAATACAACATTATTTTGTGGTACCCTGAAGTGTTTGGGTCCTTTAGGATTAGCTTTGAGACTTTTAGGTCTCCAACAATAATTAGAGTTATTTCTAGCCCGACAAGTATTTACATGACCCTTCTTACCGCAATAAAAGCAAGTAACATCACTAATATGCATAGGAACTCGATTCCTTTTCATATGATTTATACCATTAGGCTCATGATCAAGTTTACTCTTCAAATTATCACAATCATAAACATTCACAACATTGGGCAATTTATTGGTACTCAAGTTGGATTTTGATAAATCATTTTTCATGCAATTAATATCCTCAACAAGAGTACTATTTTGTTTTTCAAGGTTTCTAACCTTGTCAAGTGTGGTGGTGTGAGCACATGATAGTGATTCATAGGAAGTAAATAAACTATCCTTTTCATTTTTCAAAACATTGAATTCCTTTTTCATATTTTTGTACTTAACAAGTAAATTTTGGAATTCATTTTGAAGATCGTCAAAATCATTTTGCAAATCACTATAATCATTTTGAATAACAATATCATAGGAAGTAGAGGGTTTAAGACATACCTCGTTTTCTTCTTCGATGCCCATAAGACAATGTTCAACTTCTTCATAGTTGGAAGTTGTAAGAGGCTTGTTCCTTATATTTGACATTGTATCCCTTTGAGAAGTAGATGTTTTTGTTTGACTCCTTTCATTTGCAAATACTCCATAGATGGCTTCTAATTTTTGCCATACTTCATGTGCCGATCGAATTCCTACAATATGTTCATATTCCAAATTAGTAAATGAGCAATACAAAATATTGAGCTCTTTGAAGCCTTTGGAGGTGTGTGGTGTGTCTTTCATCGAAATGGATTCTCCATTTATGACGATGTTCCAAATATCGAACCCGCAACCTTGTAAATAACATTCCATTCTTTCTTTCCAAAATATATAATTTTTGGAATCAAATAGAGGTGGTAAGATGTGCCGGTAAGATGAGCTTCGTTCGTAGCCGACGATCGTTCCTCTTCACTCGCGATGTGAAACAAGCTTGCCAAAGAGTTTGGCTTTGATACCACTTGTAAGTCCAAGCGGCTACGATAATCTAGAGGGGGGTGAATAGATTATCTCCATCTTTTCGATTTCGCTCTCTTTTTCGAACAAAACAAGCCAAGACAATAATAAATGTGCGGGAAGTAAACAACACGCGTCGATTTATAGAGGTTCAACCCACCTAGGGCCTAATCCTCTACCACCCCAGTATATCCGGGATGGATTTCAAAAAGAAAAAAGATTTTATTAATTTACCAAAAATTAATACAACACCAACTTACAACAACACCTTGAAGAGCACTACACTCTTCTTGAATACCACCTTTGAGATTACCACAATCTCACTTGAAGATTACCACAATCTCCAACGGCACCTTGTGAAGATTACCACAATCTTCAACCTTGAAGAATACCAAATTCTTCAACACCTCAACAAGAAGATTACCACAATATTCTCACACCTAACACCTAGATCACCCAAGTGTGTTCTTACCACAAGAACACTCACAAGGATATCTTGTGTTGAATGATAACCCAAAAGTTCAAGATTACAACTCGATAATTGATAATACAATAGAATGCAAGTGTAACCAAGAAAAGCCTAGACCTCAAGAATGTGAAAGTGAATAGCTAGGCAAATTACAACAAGAAATAAGACAATGTAAGAACAAGTGTATTCTTGAGTGTATCTTGTTGTGTTGTAGTTTTCTCTCTAGTAGTTGTGCTTCAAATCTTCCTCTATTTATAGGAGATGTCTTGTACATGATAGGCTCCTCTTGGGGACATGAATTCTGTAAAAAATTGCAAGACAATTGAAGAAAAGAGCATTTAGAAATCCATCCCACAAAATAAGGGAAAGTTGTCTGCTGTCAAACGGTCAGAATTTTGCTGTCAAACCATAGGGCGACCGGTCGCGCACAAATAGAAGTTTGAAACATAACGCAGCAATTTTACATAGGGCGCCGTCGAGCGTGCTCGTCATAGGTCACCCAATTGCTCAACCGGTCGAGGAGACAAAAATGAGAAACAGTTTGTTCTACGAGGCGCCAGGCACGGTGGCGCCCCTAGTGGTCGACCTGGCCCCCCTCGTTTGTTCCCATCCCTTTTCTCGTTCCAAAACTCAACACAGTACGGGTTGCCTATAGGCGACCTAGGTTGAGCTCAAACATAAGTGTTGTCCAATTTTATATCGAAAATAAACTTCAAGAAATACTCCAAAAAATAGTAAAAATATTTTAAACCGATCGAGAGTATTAGGACAACATTCAGGGACATAGTTTTGATGTAAAAACATTTTGATATAAAATCATTAAAAGCGTTGTCCATTTTAGTCGAAAACAAACTTGAAGAAATATTCCGGAAAGTATTAAAACCATTTTAAATCATTTAGGAGTATTTGGACAACCTTTAAAAACATTGTTTTTGGTATAAAAACAAAATCATCAAAATCATGATAAAACCATTTATCAAACAGATTGTTCAATATAATTTACCATAGAGAAAAAGACAAAAAAAAAAACCAATAAATTAGGTATGAAAAATTGATCTTCTTGCATTTTTAAATTCTATAATTCTATTTTTTGGTTTTGCAAAAGGAAAAAAAATGGCAAATATGAAGGAAGGAATGAGGACTTAAAGATGGGCAACTCTTTCAGTTTTTCAATTATATTTTTTGGTTTTGCAAAAAGAAAAATATATAGTTAGATTAAAAAAAAAGTTAGATAGATATAGGCGGGAAAAAAATAATTACATAGCATGACCAAAAACTCCACTTGTGTTTTTTTGCAAAAAGAAAAAATACAGTTACATAAAAGGTAAAAAAAAACCAAATAGTTAGACAGAAAGGCAAAAAAGAAAACTAAATAGTTAGATAAAAAGTAAAAAAAAAAAAAAAGAAAACTAAGATTTGCTTCTATTACGATTTGAAATCATGACCATAAGTAACATAAGAAGCATCACAACTGTTGTGCCAAGTCAATCATTAATACACAAACTAAACCTTTGATTAATATATCCAATATATACATATAAAATAAATAAAACAAAATCCAGGGCCCTTGCCGGCGGGGGGTCCTATACGGAGGCACCACATGCACCGCCCCAAGGCTGCCCCTGCCCCTAGGTATCCAGTATCCTACGTTTATGCGATCTCTCACCCTTTGGTGTTTCACTAAAAAAAAGATGGAAATAGTGACGGATAAGTAAAAGATTAAAATTATGTGCATAGTTAGAAATGTGATTTGTAAATTTAAGATGTTATATATAGGGAAAAAGACAATTTACCTCCAAACTACAAAAAATTTTATTCTTTATTGTATAAACTATATTGAGTTTCAATTTGCCTCCTACACTACACCGTTTGCATATAACCCGCTCTGTGGATGGCTAAATTGTCTTTCACCTCAAACTTTTTGGATGTTATTGCACTTGACCATCCGAGATTTGCACGATTTCCACTTTGATGTTTGTGCGATTTGCACTTTGCTATCTAAACGTTTTGCGATTTTCACTTTACCACCCCAGTTTAAAAAAAAAATTAAATTTATGTACATGTCTTTATTTTTTCAATTTTTTCCATAGAAAATAAATTAATTAGTATATACATTAGTAAAATATATTTTCAAAGAAATTATATTATAACTTTTCATTTTAATTTTTGTTATAATTATAGTATATTTTCTTTATTTCTTCAATGATATATCTAGTAGTTTTTACATTAAGTTAAAATAAAAACAATACATTGAAAAATAAAAAAAAATGAAAAATTGAAATTTGAAAATAATATAGTATGAATTGAACAAAAACATGTTGATTTTTCTTGTGGTTTTTACATTAAATTATATTTTTTTTATAATTTAATGATTAACAAATATATTTCAGAAAATAAATTATAATTCTATAAGAAAGTGAAAAAAAAGAAGGAATAAGAAAATAATTTCGTTGAAACTATATTTTACTGATGCAAATACTAATTAAATTTATTTTTTGTCAATAGAAAATTATATAAAAGTAAAATACATGTATAGACATTTTTTTAACAGTAAGGTGGTAAAATAAAAACAGTGCAAACTGCCAAGTTTCCTGGCAAAATAAAAATTGCGCAAAGTTCAAATCACAAGGTGTCATAACATCCAACTAGTTTGAACTGAAAGATGATTTTGTCATGATAGAGCAGGTTACGTGCAAAACTCACCCTTATAGTATAGGAGACAAATTGAAAATTGAAATAATTTATACAACAAAGCCTAAAAATGACTCTAGCTTGGAAGGTGCGTAAATTGTTTTTCCCATATATATAAAAGAAGTCCTGAAACCAGGTGGAAATTTCGCCACCACAGTTAAGCTTGATTGTGGGATGGAGGTCGGGGTTCAAATCCCCGCCCCAAATCAAATTGTTTGTGGGGTGGAGGTCGGGTTTATATCCCCGCTCCATCAAATTGCTCCCGAGGGCATATCGGTTTAGTGAAGATTTGGTGGGAACTCATCTTGAATAGCATCCGTGTGGGTTCGATTCGGGGAGAGATCGTTATTAGTAGATTGGGGGGTCGAACATAATTGTTCTCTTTACCTGCAGGAGGATTCGGTTGGGAACTCATCTTGAATAAAGTGTGAGTTCGATTCGGGAGAGAGATCGTTATTAGTAGATTGGTCGAACATAATTGTTCTCTTTACCAGGAGGATCCGGTTGACGTCGTGATTCCCCGTCGAACACTAGCCTTGATGCGTGCACATCCCGCGGTTTACCTTGGCTAGCAATGAGAATGCGGAAATGGAAATTGTGTCGAAAAAGATAGTCTGCAGTTCTGTTCAGCTTATCAAAAAAAAAAAAAAAAAGTCCTGACAAATATAATTCAATACATGAATCCTGAGAGAACAGTTTAATATTCAACATCCTGAACATATAGCCGTCACCAATTACATTTTCCAATATGGCTTCAGATAAATAATGGCATTGGTAATCTACATGGAATCTCAATTTTGCCCTTCCGGTCAACTGCCCATTCGTCTCACTCAAGAATCCGTCTCTAAAATCTGTCGTCCCCTCTCCCCCACCCCCACCAAGCAATTCATTTATGCACTTGTTTTATTTCATGTACTCATCGAATAACACTTCACCTAATACATAATTTATAATTTCATTAAATTTTAAAAATATATGAAATAATTAATTCAATAATAAAATAAAAAAATACAATTAATAATTTATTTAACTAATATTATTTCAAATACTTAGTTATATACTACATCATAATTGTAATTTAAATAACATACTCATACATATAAATAAGCTTAACTTAAAAGTAAGTGTAACCAGGTTATATAAATTAATGTAAAAGTAATTTAATTTTAGCTTTTAGATAACTCATCCACGTTTATATGTTTAAACCTTTTTAACATACATTTTTCATTCTTATTTTTGGGTTAAAGCTTAATATTAAAAAAAAAACACATCAAAGCCCATTTGTGATCTACTACACTTCAATTTTTAATGCGCAAAACATTTTACAAATAAAATTATTTTGATTTGAAAAATATAAAATCAATTTAAAAATTGAACAATATATTTATTTTTACAAAAACATTGGTAAAAACATTTCGTATTATAAAAACAAGATTGACAATGAATCCAATTAATTCTTCCTGTTTTGATGTAACGTATGTGGGCCACGTTTTTCCCGCAGTTTTTTTTTTTTGAAAGAAAAATTTCATTAAAAGTACTGGAGATCATCCAGCAGCGATTGACATAAGAGTTCTGGGGGAGAATCCCAGACAAATACATCAGTGGACATAGTTTTCGCCACTTTAGCTTAAGAGTGAGCGACAAAATTAAAACAACGGGGAAACTAGAAAGGGCCACTAATTTTCGATGATGAGCGGAGGCGTAAGATATCTTGGAGAATAGCAAAACATGAAGTTGGACAACAATTCTCATCATAAATAGCAGAGATAACTTCAGCGGCGTCTCCAAAAATAGTCAAAACTTCAGAATTGTGAGAGGACGCGAGAATGAGAGCTTTTAAGCGCAAGAAATTCAGCGGCCGGGGCGTGAATACCCCTAAATTTCTTTGAGACTCCCTTCAAAAACTGACCATGAGCATCAAATAAAACAACTCCTATGCCGGTAGTAGAGGTGGAAGGCGAGATGGCTCCATCAAAGCAAATACGAGGAGCACGGATGTTCGGATGGGTCGGGGGAATGGGGCCGTTCAACTGAGGCGAGATGTCAGGATTTGAAAACTCTCGTAAGATGGAATGTTCTTTGTCACAATTGAAATAGGGTCGGAATGGGCATTCTCAATTTACGCTTATTCGATGGAACCAAAGTAAATTTGTGGCGATAATGATAATATTTCCCACTTCCGACGGCGATTGTTCGATCATATCTTGATACCAAACTGAGAAGATAGGCTGCTTGAAATGAAAAATAATAACCCAAACATTTCCAAACCTCACGAGCAAGTTGACAAAAGAAGAAAGAGTGGTTTGCATCACAGAAATTAGCGGAGCAAAATGAGCAAATCTCCGAGACCAGAATATTCCGACGAGCAAGATTATCTGAGGTTGCAATGGCTCCAGAACAGTAGCGCCAAGCAAATAGCCTAAAGCGAGGGGGAATATTGAATTTCTGATTTTACGCCAAATCGGGTTGTGCCGGGATGAGCCGGTTAAACGTCGGCGGGGTGGTCGGGCATACGGTTACGCTTGAACAAGAATATGGTAGGCTGATTTAACCGTGAATTTTCCATTTCGTGTATGATGCCAACACCACAAATCCCCGCCGGTGTCTCCAATCGGGATCGAAAGAATAATAGACGCTTCCTCCAGGCTAAAAGTGGAACGAACCAGGGCCTCATTCCACCCAGAGTTTGAGGCATTAAAAAGAGAATTGACCGTGGCAAGGATGTCTTGGGTACCTGGCATAGAATGAACGAAAAAATACTTGCTTCTGGGGAGCCACGGATCGAGCCAAATACGGGTGGTGGAGCCCAAACAGATAAGTCGACGAGCCCCCATGGAAATAAGTGAACGACTTTCGATAAGACTCCTCCAACTCCAAAAAGGCCGATTACCAAGTTGAGCATTAAAGAAAGTACCCCCAGGAAAATATTTAGCGCGGAGAAGCCGAGCGATTAAGGAGTGCGGTTGACAAAGAAGCCGCCAAGCTTGCTTAGCTAAAAGCGCAAGATTAAAAGCTCGAAGGTGACGAAAACCAAGCCCCCTGAATTTTTGTCTTGCAGAGTTTTTCCAGGATACCCAATGCAATTTTTTACCGTCGCGGACCACCTAAAATAATGCGCCGTCATAGATTGGATTTTTTCGAGGATATTTTCAGGGAGTCAAAAACAAGACATAGCATAAGTCGGAATTGACTGAATCACCGATTTGATAAGAACTTCGCGCCCCGCTTGAGAGAGGTACTTCTCTTTCCAACCTTGGATTCGTTGCCACACGCGATCTTGGATGGACGAGAAGACCTCTCGTTTATTTTTGCCGATAACGGAAGGTAGACCAAGATATTTGCCATGGGATGAAACTCGAGGAATGCGAAAGGCAAACCGTCTGTAATTCGTTGAACTATAGTAGGGTCGGTGTTCGGGCTAAAAGAATGCACGATTTGTCAAGTTGATACATTGACCTAAGCACGCTCAAAAGATCAATCGCGAATTTTAAGTCGAGCTTCTTCAAAAGTGGCATTTCCAAACAGGAGTGTATCATCTGCGAAGAAAATGTGTGAGATTCTTGGT
>CM071927.1:73462013-73688435 GCA_016081115.2 Rehmannia glutinosa | reverse complement strand
TTGCAAGAAAGCTGCAATAATAATAAATGCGAGGAAAAAGAAGGGCATAATATTGAAGATGATGGGAAAATGCAGTAATATGTTATGGACCATTTCTTGGTACTGAGAAAATTAATATTAGAATTGAGAGATTTTAAGATTGTAAGAAAATCCAATGCCATTTGTTTTTTGCCTGCTTTGATAATGATTAATTGGTTTAGTGTCAATTTTCAAAGCAAGAATCTTTTTTTATTTTTCTTTTGGCAATGTACTAACATTATTAGTTCATTTGCATGTGCTATGTTGTGCTAGTGTATTTCAAGTATTGTTTGTCTTCTTAGGTTTGCAACTATTCTTATATTTGTTTCATATGATCATTAATTCATTATATGGTTGCGTAGAATATACTTGGTTAGCTGGATTAGTTGCGGATTGCACCTTGAGCCACATGGGGCTTGTACTTTATGAATTGGACTTATTTGCAGTTTAGATCTCAAAATTTTCCAACAATACAATTTTTGCAATTATTTCGATTCTGGCATCATCAGACTCATTCTGTTTCAAGATTGGGGGGCTCTTTTAGTGCCACCACCCGAACTTCGAATAGTAAAATAGTAAAACTTAAAGTGGAAATATATTTTACCCTAAAAGTATATGCAGAGTTTTTCGACTGCTCACTACATTTTTTCTTGTTCTATTCTATTCCCTCAAACTATACAATTTTTTTACTGTGCCATCTCCGGAATATTTGGGGAATGTCACGTGCATGATACCTATAGGAATACTTCCGAATATTTCACAGACAATGGGATGAAGATAGCAAGATCGTGTAGTTAAGGGGCAAAGTAGAACAAAAGAAAAAAATTAGCACAGATGAAATCGAAAAAGACTCATAGTTAGGGATGAAATATAATTTCCTCAAAATTTAGTGTCAATTAATGTAAAATTTCAATAGATAATATCAAAGTACATGTTTCTTATTAATTTGTAGACAAGGATGGAGCCAAAGGGGCGGGCGGCCACCCTTTCCCTCAACTTTGAAATTTTAAATAATTTATATAAATTTGTATATAAAATTTTATAATTTTGACCCTTGGAAAAACAAAAAATATCTATTTATCTACTAATTTTAAGAAAAAGTAAATTCCACCCTTTAAACTTTATGTTCTGGCTCCGGAACGTAGGCTTATAATAATTACATGATCTCTTAAAATTTATATCAAAATGAGAGGTGTTCAAGTGGATAATGAAGAGGGAGTTAAAAAGAATAGACAGAGGAAACAGCTCAACAATGTGAAGATTTCATGTTGGAATAAAGAAAGATTAGGGGAGAAAAAGCAAAGTGGTAGAAACTAGAAAGACTCATCTTATGATGAGAAAAGTTGACAATTTTTTAGTGCTTTTTTGTCTAGATTTTATTACTGAGTTGGAAAGCCAGATTTGCCTTTTCCATTTTAGCCTAGAGTGTGATTTAGTTCTTATCCTACGTGGTGACAGCAACTACTAACATTGTCCAATGTTTTAAAATCATCTAATTCATTGTCTGTGTGTGGCGCTTGGAAAAAAGGTAAACCTTTTTTTTAATTTAACAAACTTTGATTGATCACAGTTAATGTTAATAATATTTTTTTTAGTGCTGTGGTTGAGATTTTTCACTACTTGTGGGCTTTGCACACTCTGTAGCGTATATGGATTGATGCTAAATTTTATATGTTTTATTTTAATTTTTTGTTAGGTCATTGATTTGTTTTATAGTTGGTCGATATCATATGCCATGTTTAACTATTTTGAACAACTTTTGGTGCAGTTTTCCACTTCAGATAGCAATTAGGATTGATGACATCCTTATAATTCTTGTATGGATTTGGGAAAAATAATATAATCAACAGACCCCACACTTTAAGATAGGGATCCAATTTGGGATAAGCAGACAGCAGTTGGTATAAGCAAGAATTCCGTTTTCCAACCAGGTGGCTTAGCCACTGGCCACCACAAGCAATTGTGGGATGGAGGTCAGGGGTTCAAATCCCTGCTCCATCGAATTGTTTGTGGGGTGGAGGTCGGGGGTTCATATCCTGCTCCATCAAATTGCTCCCCAGGGGCATATGCGTTTAGTGAAGATTTGGTGGGAACTCATCTTGAATAGCATCCGTGTGGGTTCGATTCGGGAGAGATCGTTATTAGTAGATTGGGGGTCGAACATAATTGTTCTCTTTACAGGAGGATACGGTTGTACGTCGGCGATATTGGCGATCGTGCACATCCGCGGTTTACCTTGGCGCGGCAATGAATTTGTTGTCCTCGGGCATAGTCGGGCGTAAGCGCAGGTGAGTTATCAAAAAAAAAAAAAAAAAAAAAGAATTCCGTTTTCCCTATTGGTACTTATTGTCTTTAGAAATTTGAAGCTAATTAATTAAATATGTTCCTTCCTCTCAAAAAAATGTTATATATGTTCTAATTAAATACAAACTGAAAACCATTAACGTGGCAGCAACTTAATTAATTATGGAGATTGGTATTAAAGTTACAATATTGATACAGTACTCCTTCAGGCATACAAATTTCATGATTATTTTCAGGAGATATGATATTTGTGCCTTCATTGATTTGTACTTGAAAAAAACATTTAATTTGTATATTCATTGCTCCTTTATTCATTCTAAGTAATTATATTTGGCCCCTTTGTACTTGAAAAAAATCATTTACTCTGTCTCGTTTTGGGTATTAAGACAAAGCTGCTAAAGATCTCAATCCCAAGCTCCGAAGCTTGTCATTTTTAATGATGTGGAGATGATGATATGTTATTTCATCATTACTATTAAGAATATTCAGTAAAATCCTTTATATATATTTTTTGTTAGTTGAAAAAATTATGTAAGGAATGGGTTGAGAATGTAGCAATTCTTTTGAGTATGTTGTAGAATTTTTTATTTCTTTTATTATAGTAGCTTAATTCGCCTTTGATTGAGATTGTTTAGAAGACGGGGTTTGCATGATTTCCTCATTAAATTATCAATTAGATTAAGTTCCTACTAAATTTTATCACGGAGGTGAAAATTTCACATTGAGAGGGCGTGGTCATGATAAGATATAGGGACGTGTGTAATCAATGGTCAAACCCAAAGCAAAAGATGGCGGAAGGCCGAAATTAAAAAACTTATTTCTACGCCTAAAAAAATTAATAATAAATTTGTTATCAATTGAATAAACATCAACGACTTTTTACCTTACTAATTTGGGGAAGCAGTTTCCTATTCTACTTTTTGTGTTTTACTTTCTCTTCCACTACATTGGATGTTAAACATATGTCAATAAAATAATTATGGTTGTTAATTTTTTAGATATAAATACATGTGTCAAACATCCAATGGAGTGGGACAAAACGTGAAATAGGAAATGAAACAAAAAATATGATTCCACTAATTTGATGTTGTTAATAGAGTTTGGTTCCCTTTGCACACATGCTTTTTGTAAAACATCTTTATCTCATACTCTAAAGATAACATTGTATGAGAATATCAACACTAGTGTTGAAAATGAATAAGATTTGATTATCACGTGGAAAATCATTTAAAGAAGACGCAAAACCATATCCTATTGGGTAAATATGTGTATTTTTCAGGACGAAATGGTAAACAAAAATGGTGTAATATCTACCGGTAATAATTCTTGATATGACACAGTAGCACGACACGAAAATAATACAAAAATAACGGGTTAGTGCTTACCCTTATCGTGTTTATGTCCATATCGTGTTGACATGATAAAGACACGTAAACTTTCATGTCAACCCAACAAGCATGACCAAATTAAAAGATGGAATGTTAAGCCGCGATGGATATGAAAGAGACTTCATTTTCGTTAGTTGGAGAATTTTTGACCAAACATGCGATTGTTTATGAAAATTTTCGATAAATATACTATTCTCTTACTTTCACTTTTTCTCATTTTTTTCTCTTACCAATCACATCTATACATTTTTATACAAAAAAATTAATCATTATTACATATTCTCCCACAAATTTCACTATTCATTCACTCACACATTTTTGACTACCAATTATATCCAATCATTATTTACTATTTCTAAATCAAATCAACTTTTATCATTACTTTTTCATCTCGCATCCAATCACACTCGAAATTCATCTTTTTCCTTCCAATTTTTTTTTACTATTATTCTATAGCAAAATGAAATTTTTTAAAATGAAAGCATATCCAATCGCGCCCTAACTTGTTGACAATGTGTTAGTCTATTAATGACACAATCTGCTTTCAAACACATATTTGATAATGACATTGTTTACCTGTTAATGACACGATAGTGACATGATAATAACCTAATACTTTGTATGTTTTTATTGGAAAGTTTGTAGTTTGTATCATGTAATATCGTGTCATGTTGCCTAATGTGGTATCGTATAATAATGTGGTATAGTATTTGATAATTAAAACATGTTTACGGGTCGTGTTAGTGTCAGAGTTTAATTATTGTGCCGTGTCGTTACGTTATCATGTCGACACGTAATACGACATGATTACTTCTTGCCTCACCTAGTAAGAAAAAAAAAACCACTAGGCACCTATGGTGCGTGTGACTAGTTGGGAAGTCACTTCTTGCCTTGTTAACTACTGGTTCATATTGGTCTATTCCTAGACAAAGACAAAGCAACACCAACCCTTGAAACCAACCCCCTTGCCCCTCTCTTGGATACTGGCCATTATGTTAAGTTCTTGTCAATCAACGTCTTTCATTTTCAATCTCTCTTACCCTTTTAACTTCTTCTCCTTGATTTGGGGTTGGGGGATTAAGCTCACGACCTAACATTACATTGGTCCCGCTATACCCTATATTCAAACATTAAATAATTCAGTATACTTTTTGAGTACTTGACAACAATTTCGCCTAAAATTTTATTCTACTTGTATTTTAGTAATTATTTTATTTATATTCAAATTGATTGAATCCAAGTTGATTATCAAGTAGTTGATTTAAACTTCGTTATGATCGAAAAATCTTGGGTTAAGTCCTATTAGGGTGTGTTTATTCTACTTATAGTATGATTATTTATACTTTATAAATTTGAATTCTAAATGTAATGATTATCATTTATTCAATAGCTCCCTTAAAAAACAAAGAAGCTAGAGGAAAATACTAGTAATTAGAGCTGCATAATAATTATTGACAATAATCAGAGACAAAGCTAAAGTCTGGTGGCGGCTGCCATCCCATCTCAACTTCATAAATTTCCCTAATTAATATTAATATTTGTTTATAAAATTATTGAATCTTGTGATTTTTTCCACTAAAAATAAAAATAAAAATTCATCAATTAATTTCAAGAAAAAAAATATCGCCCCTAGGTCTTCAATTTTTGGCTCTAGCCGTGATTGATATTATTAATCCCTAAAATTAGAGGCAATGCAAATGTTAGCAAAAGGTTCCCAATAAGTGTTGACAACTATTGTATAAAAGTCTAAATCCCTTAATAAGATATGACCAAGCACGTTGAGCCATTCTAACAAACCATCAATTTTGCTGGCATGCACATTATTTTCTTTTGTACTTCGTAATGTTTTTGTCAACATGTGGATTGTGGAGCCATCAAAATATGGCCCCAATACCTTAACCAAATGGCCTTCGGTCCTCATCATGGAAACCGGAGAATAATAAGTTTGAGAGTAGGAACTGATGCACCGTCCAATCAATAAAAGCCTAATATAATTATATATAATAGGAATTTATTAAAAGCTTATTAAAATATTTTCTTTCTATTGTGTCTCAGTCTAATGTGTTTAATTGATCCATATACCACATAATATCAAATAATCACCCAATTTAAAAACCTTTAAATACTCTGCCCAACCTCATTACAAAGCTGTGACGCAATTAATTATTACATGTTTAATTACTTTGTGCAATTGATCAATTACTCTATATTTCCTTTTGATCTAATTGATAGTTGGAAGATTTTCGGTCAGATAATTTTACCACCCTTAATGATTTGTTATGTTGCGGACAATAACTCTACTCATGGGCTAACATCCAATTTGACGATTCAATGAGTAAAATGCTATTGCATCAAGTACTATTTTAGTTATTGAGTTAAAATATTTTAGATATTATATTCTATGTAGGTTAAAATGATTTATAACATGTCAATTTTTTATTTTTATTAAATTTATTAGGCGAGCGCTCTGAATATGTAATGATACAAATGGAGAAAAAGGATAAAAATAAGCTCTTACTTTTTGTGATATTAAAAGTGAATGTTGACCCTCTAATTTAATGTCTACCTAAAATTGTCAAAATATCTGTTACATAGTTATATTAATAATCTTTATGTAAGGAAATTTATATTTGAACATTGAGTGTGCATTTATGACTTGTGGGATAGTGGGAAAAGAAGATGAATATATGCCTATATATTATTGAAGGCATATATATGGTCAAGACATAGAATTCATACCTTTGCTTTCAATTTTCAACATTTGAAAATGTCCTTAATTTGACTAAAACGTAAATATAAAACTGATCCATCCGGAAAGAACATTACGACCAGGAATCGTGATAAGGATATGTATGTATGAAATAGAAAATTAAAAGATGATTAGTGCATTCATTTATATAAATCTATTAATCTCGCGTCTCCAACGTGTACACGTGATATTTGCTTGACCATGCACTAGCACTTTCTTATCTTTTTTCTTCTTTTTATACAAAGAGTTCTTGTTTGAATTTGTAGGATATATACCATCAGAATTGAAAAAAGGATTATTATTTCACTCTTTAGATCTCAAAAACCAATTGTCTTGTTCCACGTTTACAATATCATACAATTTTCTTTTTTGTCATTTTGGTGTTGAATAACAATAATACTATTAATTATTAAAAGAATTAAACATTTACAAAGATGTGAAACACGTGATTAATACGTTATTTCGACCTAATTTTAGTGGATATAATCTTGATTTAACTCTTAGCTTACTTTGTCCATGGACGGCAATTACTAAGAGAGATTTTCTTCCTTTTCTTTTCTCACCCTCTCTCTCTTTTTCTTTTTAATCTATATATATATATATAATAATAATAATAATAATAATAATAATAACAAACCCCTTTCTAAATCTGTTTTCCCGCCTAAACATCTATTGCTAAAAAAAATTTGGTTTTTGTTTAGAAAAGTTGACTAATTCGTCTATTTTTAGATATATTCAGCCCTCTTATTTATTTGTTAAAGTTGACCATTTATCTTATTTATGACATAATTTGATCAAAGATTGACATCAAAATCTGTTTAATTTAAACAATAAAATTTTGCTGATTAGTATATAATTAAAGAAAAACATTATAAATAAAGTTCACCTTTTAAATTACAAATTAATCATATTTGTTCCTGATTTATAATACGAATAATCTGATTTATAATGCGTAGAATCTGATGATTATGTCATGTTTTTTTGGCATAAATAGAACAAATTTGCTGGCATATTTTTTAAATCTGGAAAACTTCAATCAAATCTTGAAGAACTGCTGATTAAGATAGTATTTTTGCATAAAGAAAAAATATGATATCAATTTACATTATTCTATTTTTGCAGTATATTGTTCAACTTTGGGAAAAATATCAACGAAAACAATATGTAGGTTAATAAATAAAATTCTCTGAATATATGAATTGCATTCATAATAATCTATGGTAAAAATTGTGCAAATAATAACAGTAACAGTATCTAACCACAAATAATTTTTTCCAATTTCCTTACAAGTCAATCCATCACCAGTATAAATACCGAACCATAGGAGTAAAAAATCTACAGCAATTTAAAAATTCTCTCTGCAAAAGCTTGAACATCTTTCTACAAATTTTCGATCAAAACAAATAGATATGACATCATTCGTTACACTAATTCGCGACATCAATAACAAAGAAACAATGTGGGTTGTCAAATCGAGGCTTATTCAACATATGAAAAGCCATCTTTTTTAAGACAAAAATCAAATCCAAACACTAGAATGTGTTTTCCATTGTGACAGTGTAGTAAGTTATTTTTCATTATTTATTGTCTTTTTATTTTCGGTTTAAATATTTAGAAATTTATGATTCTAATTTTTGTACTGAAATATACTACTGAGGTGATCAATTCATGCAACAATCGGGAAAATTCATATTCCAAATTTCAAAAATGCTAAAGGAGGGACATGTATATGTGATCAAGGATTTTTCGGTCACAAAACACATGTTTGACAAGTATAAGACCCTTTGCTACAAAACAAAACAAAAAAAAAAAATGTTTTATAGTAAAACTCATGTTTTCGAAATGTTTGAGACATTTCCCATTTATGTTTGATTTACGAATTTTGCTGATTTAATGAATATGGAGAAAGTGGACGATACAATGTTGTTAAGTCATCATTACTTTTGTTTTTTATACTTTTATTGATTTTTCATATTAGTTTGTTGAATGATATGTGAATTGTATTGTTACTGTTTTTTTTCCAAATGTCATTGGCAGAGTTGTTTCAATGCACAATGCTCAGAATAAAGACATTGATGGTAGGGTTACAAAATTCATCGAGATAAAAGATTTAGAGTAATTTCTTATTATTTTCTGTATTATTTATCATAATGTAAACTAACAATTATATTTGTATAGGAATAGACGTCTATCGTGTACTTATTGGGAAGATTATGTTGAACAAATACTTCCTCTTTTGGAGAATAACATTGTCAACCCAGTTGTTGTGATTTTACAAATGGGACGTGCAAAAATATTTAAAGGTATTTGTTTGTTAAAATAATTTTTTTTAATAATATTTCATTTTCCATAATAATTTATTTAAAATTATCATTGCATAATTTTCTGAGCAAGTCAAGGTGTCCAACAACTTTTTGTTACAAAGTTGTATGTGAATGAACCCATTGAGAAAATTCAAGACTTTAAGAGAAGGTTTGTGTAACTAAATAGTTTTAACTATAATTAATCTTTTATTAAATTGTTTCTGATTATTATTTTTATAATTAATATTTTATTAAATTGTTACTGATAATTATTTCATTATTTAGTCTTTTGAGCAACAATAATCCGACATTTTCAATAAGTCATGTGTCAAATCCACGATCAACAATCGTGTTGGAGGACCTAGAATCTCCAAATTTCTCAATGAAGCCTTTAGAACATCTATATGTGAATGAAGTGGTAATATAAATATTTTTTACATTTTATCTTTTAAGGTGTTTTAAAAAATATCTTCTGATGTTTTAATATTGTCACTTATATAGGTCGGGAATTTTCGGGTTTGTGCAAGAATAGTGGGTGTTTCTGATTAATGGTGGTACATTTCGTGCTAAAAAAAATATCAAATGGTTTCTCCAACTTGCTTTGTATTTAGATATTGTTCTGGGATACAGAAGCATTTAACAAATAGAATAACGTGGTGGATTAAAGTAAAACAAAAATTTAGACAAAAAAAAAATATAGATTTTTATTAATCAATTCGAAACAATCAAGATAAAATATTTTGTCGAGAAATGTAATTTAAGAAATATTAAACTTGTACGTAAATATCAAATTATTTCATATTAAATAAGTTTATGTTGTTTATTTATTATCAATTTCATATAGACATAGTGACTTTCCATTTTTTATTCTTGATTTTTTTCATATTACTTCATTTTGTAAAAATTAGAATAATTTGTACTGGTTGTTATAATAATTAATATTTTTGTGCTTGAATCTTCATATGTTATAAAGGTGTTCTTTTTAAATGAATGAAAAAATTATCGAAAAATGTCTAATCATACTATTATAAGTCATTTAATTTTTCTTTAGAAGTTCCAGCTACCGTAGACACATTTTTTTTAACTATTTATTTTTATCTTTTAGCTTTTTATTATATTTTTCATTTGGTTTAATCGTAAACTATATTTGATATTAACCTTAAAATTATTTTTGACACTCTCAATTCATTACTGTCAAGTATAACCATTTATTTTTTAGTTTTCACTTAAATTTGTTGTAATTATTAATTTATTTTGCTATGAATGTTATATTAGTCTTTGATAATTAACATATAATTGAAGTGATATATTAGTTTCTTTGCAATTGTCATACTGTTACATATTAAGTGAGGTTTTTTTTCCTTATGTAGCATATATGGTTTTTAGGCTTAATCCAATTTTAATTCATATTTCACTCTTTCACATCTTTTACTAAAATTTAATTATTTTGGTACATGTTTTTTTTTTTTATAAATATCATATTGATATTTTAATTTTATAACATTTTAATGGTGTAATTTTAAAACGATATTCAAGTTTTATCATAAATGTCAAATTATACATATGGATTTTTATTTAAATTTGCCTTTTATTTTTTATAAATATAAATACACAATTTTGAAACACTTTCTTGCACTTGTTCTTTTATATATATATATATATATATATATATATATATATATATATAAGGAGGAGATCTGTGAGACCACCTCCTAGGTAAGACCATAGGACCGATTCTACACCATCAAAAAAATAAATCAATGGCCAAGATATGAACAAATATATACAACAATTCATATGAAAGTATACATTAGAAGGGGTAAAATAGGAATCCAAGAAACTAAATATGGTAACCGCCTCCTACAAATTATTAACATAATCTGTTATTGATCACGTCCCCATAGCACGCCCATAATCACGCGATTCACCTTTCCTTTCTCTCCCTTCTTCACATCAACAATCTCTGCATCGCAAAAGTATACAATTCTACTAAACTAACTATACATTAAAACATTACTAAGTATACATAAATAATTAACTAAGTATACAATTACACTAAACTACCTGTACATTAAAATATTACTAAGTATACAGAAATATTTAACTAAGCACACAATTACATTGAACTAACTATACAGAAACATTTAACTAAGTATACAATTACACTGAACTAAATACACAATTCCACTGAATTACTTATATAGCTACGTATACAATTCCATTGAACTAAGTATACAAATTCACAGAACTAAATATACAAATTCACTAAACTACTTACTAAACTACTTATATAACTAAGAATACGATTCCACTGAACCAAGTATACAGATCGACTGAACTAAATATACAATAAAACATGACTAAGTATACAAGTCCACAGAACTAAGTATACAATTCTACTGAACTAAAAATATGATAAAACAAAATTAGGTATAAAAGTACAATTCCTAGAAAAGAGTTTATGCGTTTTTTCTCTCTCTAAAAATCGGCCAAGTGAAAAGGTAAGATTGTATTTGCCTTAAAAATAGCAATTAAAGATATTAATCTGCCTATTTAATACATTGATGATATAGAAAGTACAAATATACCCTTATTAGCTTAAAATAAGTATAATGATCTACACCATTTAAAATTTTAAATCAAAAGTCCATAAGTGTTCCTATGGACTACCCTAAAGGGGTGGTCTCATTTGAACCAATCCCTATATATATGTGTGTGTGGGGGGGGGGTGAATGTGTGTTCCTTGGTTTAATAAAATTCTATTTACCAATGACGTAGATTTAAGGTAACTCACACTATATATGAAATAAAATAATTGAGAGATTGAAATTATAATATATTCAAAAGAAAAATTAGGAATTAAAACTTATAATGTAAGATATCAAAAAGTAAGCAAAGTCAATTACAATTTAAAAGGTAATTTTTTTTACTGCAATAAATTTGATTTGGTTCTTATTCCCCACTTTTTATTTTCCATGTTAATCATATTCATTTTATTTTATATTTTTTTCTTGTATTGATATGACTAGTTAAAACAAAATATGCATGAATTTGCAATAAAAATAAAATAAAAAACTCTCATATTTTCTGTATTATTTCTTTAACAACTATCAATAAATAAATTATATAATACTAATGGAGGGAGAATTTTAAAACCATACCTGAATTATATATTTTTTACTTTTTATTTAGCATCAAAACCACAAAATATTTGTTCATATGTGTTGCAATTTGATCTTTTTCCTTAAAATTATAATATATATATAATTAATTATTGAGAAAATCCAAAAGAATATCAGAAATATTAAATTTTGCATCATACACAACTTTAAACAATAATTTTTTTATTTAAACTGACTTGTGAATTATAATATATGGTTGGATATATTGAAACGAAACCTAGTTTAATTTGAAATTGATTTATAATAAATTTAAAGTATTCTAGGTGTTATTATTAAAAAAAGATATATTTTCAGTTTAGAAAAAGAGTTTGGGTATAAGCAAATATTTATCCTATAATTATACAAACAAAGATTAAATAAATAACAAAATACTTAATTGCCCTTAAAATAACCACGACAAATAAAAGGAACTATATATGGATGTATTTTCAAGTCTAATTTCCAATTTCTAGTGTTGGAAAATGAATTTTCAAACTTTATTGGTTTTCGTGTGAGAATTGGGAATAATGTTTGGTTTGTTGTCTGGATTTCTATTTGAAAATGAAAATATGTTTGGTTATAGTTTTTCAAATGTATTTTTGACATCTGTTTGCGTGATTGTAGTGTATTTTCACCTAGATTTGCGTGATTATGGTGAAAAGTTGTTTGATTGTGTTTTTAAAAGAATATTTCCATAAAAAAGTGAAAACTGGAAATGACTTAATTTCTAATGAAAACTTTCTAAACAAACATAAATTCATTTTTCGGAATAGTTGGAAAGTGGAAAACTGGTCTTGAAAACACAACCATACAAGCCCATAAATTCTTATTTTTTTACATAGTGCTAAATTTTAAATGGTTAAATTTTCTTATATGAAGTCCTTACATATGCTTATGACATATTGTTAGAATCGAAATCTAGTTTAATATACAATTAATATTATTTGAAATTTCAAAATATTTGAAGAGTTATAAATCAAAGAATTAATACTTTTGAAGTATAGAATATAAAAAGTCATTTGTCTTTGTAATTGAACAAATACAAGTTAAATAAATATTAAATTACATAGTTGCCCTAAAATTTACTATGTCAACTGGACATTTTTAAGATAAGTGTAGATATAGATATATATTTGGAATAGTGTATACCGTAGGGATTAGGGGCTGTGTCAATTCCGTTCTAAATTGAGCTTTTGAAAGGTCTAATAGATTTACTTGGAAAACTTGAAATTTGATTTGTTCATTTGACTTTTACAGCATTTAAAAAGAAACAATTTGACTTTCACAAAAAACTGAAGTTACTAAACAACGAATGTTTGGGTCGAAGGGCATAAATATCCATCACGTGAAAAATTATCCAAGAAAATTTATGGAAAGAGCCATGAAATTTATTTACGCGTATATTAACTATATATAGCTAATTTTTGCTTTAATTAGCAACAAAAGATGGGTGGACGTAAACCCACTTGGCATGATTTATACCATTGCATAATTGCAGGGTCATAAATTACTGATTCTGATGATTATTCTTAAAGATCAGTTCATGGAGAACCAACGGCAACTAGTAGTTTTTATTGTCAAACAAAGATCTAAGACTAAAAATGCACTTAAGATGGATAATGGCCGTCGATTACCAGCCCTATATATCTCAGAATCTTGGAAATAATTCTCAACCACGATGCTTAAAGTTGATCCAAAAAAAGACAATTTTCAAATGTACTTTGATAGACCAAGAAAAGATCAACAGGATTAAAGCATCCGCGGTTTGGATAATTGTCCTTGCGAATAACCTTTTCCAGATTCTTCAATTCTAATATGGTAAATGAAAGATTTATAGGTCTCATATATTTAAGGATTGAACCCACAGTAAAGAATTGCTATAAGTTACAGTAACAATTATACCAATTCGCAGTGGATTAATAGAATAACACCAAAGATAAAATTTATTTGCAAGTAAATAATACTTGCAAACGTGCCAATAGGACGAAAACTTCATTAGTTGATTGAATCGTTTATAGATCACAACGTGTAGGACTCAACTATTATGAAATAACTATTAAAACTCCTATCTATGAGTAGATCTATAATGTGTATAACAACTCCTCCAAAATAATATGAATATAGATTTTTCAGATTGTAACTAAAACAAAAGATGGACGCAAACCAAAACAAAGACTCGTAATCTTCAAAGGTGTTGTTTTGCAAATACAACAACACTTCAAATTGTGTATAATCTCGATCTTTGTTTCTTCACTCTCAAACTCGAATTCCCTGAACCTCTCATGTATTTCTCTCTGGAATATTATAATTCTCTATGTCGAATTATTGAGGGAAATCCTCTCATTATACAGGCGCTCTAAGTTTCCAAGTCCCTACAAAATATAGAAAAAGATATCTACAAGAATAAGAATTCATTTCTATATAATGTAGGACTCTAGAATTATTCCTTATCAATAGGATCTTAAATAAAAAGAATAATATCTTTTCAATACTAAACTATTGTTTGAGAGTACAATATTAAAGAAGTCGAAGTACAATATTTGACCATAAAGGTGTTAAACATTTATTGAAGACAAAAAGTCTTAACCAATGAAAAAACACCTACGGACTACCGAGAGCGAGCACTGTAGAAGCGGAAGAATACAAAGAACGGCCAACATCAAAGTCGTAAAGAAAGAACATGCCAACTGTCCAATGGTGTGATTTGAATTTGTCTATCTCTTCAACGGACAAAATTCAAATCTACACTATAAAAAGCTGAAGAAAAATAATAGAGTGATACGACACAAGAAATAGAGCAAAGAAATTTGAGCAAGCAAGAAATCTAAAAAGCAACAACCATTCTCTGTCGAGCTTAAATTGAAATTCGTCAAACTTTATCTAAAGCACCTGATACTACATACATCGTGAAGATTAAGGCTGCCATTCAACAGTTCAAGAGAAAATTTGTGAAAACAAAACATGGGGTCTACATCACTTTGAAGTGAAGGGGTGTATTAAGGTTCTTGTCGAACTAGAAGACTAGAGTTGCTAGAGGGTTGTGTGAATAAGTCTTACATCATCAGTGAGCTGAGGTAACTAGAAGGAGTCTAGTGAAGAGCTAAGTATAAGCAGTGGGCTGTATGAACAAAGATGCTGGGACTAGTTGTATACTTTGTATCTAAAGTCACCGATACTTAGTGAATTCCTCTTGGAGTAGGAGAAGAATGGATTACCTCGCCTTTGAACCACTATAAATCTTGTATCTTATACATTTCTGCACTTTATATTCCTGTCATTCCTATTGCTATTAATTTGCTTAAATAACTCTCTAGAAACACTAAGTCTTGATTGCTGAAACTCAAAGGGGTGTAAGACTTCCGTTGTTATTAAAAGAAAATCAATTCTCTAAAATTTATTATTTTTTAGCTGAGTTACTCTATCGATAACTCTGTCAATAGAACTGTTTAGTGGTTAACTCTCCTGCCAAATATCGACTTAACTGTCAGAAGGTCTTAACTGTTTTCTTAACTCTGCTTTGAAAAATCAAAAAATTATAAAGTCTATTCAACCTCCACTTTAGACTTTACCTTGACACCCTTTGGGACCTACAAGTGGTATCAGAGCTGCTAATTTAAAGAACCTTCCATGGCAGTTCTTGAACTAGATCTCTTTTAGAACTATCAACACACTCGGTTTTTAATGAGTTATTAAAATTGAAGCAAATCCAACTCGCATTCTTATGTTCACTATTGACGAGTTTGATGACTAGAAAATTTGCATGCAGGCATACCATTCTGCACTACATGATGAGATGTAGTTTGTCATCGAGGATAGCCTCATCAAGATAAAAAAGATAAATACAACTGCTAAAAGAGTTGCTACAACTGAGCAAATAATGGAAAACATGCTTATAGTGATGGTTCAGAAGTTTGAAACTTTCAAATGATGGTTAGAGAATCACTGGATCAGTTGGATGCCAGATTTATAGAGATAACTAATGAGCTATTAGCCTTAGGAAAGGAATATACACAAAAGAAAACTTGTATCAATATACTCATGAGTATTACCAGATGAGTGGGAAATGAAAGTCATGGCAATGAGGCACTCAATGAACCTCACCAAAATGTCTAACCATGAGCTATCATATTTGAAGGCATATGAGTTTGAGCTCAAAAGAAACGAGCTGGATGAGACTGTTGCAGCCAAAACTGTTACACTGATATCAGATGAGTCAAATACAGCAGAGTCAAATGACATCATTGACAAGGAAGAGATAACCCTAATGGTGAAAAGATTCAACAAGTTCTTCAAAAATAACTATCAAAGAAACAAGAGAGTATCCTCGAGGAGACATTCAGCTCCAACAAAAGAAAAAGATGAGAGAACTCCTAAGAGAGCTGCGAAGAAAGCTAAAGACTTGTGCTGGAAATGCAGACAGCCAGGTCACTTTGCAGTTGACTGCCCATATCCATCAGTCAACAAGTATATAAATGAAGAGAAAATGAAAATTTTCAAAGAAAGAAGAAAATAAAGAAAGAAAGCCATGATAGCTAAAGCTGCTAAAGACAAAGAAGCAGAAGAGTCAGACATCAGTGATAGTGAGGAAGATGCTCAAATCTATCTTATGGCCAAGAAGCAAGAAGGTGAGGTAATTCCTAATTCATCTAATTCAGATTGTGGTGACAGTGATCATGACACTAACACTTCTTCACCCATAGATTTTTATGGATCATTTGGCAAAATGATTAAAGAATTTGGACACATTAAATCCTCACACACTCCTAAATGAGAAAAAACAACTAAGTTAAAAGTAAAAACTCATAGCTGACTGAAGAGTTGAGTTCTCTAAGTCACATAGCTGATGAGAACAAACAGTTAAAGGCTGAGATTGAGCTAATCAAAACAGAGTGTTCTGTTAAAGAGAGAAGAGAACATGAACTCAAAAGTTTTATTGCATCACTCAACAAATTATCTAAAACATTGGATGAACTGATGATGATAGAAAAGGTAATAGGAGACAAAAGTGGATTAGGCTTTAACTCCTTTGTAAGTGCACAAGTTCCTAGAGTGATCTTAGAAAAAGGCTCCTTAAGCAGTGAAGGCTGCAAAAAGTCTAAGACACCATATGTTGCACCCGCACATCACCAAACACACACACAAGCTGGTATTGGTTACAAAAGAAAATAAAAAAAACCCAGCTAAGCTTACCGGTAAGACTGCCGAAACTCAATTCAAAAGAGTCAACCAGCAGACTCCAAACAGGAAGTATTCTATGAATACCAAGCAAAACTACTAAAAATACCCCAAAAATTTCCAAGAAAGAAAGCAAATGAAGGGAATGGTAGAAAATATCCACATAAGCTGATTGGAATCCACCAATGAAATATCGTGATTCCTAAGAGAAACAAACCACAATGGAAAAAGCCTAAAGACCAATTCAGGTCATTTCCTAAGCATGCACAACATCACACTTAGGGGCGAATCCAGGATTTACAATTGAGGGGGCTAACTTGAGGTGACAGGAATCGGTAGACTCGGGTACCCACACCTGTTCGGATCCTAATGCGGATGATATGAGTAATTGTTTGGGGTTTGGGATACAAGTAATAGATATAATTTCTTAATAGGGATTGAGATGAGTATAAGTAGTATTACTATCATAGAGTTTTGGTCAATGGCGGATTTAGGACACCCTAAAGAGGTGGGCGGATACACAAAAATAGGGTGACCCACATAGAAAGCCCAAGAAAAACCATACAAATCAACACTAAAAATATTTTTTTTAAAAAAAAAAATTCACTAATTTTTTTTTATTTTTTTTAAAAAGAGTGGTGGGTCCTAGCCCACCCTTGGATCTGCCAGTAGTTTTGGTAGAGATACTCAAACGCTAAGTCTAACAGTTAAAAAATAAATTATCAAACATTTATATATATATATATATATATACACGATAATTATATTTAAATACGTTATCATTGCTCATCAAAACATTACATCAACATACATCGTTAATTTAAATATTCAAAATACATCACAAAATTCTAATCAAGATGTATACTCCATAATTTTAAATATTATGATATATATAAAAATCCACACAATAGTTTATCCAAATTTATAGATAATAATCATGGGTTTGTACGGTTTACAATAAAATTTAATGATCAACAATTTGAGTTGGAGACAAAAACACAAAAACACTAAAATCTACATATACATATACATATACATATATTGATATTTATACATATATATATACATATTATATATAAATGTAAAAATGAAAAGTTGGGGGGGAGGCAAGGCCCCTCCGAGACATATTGTAGTTCCGTCCCTGAGCACACTCATGCACCTAGATATAATGCACATAAGACACAACATTTCCAACACTAGCACAAGATACAAATGCTCACATGCACACTCACACATACAGACAAAAGAGACAATTGTATGTTGCTAAAACACCTAAGCAAATTGCAAATATTTCTTATGATTATGGAACTGAAAGATGACAACCTCTTAGAGTAAGATCTTTCATCTATAGGTTGGTTGGATCACTATATAATGCTAACCCCTCATGACCCGCACATGTATGGATATCTAAAGCTTTATTTCTTTGATGCAGGTTCACAGGATATCTGAGTGCCAAGGTACATGAATAATGGTTGTTCTAGGCATATGATTGGAGATAAAGCAACATGTCAAATTTCAAACAGAAAAAAAGAGCTAAAATTATATTTAGAGGTAATGAAGCTCCTGGGAAAATCAAAAGCACTGGATCAATAAAAAAAAATGGATTGAAAATCAAGGATGTTACTTATATTTAGGGCTGTAAATGAACTGAGCATTTGACAAACAACTCATGAATAAGCTCGGATAGCATTCGTTTATATTGTTTTATTTAGTTAACAAACATATAATGAACAAACTAGGGCTCGTCTAATAAATGAACAGAGCTTGTATAATTGTATACTCGTTTATTAATAGCTCGTAAACAAGCTCGTTTATTTTTTTTATAAAATGTTCATGAACAAGCTCATGCATCTTACTTCTAAAACTGAAATTATTCCTATAAATTAAATATAAATATTGAAAAGTTGCACACATATATATTCTTATAAATAAATCTACAATCCTATATATGATAAACAAGTTTTAAAATTAAAAATATTAAAAATATATCATTAACATATAAATTAAAGCTGAATTTGTTTACAAACATGTAATGAACACGAACTCATCAAAGGTAACTTTGTTTGTTTATTGTTCGCGAACAAAATTATTCAGCGTTCATGAGCATGCAATGAACAAGAATTCGAATACGACCGCATTCATGAACAAATTCAAACATTATAAACTTTTATCAAACGAACACAAACAAATTTGAAGAGAGCTCTTGTAAAATTGAACGAACATTTGGCAAATAGTCTTAAGCTTGGCTCGCTTCGGATCGTTTACACCCTGACCTATATTGAAGGACTAAACTTCAATCTGCTGAGCATCAACTAATTCTATGATAAATACTACAATGTTGGTTTCAATGTGGGAATATGTCATATCAAGGATGCAAAAACTAATGAAATTATGCTATCAGAGATCAGAAAGAAGAATATATACGTGGTACATTGGTCTACTGCCACACCAAATACATGTTTACTAGCAAAAAGCATAGCTAAAGCAAGCTGGTTGTGATACAAGAAGCTAAGTTATCTGAATTTTAAGAGAATCAACAAGCTAGGGTTGTAAGTAAACAGAACGTTCGGCAAACAACTCCTGAATATGCTCGGATAACGTTCATTTATGTTCGTTTATTTAGTTAAATGAGCATAAACGAACACATTTTAAGGCTCGCGTAATAAACGAACAGAGCTTGAACAATTCTATATTCGTTTACAAAAAGCTCGTGAACAAGTTTGTTTAGTGTTCGTTTATAAATGTTCAAGAACAAGCTCGTATAGTGTTTTTTTAGACTTGTTCGTGAACAACGAGGGCTTGACTAATAGTTTGATTATTTTAAAAAAAGAATTAAAAATATTTTATTGTAATAAAATTAAAAAGACTTAAAGCCCTTAAGATACATAATACTTCCTAAAACCCTACCCTAATACGTAATATAGTGATAATTCTCATTAAATAAGCTCTGGTCCTCTGGCCCAGATTATTTTATCTCACTCCTCACAACCTTAGCAAATTTCTCTCGGTCTGCCCCTCAATCCTCCATCTTACAATTCACATTGTCACACAATCCCGCAATTGTCGTCGTCCATCGTGAAGAATCAAGTGCACAATATTGAATTTTGTTTACGGGTTATATTTTGATTTTTGAAACACAATTAGTGGTGCGAGATTTTTCCCATCACCTCTTAACATTTTGGTGGGATGATTATTTTAGTTTTAGGGAAGTGCAGTAGCAATTTTTTTAGTTTGGTTTTTTAAAGTGAATGGTAGATTCGATTTTTCAATGTTTCGTGCAGTTTAATTTGCTGTTAAAGTGATGAAAATCTTGAATGTGTAGATTTGCTTTTTGTGTTTATAGTGATGGTGTTAACAAGTTTAGGATCACTATTCCTCAAGGTGAGTTTTTATTTTTATGTAATCTGTGTTAATTTCATGCTTTATTAGTCTTCACTTTTTAGAAGAATTAGAGTATGCCGACGCACCGACTTTTAACTACAAGCAATTGATATAATATCTGAACGGAAATATCACCTTGAACCATGTAGTCACATATCTCTAACTTCATAGATAAATATTAGATGTAATTCATGTTCTTGCATGCTAAAAGATTGCTTCTCTAATTTGCGTGAGTTGCAAATTTTTGTTGTAGTTTTATATATTTTGTCCTCTTAATTAGCAGAAGTTAGTTGTTGTTTTGCTTTGGTTGTTGTCTGTAAATTTTTTCTTTATAATTAAAGGCTCAACTCAGGTATAAATTTAATTGTAATCATTAAGTCTAACTTCTAAACTACATTTGGGAAGCTTGCAATCTACTTATCCTAGTTGTGTTCATCATCAATACCTATAGGAATAGCTATGGGAATGGCTGAAGAAAATGAAAAGATGGATATTTGTACAATAGAAGACCCCTAAGAAAATAAAACTCCAAACGAGGCTAAAAATGAGACTGGAGATGAACTTTATCAAAGGAAGCGAAGAAAGAAAGTATCTACCGCTTGGGATGAAATGACAGTTGTGAAGCATCAGAATGGGGTGGAAGAAGTACAATGCAATCACTGCAAGATAAAGATGAAGAAACAAAAGGAGGGAATAACTACACAATACAGGAGACATTTAGATGGTTGCCTAAAATGTTCGTTGAATATAAAGGGGCAAAAGAATATTTTTCTTGTTCCATCTACGCCTAGATCGGATAGTGTGACTGGTGTTAACAGTTGGAAGTATGATCAAGCAAAGATAAGGAGGTCATTTCTCACATGATTATGGTTCATGAGCTGCCCTTTTTATTTGTTGAGTATGATCTCTTCAATTTGGTTATGCAGTCTGCGACTCCCTATTATCAGCGGATATCTCGAGCAACAATAAAAAATGATTGTTGGACACGTTATGAGTTAGGAAAAAAAAAGAATAAAGGGATTGTTGAAATCAGTTAACAAAGTTAGCATCACAACTGACATTTGGACATCGGGCCAAAATATTCAATACATGGTTATAACTGCTCATTTCATAGATTCGGATTGGCAGTTGCAAAAAGAGGTTCTGAACTTTGTTGATGTGCCTCATCCTCATACCGATTCAATTGTTTGTGATGTATTGTGCAAATGCTTCCAAGAATGGGGTATTGAAGAGAAAATATGGACGATCACAGTGGATAATGCTTCATACAATGATTCAGCTGTGAGAATGTTACTGGACTCCCTTTCTTGTCACAAAAGCTTACCTTTGAACAATAAGTTGTTTCATGTTCGGTGTTTGCACACATATTGAACCTTCTTGTGCAAGATGGTCTTTCTGAGATAAAGGAAATCATTGAAGATGTGAGAGAGGGTGTTAAGTACATTAGTGCTTCAAGCCAACGTCTATGTAACTTTACTGAGATTTGTAAACAACTTCAGTTGCCTAATAAGAAGCTGATTTTAGATTGTTGCACTAGGTGGAATGCAAATTATGCTATGTTGTCCTGTGCCTTGAAATTTAAAAAGTGTTTCCTCGATATTCTCTCAGGGATTCAAATTATAGACATTTTCCTAATAATGACGATTGGTACAAAGTTGAGGAGGTTTGTTCTTTGTTGGTACATTTCAATGAAGTTACTAAAAATATCTCAGATAAATTAACTTTTATATTATTGTAAATTTGTATTCGTATTTTTATCTTATAATAGTATTATGTGAATTGAAATATTAATTGTTTTATGAATTTAGGTTCTGAATATCAAACAACAAATTTGTTTCTGCCTGAATTTTGGAGCATCAAAGAAGTGTTGGATAAAAAATCTCATAGTGAAGAACCTTGGATGAAATACATGGCTAGAATAATGCAACAAAAGTTTGAAAAATATTGGGGTAACAACAATCTATTGCTCTCTATTGCTGCGATGTTGGATCCTAGGAATAAGATGACACTAATTGAGTTTGTTTTTCTTGTCATATATCCTGAAATGGAAGTAACTAAACAAATTAGTATTGTTCGTGATAGCTTATATGAGCTATATATCGTATATTTGAGTGAACATACAACAATTGTTCCAAGTCAATCAAATGAAAGTGATTTACAACCAAATAATGCTTCTAACAAGGGCTCTATTGTTAGTGGGAATACGAAGGGGAAAATTATTGAAACTGGGAGGTCAAAATTTGAGATATATGTCAGGAGTGTTGATACAATACACATGTGAAGTCCAAATTAGATACCTATTTAGAGGAAGAGGTCTTTATTTGCGAAGGTGATTCTGCTCACTTCAATGCCTTGGATTGGTGGAAGTCAAACAACTTAAAGTTTAGAGTCTTGTCTAAAATGACTTGTGAAATCTTGTCAATTCCAATTACTACAGTAGCTCCATAATCAACATTTAGTGCTGATGGTAGGGTTATTGACACATATCGTTCATCTTTAGGAACAGATACAACTCAAATGCTACTTTGTGGTAGCGACTGGTTAAGAAGCTTTTACAATCTCAAAAGAAAAGCAAAAGTAAGTATTATCAAGTTTGTTATCTGGATTTTGCATTATTTTTTACTCTTATATTTGAAATTATATGATTATTCATCTAATCAATTCTATTATACAGCTTAACGAAGATGTGAAAGAGATATCATTAGCTTGAGTTTGGAGGTAATATTTTTAAGGTCATTTCTATTCTAGTCAATTTCTATTTTTTATTATTTTGTTATTTAGAAGTATAAACTCATGTTTATCTACTTAATAACCTCTTTCATGTGATAGTTGTTCAGGTGTCTTTTGCTTTTGGAGCTACAGTTTGCAGCACATTTGGAGCTACAAGGCTAGACAACAATCTAAATTTGCTTTTATCTTGTAGTTTCTTGGGTATATGAAAAGAGAACATCTATAACTATAGCTTATATTTTTGTAGTTTGATTATTTTCTCAGATTTGGTTATTGGCTTGTGTCATTACATCATATGAAAGTTTTTTTTTTTTTCTGTCTTTTTTAATTTAAAATTCTTCTACATATGTTGGAAAATATGGTTTCTTGATTTGATCCAGCCTTGCAATGGGTAGTATTATTTATCTATATTTGTTTTTGGAATATCTTTTCAACTATTTCTAATATAGTTTGGCAGGCTTGCCAATTGTTTGGTTAGTTACTTAGTTTATGTGTGTTTATTTTTTGACAATAAGTTATATGTATTTACATCTTTAGGTTCGGAAAATTGTTTGTTTCTTTATCGTTCAGGAATTTTGTTTATTTGTTGTTCGCGAACAAAGTTATTAATTGTTCACGAACATATTGAACACAAACTCAAAACGAACACATTCATGAACATGTTCACAAACACATTCAAGCATTAAAATTTTTTATCAAGCCGAACACGAACAAGTTTTTTTAAAATTGAATCAAGCTCAAGCCAAGGTTGAACATGTATACAATTAAATGAACATATGGAAAACAAGTTAAAGCTCGTCTAGGCTCTGATCGTTTACACCCCTATTTGTGATACATGTCCGAACGGAAAACAGATCAAATCATCATTCAAAGAAAAGACAAAACCTTCATCAACAAAGATTTTACATTTGCTCCACATGGATTTATTTGGACCAATGGAGCCAACTAGTATAAGTGGAAAGAAGTACACTTTAGTAGTTATAAATGACTACTCAAGATATACATGGACCATCTTTATGTGTAAAAAGAAGAAAACTTTGTAGAGGTTACCTCAGCTGATGAAAATAGTTCAAAATGAGAAAAGTCAATACATTATGAAGATAAGATCAGATAAATTAACTGAGTTTGTCAATGAGATTATAGCTCAGTACTGTGTAGAAGATGGAACTTCACATGAATTATCAACTGCAAGGACTCCACAACAGAATGGAGTAGCTGAAAGAAGGAACATGTTTCTCAAAGAAGCTGCTAGGACCATGTTAGCTGAAGTTGGGTTACCTAGAGATTTTGGGCTGAAGCCATCAATACAACTTGCTACACTCAGAATATATGTATGATCAACAGACAACTATCTAAAAAACCCTGTGAAATTTGGACAGGATGAAAGCCTAATGTTGGGTACTTCCACATCTTTGGAAGCAATTGCTTCATTAACAACAATGGAAAAAATAATCTGAAAGCTTTTGATGATAAAACCGTTGAGGGAATATTTCTTGGTTATTCATGAGAGAATAAAGCTTATAGAGTGGTTAAAAAAAGGACTATGGTCACAGAAGAGTCAATACAAGTTGTATTTGATGAACCCAATGTCAGTATAGAAGACATTGAAGAGTTAGCTGAGAAGATGAATCATTCAACTATTCAAAAGAGTCCATATGTTGATACAGCTCCCAGAAGAGTTGACCTTGATGGGGACGAGTTAGTTAAATCTCAGAGAGAGCTGGAATATTTACAGCCAAATACAGATGATCAAGAAGAAGGTATTCAAGACAATTTAGCTGGATTGACTTAGGTATTCAAGACTATTTAGCTGGAAACCAAGTCAATCCAGCGGACTTACTCGGAGCTGATATGATATGGCTGAGAGACCATCCACTTGAGCTAATTATTGGAAATGTAAGAGAAGGAGTAAGGACAAGATCAAGAGTTCAACATGAAGTTATGTTTGCATGTTTCATTTCTCAGATTGAATCGAATGATGTGTCAGAAGCTTTAGAAGACACGCAATGGATTCTAGCCATGCAAGAAGAGTGAAATTAATTTGAAAGAAACCAGGTACGGGAATTGGTTCAGAGACCTGCTCACCATAATGTCATTAGAACAAAATGGGTGTTTAAGAACAAGATAAACGAAGAAGGATCAATGGTTATAAATAACGCAAGATTGGTAGCCAAATGGTATTGCCAAGAAGAGGTATAAACTTTGATGAAACCTTTGCTCCAGTTTCTAGACTTGAAGTAATAAAGATGTTTCTAGCTTATGCTGCTCACAAGAATTTCACAGCCTATGAAATAGATGTGAAAAGTGCATTTCTAAATAGATTATTGGAGGAAGAAGCCCATGTTAAGCAACCTCCAATATTTGAGTAGAAGACTAGAGGAGATAAATTGTATAAGCTAAATAAAGCACTTTATGGATTGAAACATGCTTCTATAACATGGTATGACACATTATCTCGATTTTTTATAGACAAAGGTTTCACAAAAGCATAGGTTGACAGAACCCTACTAAGAATTCAGGAGAGCATCCTGCTTGTGCAAATCTATCTGGATGATATCATCTTTGGATCCACAAACAAAGAGTTATGTAACAAGTTCTCAAAACTCATGCAAGAAAAATTTAAGATGAGCATGATAGGAGAATCAACTTTCTTCCTCGGACTTCAAGTGAAGCAAATGAAGTATGGTACCTTTATTAGCCAAACCAAGTACACAAGAGGTTTGATGAAAAAGTTTGTCATGGAAGAGAAGTCATCTATTAAGATACCTATGAACACTTCCATAAAGATAGATCTTAACACAGAAGGAAAATCAGTTGATTAAATAACATATAGAGCACTCATTGACCCATTGCTCTATTTGACAGGAAGCAGACTTGACATCACCTTTGCAGTAGGTTTATGTGCAAGATTTAAATCTGTCCCAAAGGAAAGTCACATGGTAGCTTTCAAGAAGATTCTGAGATATCTGAAAGAAAGTCAAGAAGTTGGGTTATAGTATCCTAAGGAAGGAGGCTTCAAACTTGTTGGCTATTCAGATTTTGACTATGCTAGATGTAGAGTTAACATGAAGAGTACATTAGATACATGTCAACTGCTTGGAAATATGTTGGTTTCTTGGTTCATGAAGAAAAAAATTCAATAGTTACATCTACAGCTGCGGTAGAGTATATAGCTGCAGGAAGTTGTTGTGCACAAGTTATGTGGATGAAACAACAACTATAGGATTATGATATTGAAGCAGCATGATATCCTAATTATGTTTGACAACACAAATGCAATAACTATCGCTCAAAATCCAGTATTGCACTTAAGAACAAAGCACATTGATGTCAGATATCATTTTATAAGAGATCACGTTGAAACAAAATATATCAAGCTGGAATACGTGTCAACTGAAAAGTAGTTAGTTGATGTATTCACAAAGCCCCTATGTGAATCAAGGTTTGAAGAGCTAATGAATGAACTTGGATTGATTGAGTGGGTTTAAAATCAGCAGAATTGATCGACCAACATCATTTGAACAATTGAGTTTAGTGTTAGTTGACTAATTATCAAAAGAGCCTATATCAGCCAAGAGACATCATCAGACATGTTTAATGACTAAAGGGCAAAACGAAATTGTTTTTGATTAAGAAGGAATATTTTTCAACATTATGTCAGATCGTTTAATGCTCCACAATTATCCGAATATGCACGCTATAGTACTAGGTTACCCATGATTGGCCATAAATTCAGTTGGACATTAAATGCTCTCATAAAGTGGTTTTCAGATTAAATAATGATCGACAATCAAAATTCAAATTTGTATTATTTCAATCACGTCTTTTCAACTTCCATATAAAACTGTCACTCTCATTTCTTTCTCCTTGTGCACTCAAATCAACTCTCAAAAATCTCAAAGAATGATCTCTGCAAAAATCCTTCAAATTTTTTCTATGAATTCCTTGATTCGAAATGTGTAGGTCCCAAGAGGTGTGGTGTAAGGTTTAGAAAAGGGGGAGGTTGAATAAACCTTATAAAATTTTCACTTTTTAGTCTTTTTAAGAGTTTCAACAGAGTTGACTCAAATCAGTTGCGTCCTTGGAGGACAAACTAGATTAGTTACCTTCACTAAGTTACCCACTCAAAAGACTCATTGAGAATTTGTTGATAGTATAACTTCATCGCATCGATTAACACTTAACTTTAGTTGATTTGGTTTTTAATAGCAGAAGACTTAACACCCTTTGTTTGATTAAAGCTCGTTTTTAACACTTGTTCTAGCACTTGTTATTATCAGTTAGATAACAAGGCAACTAAACAACAGAAATGAAAAATACAAACAAGAAATAAATGCTGAACGTAAATGACACAAGTAATTTTATAGTGGCTCGAGGATGGGGTAATTCCTCTAATCCACTCTTCTCCAAATCCTGGAGGAATCCACTAGGTAACAGATCAAGTTACAAAGTAGTTCTCAGTCTAGAGATAGCCTTGATCACACATCTAGCTTCTCCTGCGGCTCAGCTTCTTCACAAGACAGCTGCCTTGCTACTTCAGCTCCCTTCAAGTCTTTGGAATTGATCTCACAGCTTTCCAACAAACTTGAAACTCCTGGTTCGACCTTGAACCTTTCTACAGCTCCTTCAACTTGGAGAGTAGACCCCTTTTTCGTTCTTTATACTTTTCCTCTTCAACTGGTTGAAGTAATCTTTCCTTCACAACATGTGTTGGATTGAGTTCCTTCGAGTTGTAGGCTTGAGGAATTTTTTGAATAAGCTCGAGAATATTGTAGGTTATGCTTGCTTGATAATAGCTTGATATTTTTTTTGTGCTTGGTTCAGGTCTAAGTCGTAACCTTTTCTCAAATGCTTTCTCAGCCTTTTATAGTGCTTATTTGAAAATTCGCCCACTGAAGAGATATGCTATTTTCAAATAACACTTCTTGTTCATTGTCTTGTCTTTTCATGGTCTGCAGAAATGTGATGTTGACCCTTGCTCATATTAAATGGTTTTGCAGCTTTATAGGGTCTGACATAAGCTTCAATGTTTCCCATTGGCTTATTCCTTTTGCATGTTTCTGGGCCAAACACTTTAAGACCTGACAGCTTGGACATATTACTATATAAAGTAATATTCTTGACTTCCTTCTAATGGATCAATGTCAGTTGTCTTGACTTGACTGTTGCCTTTACCCATTTGACTTGAGTCTGGTCCAATCATGAGAATGACTCAACTGTCATTTCAACTGATAGACTTGGATCCTTTTACAGATTTGACTGACACTTCCTCTTTCTTCACACACGATTGTTCCTCGTTGGCTCTCCTTCAGTCAAGTCCTTGTCTTCCTTCTTGGCCATACTCAGCTGGCACACAGCAGAGTCTTCACTCTTATCTGCAGTTGACTTCTTGCATTCTTTGACTTAGTGTACTTCACTCAGCTCATTCAGTCCTATCTATTATAACATAGAATTACAAGAAAAATGGGGTGCCAACTTCCTATGTAAGTTTTACATGGTATCATCAAAATCTAATAAATAAATTTCCTACCAAAATGACACCCAAAAAAATCCTCTATTGCTGCTACTGCGCAAGCCTTGGGACTTTGCCAAGATGCCTGAGATAGTCTATTCAAGAGCTCTTATCAATGTCGGAGGCTTGGTCAAGCAGTTGAGTGACCAAGCTATGCTCAAAAGATTGTCTCATGTTTGGAGAAATCGAAATTGCTGGAATTTTTTACTATGTAGATGTCACTGACGTATTTAGAGGAGGTGACAATATTCTACGTGAATGTTACTATTCAAGATGATGGCATTAATTCCTTTGTAAATCGAAAGTCTATAGTGATATCAGCTGAAGATGTGAGTAATCTCTTCAAGTTGCACAACTCAGGGCTGAGTGAGCTGAAGGACTACTAATTTTACCTTCAGAAGACATGGAGGGATAACTGTCGATGCTGAGAAGGAGAACTACAATCCCTCTGCAACTAAAGTTGTGGTGAAAGAGGAGTACCACAATCTCATGGATGTGGTGGTGAAGTGTATCGACATCAAGTTTGGCTCTTACAATCAATATTACTATTGTTGATAGAAACACAAAGTTTTGTTATGTATATCTTCACAAAAGTAAAGATGAAGTTATAGAGATATACATTCTCTATAAAAATAAAGTTGAGAATCAACTCAACAAGAAAATTAAGGTGCTAAGAAGTGACTGTGGAGGTGAATATGAATTACCATTTGCTGAATTATGTGTCGAGCATAGAATTAGACACAAAACAAAACCACCTTATTTACCTCAACAAAATGGCATTGGAGAACGCAAAAGCCGCACACTTAAAGAAATAATGAATATCATGTTATTGTTAGAGAAATAAGAGAAATAAATTTCTAGTAAAGTTTGGAGTACACAATGAAAATGGGAATTACAAATTACAGAACAAAAATCGAAATTTGTAATAAACTAAATTACATAAGCACAATATAAAATTGGCCCGAATCGTGTGTTGAACACACTATCCTTAAAACAGATTCGTCCCCTATTCTGAAAGTCTATTTCCCAGGATATGATGGGAAAAACCGGATTACCTTATACCCGGCGAACTAAAGATTATGCCTAGATAATATCACCAAAATGCAACAGGAAGCCAAGGGAACACAAGAGCAATATGCAGAAAATTTGTTTATGCAAGTGTAGGAGTGTTTTTTTTTGGTGTGGATTGTGAAAAACATGGACCACCTTTTATAGGCTTCAAGATCAACCCATATTAACTCTCCACTACCCCATGACTTGGGGTATTCACTTCCCACTCCTTCATGACTTGGGAGTTTCAAGTGTCATCACTCTCCACTACTCCATAAGTTGGGATCAAGTGTCATCACTCTTCCATTACTTCATGAGTTGGGAGTTTTAGGTGTTACAAAATTAAACACCATTGGAGTTTAATATTTTCTTCAAAATGGGTCTAAGAAATTAGGCAAAAACTCATGTAGGACCGTCTTACGGGTCTCAATCTGTAAGATGGATCCCTCTTGACCGCGGACTGGTCCCCGCGGATCTGTTGACAGTCCGGGTCAATGCCACCGCAACTTTTTTTTTTTTTTCGTTTTTTTTTTGCTTCCCGATTAAAAATACTTGATTTTATGAGAAAAAGTATCGGTTATTTTAGGTAAAGTATCATATTTTTTAATATAGTCACACATTATGATTACATTACATTGAAGGTAAAATAAATATATCAGAGTTAAAGTAACACCTTTATGAGTAAAAATATATATTTTTTGAGACAAAATATCATGTTTTAAGAGTAAAAATATATGTTTTTTAAATAAAGTATTATATTTTTTAATAATAAATACAAAGAAAGATGAATAATAAATATGATAGAGTTAAAGTAATACTTTTATAAGTAAAAGTATTTGTTTTTTGATATAAAGTAACATGTTTTTTAATATAGTCACAAATTATGAATATATTACAATAAATATATATATAACAGATTAAAGTAACACTTTTGTACTTTAAAGTATCTATTTTTTGAGATAAAGTATCATGTTTTTTAATAGAGTCACAAATTAGAAATGAAGGAAAGAAGGAAAAATAAAAAATAAATATGATATAGTTAAAGTAACACTTTTATAAGTAAAAGTATCCATTTGTTGAGATAAAGTATCAGATTTCTTAATACATTTACAAACTAAGAATAAGAAAAAAGAGGAAAAATAAAAAATAAATATGATGTAGTTAAAGTAACACTTTTATACTTTTAAGTATCTATTTTTTGAGATAAAGTATCATGTTTTTTAATAGAGTCACAAATTAAAAATGAAGGAAAGAAGGAAAAATAAAAAATAAATATGATATAGTTAAAGTAACACTTTTATAAGTAAAAGTATCCATTTGTTGAGATAAAATATCAGATTTCTTAATACATTTACAAACTAAGAACAAAAAAAAGAGGAAAAATAAAAAATAAACATGATCTAGTTAAAGTAATACTTTTATAAGTATCCATTTATTGAGATAATGTATCATGTTTTTTAATAGACTTGGGTGCGATTCTTAGCCTCTGCATTTAGAGGTATTTTTATTTTATTTTTTTAATTTACCAGGTGTATTTATGAATGTGTTTATATACATAGTTATACTAAAATTGCACAACAATCATTAGTGGTGTAGTGGTAGAATACCACCTTACCTCTCCATAGGCGTGGGTTCAAATCCCCACTGAAGCGGATTTTGTTTTTAAATAATAAGCGGGTGGGTTGGGGGTGGGTGTGCTGGGCGGATGGGCTATTCGGGTGGGGCGGATGGCGGGTCAGGTTGGGCGGATGGGCGCGAGCGGGCGGGTTATGGGATCCGTCTTACGGATCACGGTCCTACAAGAGACCTACTCAAGAAATTATTCCAATTGCAAAATTTCCATTCAATTTTCCAACAATCCCCCACATGAATGGAAATTTCGAAGATACAAAGATTTGGTGATAAAATCCAGCAGTTGAACCGTGCATAGGATAGGTAGGTGTTACCCTTTGAACCTTCCGTTGTGAAAATATATTTACTTTACTAGCTAATCAGTAGACGCGATGTCTTTGAACTGTTATGCCGTTTGTGTAAACGATGATATATTTCACACATGATTCTTCCTAACATACGTCAGCTCTCATTGTTATGTTCATTCAAGGCCCTGAACATACGTCTGGTTCTGCAAGAGGTTCTAAGAATTGAGCCTCACACAATTCTCTTCGAAGCGGCCCCACTTAGCTCTCACATAGGTGATTCTTCTTTAAGAGTAGCCCGCACTACCCAACTCGGCTTACCGACACACAAGAATCATTAAAAGCCAAATGCTTATCCTTTTCTTCCACGGGCTTCACTGTCAAGGAATGGACAAGGGAAAAATCCCCCACAGTGATCCTAGAGTCTTTTTACAATTAGGTTGTCCCATCGAACCTAGATCTAGGGATATCCAGTCAACTAGGTTGAGTTTCCTTTGTATCAACTCATTTGTCCAGAGGCTTAAGTCCCATTTCTCTTGATGATTTCACAACTAACTCTTGATTTAACCTTTTGGTTAACGGATCCGCTAAATTATATTTTGACTTCACATAGTCAATAGAGATAACACCAGTTGAGAGTAGTTGTCTAATGGTATTGTGTCTACGACGAATATGTCTAGACTTACCATTATACATATTGCTCTGTGCCCTGCCAATCGCTGATTGACTATCACAATGTATACAAATTGCTGGCACAGGCTTTGGCCAATTTGGAATATCTTCTAAGAAGTTTCGGAGCCATTCAGCTTCTTCTCCACTCTTATCTAAAGCTATAAACGCATACTCCATTGTGGATCTAGCTATAACTGTCTGCTTAGAAGATTTCCATGATATGGCTGCACCTCATAAAGTGAATACAAATCCACTTGTAGACTTAGAGTCTTTAATATCAGATATCCAGTTAGCATCGTTGTATCTTTCAATAACAGTAGGATATCTTATATAGTGCAGTCCATAATCACGAGTGTATCTTAAATACCTTAGTATTCTCACTATACCTTTCCAGTGTTCATGCGTTGGATTACTCGTGTATCTGCTCAATTTACTCACTGCATAAGCAATGTCTGGTCTTGTACAACTCATTAAGTACATCAGACTTCCTATGACTCGTGAGTATTCCAATTGAGACAAAACCTCACCTCTATTCTTTGATAGATGTTGACTCGTGTCTATAGGAGTTCTAGCTAACGATGTGTCATCCTTACTAAATTTTTCTAGAATTTTGTCCACATAATGTGATTGATCAAGTGTCAGTCCATTTGAAGTTCTAGAAATCTTTATTCCGAGGATCACGTCAGCTAAACCCATATCTTTCATGTCAAACCTTGAGTTCAATATATATTTTGTGGATTTAACTATTTTATCATTACTTCTAATGATAAGCATGTCGTCTACATAAAGACACAAAATGACATAGCAATTTTCAGTGTCTTTAACATAAACACATTTATCACACTCATTTATTTTAAATCCACACTCTTTCATGGCATTATCAAATTTCTCATGCCATTGTTTTGGTGCCTGTTTCAAGCCATATAATGACTTGAACAGTTTACAAACCTTATTCTCTTGCCCAGGTGCAGAGAATCCTTCAGGTTGTTCCATGTAAATCTCCTCTTCTAAATCTCCGTTTAGAAAAGCAGTTTTTACGTCCATTTGATGTAATTCAAGATTTCGCAATGCAGCAATTGCAAGTACCAATCTAATGGAGGTTATTCTCGTAACTGGAGAATACATATCAAAGTAATCAAGGCCCTCTTTTTGTATGTAACCTTTAATTACAAGTCTAGCCTTGTACTTATCAATTGTTCATTTGCCTTCATTTTCTTCTTGAAAATCCATTTATAATCTAGTGGTTTACTTCCTTCAGGAAGATCCACTAGTTCCCAGGTATGGTTTTGCAAGATGGAATCAATTCACTTTTTATGGCCTCTTTCCATAATGGTCCTTCAGAAGAAGTTATAGCTTCTCTGTAGTTTTGATGTTCACTTTCCAGCATGTAGGTTAGAAAATCTGGACCAAAAGATTTTTCTATCCTAGCTCGTTTGTTGCGTATAAATTCTACCTCTTATTCTTTATTTCCTTGCTCTTGTTCTATTGAATCATGTATCCATTTAGAAGAGCTTGCTTCTTCTCTCGATCTACACGGAAATACATTTTCAAAGAACGAGGCATTTCTCGATTCAATTATCGTGTTCTTGTGTATATCTTCAACTTTAAATTCATGCACAAGAAACCGATAAGCAACACTGTTATGTGCATATCCAATAAATATGCAGTCAACAGTTTTTGGACCTACCTTCACCTTCTTTGGTGTAGGTATAGAAACCTTAGCAAGACACCCCCACACTCGTAAGTATTTGTAGGATGGCATTCTTCCATGCCATAGCTCGTAAGGGCTTTTGTCTAATTTTTACGGGGTACCTTATTTAAAAGGTAATTAGCCGTCAAGACAGCTTCCCCCCACATGTTCTGAGGCAAGCCAGAACTTAATAACATGGCATTCATCATTTCTTTAAGTGTACGGTTTTTCCATTCTGCAATGCCATTCTGTTGAGGTGAACAAGGTGCTATTGTTTCGTGTCTAATTCCGTGTTGGGTACATAATTCAGCAAATGGTGATTCATATTCACCTCCATGATCACTCTTAGCACCTTAATTTTCTTGTTGAGTTGATTCTCAACTTCATTTTTATAGAGAATGAATTTCTCTATAGCTTCATCTTTACTTTTAAGAAGATACACAAAACAATACCTGGTGTTATCATCAATAAAAGTAATGAAGTATTTGTTGCCACCGCGTGTTTGTGTTGATTTTAAATCACATACATCGGTGTGAATTAAATCAAGTGGTTCATTATTTCTTTAAATATTTTTGAATGATGTCCTTGTTAACTTTGCCTCAACACAAGTTTCACACTTGTTCATGGAATCAATATGGAATATTGGTATACAATTCAAGTTAATTAATTTACGTAGAGTATCATAATTAACATGCCCTAGTCTAGCATGCCACAAATTGGAAGACTCAAGCAAGTAAACAGAAGAGTTATTCATTTCATTGATTTTTGGTTTAACAACCATTACATTGAGCTTAAACAGCCCATCAGAAACATAACCCTTGCCTACAAACATCCCATTTTTAATCAAAGTTACAACCCCTGACTTAAAAATATTACGAAAACCATGCTTATCTAAAATTGAACTAGACACCAGATTTTTTCGAATATCTGGGACATACAACACATTGTTGAGAGTCAGTTCCTTCCCGGACGTCATCTTCAAAACCACTTTTCCTTTCCCTTTGACCTCAGAGGTAGCTAAATTCCCCATGTATAGCTTCTCCCTGTTATCAGCTGGCTCAAAGGAACTAAATATTTCTTTGATAGAGCACACGTGTCTTGTAGCACCAGAGCCAATCCACCATTGTGTGGGGTTTGAGCCTACCAAGTTCACCTCAGAGACCACTTCAACCAGGTTCATATCTGACACCTCTTGAGAAATTTCCTCAGCCATGTTAGCCTCTCTGTTCCTTTTTGGTTTCTTGCAGCCAGAAGCCTTGTGACCCTTGTCCTTGTCAATAGCATTGGCTTTAGCCACTTCAGGATTGAACCACTTCTTTTCAGAACTTTTGTTGTCTTCTTCAATGCAAAGTCTAACAACAAGTTCGTCGATGTTCATTTCCTTTCGCTTATGTTTCAAATAGTTCTTGAAGTCTCTCCAAGCTTGTGGCAATTTCTCAATGATTGCAGCCACTTGGAAAGTCTCACTAAGAACCATTCCCTCGGCATGAATATCATGTATGATCACATGAAGCTCTTGTACTTGACTAATGACCGTTTTTGAGTCCACCATTTTATAATCCAAGAAGCAGCCTACGATGAAATTTTTCGCACCCGCATCCTCGGTCTTATACTTATGGTCCAAAGACTCCCACAGTTCCTTTGCAGTTTTCTTAGAGTTATACACGTTGTAAAGCGAATCTGCAAGACTATTCATGACATAATTTCTACACAACAAATCAGCATGATTCCAAGCATCCAAAGCGTTAACCGCTTGTGCATCAGTCTCATCCTCACTAAGCCGTGGAGGATCTTCTGTCAAGAACCACGCCAAGTTCAAGGTGGTCAAGTAGAAGAGCATCTTCTGCTGCCACCGCTTAATGTTCAAACCAGTAAACTTTTCCGATTTTCCCCCATGATTAACCAACACATTAAGCGTAGGGTTGGCTACAAAAGACTAAGTAGGTGCCACAGGGTTAGACCCACCATTGTTTGAATCAGATGTCATTTCTTAAACAAATAACAAAAGAAGTTTAGCACTTCAATCTATCGGAACAAAACCGATAATAACAAATAATGTCCAAATAGCAATTTTCTTTCACTCCAAAATAGCACGGGATATTATTCTCAATTATTAGTCCAAAAATAATATTCGAACCAAGAAAAACAATAAACAAGTTAGTACAACAACATTACTTGAGTTCAATCAACTGTAAAGAAAGGCTTGAATATAATTTGTAATTCCAATTTTCATTGTGTAATATAAATTGTACTAGAAATTTACTTCTCTTATTTTTCTAACAAACTTAAAACAGATTCGTCCCTTATTCTGGACGTCTATTTCCCAGGATAAGACGGAAAAAACCGGATTACCTTATACCCGGCGAACCGAAGATTATGCCTGGATAATATCACCAAAATGCAATAGGAAGCCAAGGGAACACAAGAGCAATATGCAGAAAATTTGTTTATGCAAGTGTAGAAGTGTTTTTTTTGGTGTGGATTGTGAAACAAAATGGACCACTTTTTATAGGCTTCAAGATCAACCCATAGTAACTCTCCACTACCCCATGACTTGGAGCATTCACTTCCCACTCCTCCATGACTTGGGAGTTTCAAGTGTCATTACTCTCCACTACTCCATAAGTTGGGAGTTTCAAGTGTCATCACTCTCCCACTACTTCATGAGTTGGGAGTTTTAGGTGTTATAAAATTAATACCATTGGAGTTTAATATTTTCTTCAAAATGGGTCCAAGAAATTATGCCAATTGCAAAATTTCCATTCAATTTTCCAACAGTTATTAAGTTCTGGTTTGCCTCAGAGTGGAGAACCTGTTTTAACGTCTAATTACCTTTTAAATAAAGTGCCCCGAAAGAAAGAAAACAAATAGAGATGCCAATAGGATGGGTAAGCTATTTAAAAACCCAGACCCGACCTGTCCTTAGAATAGGGCGAGGCGGAGCGGGTGAACCCATCCTGCCCCAAATTAAATAAAATTAAATGCAAAAAAAATTGGAAAAATGAATATATATATATATATATATTTGTAAAATATTCTTTACAAAATTTGTTAATATCAATTTATAAATATTAGAATTATTTAATAGATAAAATTAAATTATAATATATATTATATATGCAAAATATATATTAAATATTTAAAAAATAATTTTTCTATGCGGGGTGGAAGTGATACAGATCGAGAAATTCTTACCGCAAGCGTACGGTGTCAAGTTTTAGTATAGTTTTGAAAATAAGGTTATCGTCTCCACAGGGATTGTTATCGAATTTTATACTAAGTACTATAATTCAAATGCTTAATTCTATCTAGAAATCGAAAAGAGATGGATTGTTGTTAAACTAAAAAGAAAACTAAAATTAAACTAACAATTGGTTCAGACAATTTATCAAACACGTAGATATGAATTCTAGAGGGTTGATTCACCTAGTTATTCCTTATGTTCTCAATCCAGTTCATTAATAACAAGTTATTAATCTATAAGCCAATATTCCTACTGGTTATCACTTCCTCTCTCGAGTGCCAAGTGATTCTAGGTTCCAATTCTGATTTCGTTATCTCTATAAAAATCACAAATTAAACGTTAATATGCTCGATGAATATTCTATCACAGACTTCAAAAGATTCATAAACCTCTCGATTCTATGAAATCTAAGTTTTGATGTTCTATGGCCAGGCATTCAATTACCTCTCGCGAGTGTCAAATCAAACACGCCAAACAATCTAAACTATTGATCAGATAATTCAGATGCAATCAATTCAAATGGCATAAATAGATTAACTAACATGCGAATTTCATAAACTGGGAATCAAAACATAGGTTCAAACGTAAGTTACATCAATCCCCTAGAAAAGTAGGTTTAGCTCATGTTGGATGTACAAAAACTCATAAAGAAATAATTATACATCGATAGGGTTCAACAAAGATACTAGAAAGATAATTTAGAATGGTTAAAGGAGGAATCCACTCTGTTTCCAGAAGATAGATGCCTTCAAATCTCATCCCGAACTCTTTTTCCTTGCTGCAAATCGTTCCTTGTGCTCTCCAAAATGTCCAACCCTTGTTCCGTGCGTCGTTCGTCATATTTATAGGTCCAAAAATCCGTCAAATCCCAAGAAAATAAAACATAACAGTTTTCTCGCCCGGTCGGTTCTCAAACCATTGTGCTGCAGCGCGCCTGCATGTCCTGCGCAACTCCCTGTCGCACGTTGCGACGCCTCATGGCGGGCGCTGCGGCGCGCGCTGAAGACGTCCCCTGATGCCCACTAGCGCGCTGCGGTGCTCTCCCAATGGCGCCCGCTATGATGCTCCCTGTCATGCACACTATCTTGTTTTTAACCCCGCTACGGGCGCATGGGTTTAGTGTCGCGGCTCGCCCGTGAACCGCATTTTTCTGCTTTTCAACTTCTAAAATGCGTTTTTCTCCGTTCAAGCACGTTTTTCACCGTTTTTGACCAATTTTAGCTACCAAGACCTGTACCGACCTCTAATGACAACTAATGACATGAAATTGACTCAAATGACTCTAAAATCCCCAAAACCAATGCAAAATCCTATTCTAGAATACTCAATACGTTGGTATAAAACCAACTTCACAAATACCCCCAAACTTGGACGTTTTCTTATCCTCAAGCAATTACAGACTCTAAAAGAAACAAAAGATACAAAGGAAACATGAATAACGACAATTGACTCAAGCTGACTAACTGCAAAACTTCACAGCCAAACACATTCGTCTCAATATTCGTTTCACGACCAATCAAGCACGTATTTTAACAATATGATCATGAATTTGGAATGTTCATGCCAACTCCATTTTCATTATCCAGATAGATTCACACAATCAAATGTTTTCAAAATGATCCACTTTTCTGAATATCAAGATGAGATGCTTACCAGACTCCATAGGCTTGTCTTTCACACTAATCTCCACTAATGTAGGCTAATGTAATACAAAGATCAATAGGACTTTCAAAGTTTGTAATGTGGGCTTAGGGTAAAGTAGGAAAATATAGGATTAAGTGGCTCAAATTACCCAAACACACAATTATCGATTCAAATCACCAATTAGCAACTACCCTTCACTTTTTTGACATCCCCAATGTTCTCACTTTGTGAACCTCATTCCCGCTAATTTTTTTTCCGGAACCCCCAAACTTATTCTTTTAGCTTTAACTGGGGTTTCATTTTTTCTTTTCTCAGGGCAACTTCATACAATTAAACATATACCCTTCTCATTATACCCTTCTTAAATATTTTCCTTTGTGTGTATGAGTGATGGGTAATTATGATTTTTAAGAGCTCACTTTGACATCCCCAATGTTCTCACTTTGTGGGTAATTTTTTCCGGAACCCCAAACTTATTCTTTTTTTTTGGGGTTTCATTTTTTCTTTTCTCGAGGCAACTTCATACAATTAAACACATACCCTTCTCATTATACCCTCCTCATCCTTAAATATTTTTCTATACTTTGTGTGTATGAGTGATGGGTAATTATGATTTTCGTATTTAGGCTCTGGATATTAGATTGGTTGCCAAAGAAACGGATTTATAAGGCTCAAAGGGGGACACTAGGAAAAATATAATAGAAAGGTAGGCATTTTAGGCTCTAGCTTGTTCAAAGATGGCCTAAATCACTTCCTTAGTGTTACTTCACCTAGGATTTCGCCTCGACTATTGATCAAACAAGTTCTAGAATCCGGTGGGATCATACAAAAAACACTCAACCGCATAAATCATCCCCAAATAGCTCAACAGAGTTAAGCACATAGATGGAATGAATGGAAAGAAGAATAGATCATAATTTAAACACATTCTCTCTTGATCGTTCAACTCATATTCAACAAATTAACTTAGTCATGTAGTTTCATAGTTTAACAGATGACCCGACTCGACTCTAAACTCTTTTTTTTTCTCGATACAAGACTCAACTCAATCAACAAAAATAGACTACTACACCCCCCAAACTTAAAACGACATGGTCCCCAATGGAGAGGTGAGAAAGGTACTTCCCTGGTAGCCGAGAGCTAAGACTCCTCATCTGAGTCATGTGGCAAAATATAGGTGACGGGTCCCGGAGGTGGTGGTGTAGGGAAGGAAAACCGTGGATATAACTGGCTAGCAATTGCACAAGGATCCTATCGCACTCATTCTCATATTCCTGTCGCTGAACTCGCTCGCGCTGCTTTTCCTGAAAAGCCATAGCTAAATGACGATGTGCTTGCCGCAACTCCCGCAACTGTAGGTAATACTCATGCACCGGGTCGGCCTGGAGTGCGGAAGGGTGGGACCCCCTCGACAGCCGAAGAGGAAGTACCCTCGACATGATGGAAATGGGATGGTGTGTTAGATGCAACAGCAGCGGGAGGAGCGTGATCAGGATCTATAATGTATCCCTTGCCCTGAGGATCAGGTATAACATCAGTAGTATCCTCATAAGCCGCAATGGTACCCGAGTCAATTGGCACCTTAGGGTGCTCCAAGGGCTCATTCTGCCCCAAAACAATACCCTCGGCCAAACCCAAGCCGCAAATCAGTCCTGGCATACACATGCCCCCCGTACTGCATTGGCGATCGGCCTGATGAATAGAGGCAACAATAATCACGACGACATCTACCTGGATGTCGTGGATGATATCATAAATCAACCGGGCATGAGGAGGCGTGACGTCACTGAGATGACTGGTCGACATCAAGTTATGGCAAATGAAGTGATACCATGCACGACCTTCTCGGGAAGGATGCCATTCAGTGCCCGGGCAATAGAAGGCCTGGACAATCATATCGAGATCTGTTTCGCCAGCAAGAAAGTCTGTGTACTGGCTATGATCAACCTCGGGTAAATAATAGTACTCCTGAATGGCCTCAGGGGTGCAAGAGATACGCATGCCACGTAGGTATACATTTGACGGGTCCTCATCGTGGTCATTAGCATTGGCATAAAATTCCTTGACAAGTATCAGTGTGAATGGCGGGGGTGGTGCACATTACTTTTGCCACTAGCGCTCCCAGATCATGCGCTGGAGATGACCGTCCCACGCTCCCAGTTGGAACCCCCGCTCGGCATTGATCCGCCGAGTTATTAATTTGCCAAAATATTTGTTCTGCGCCGCCTCGCTAACGAATCTGTTTGTGTCGTAGTTCGCCGAGGTGGATGCCTTTTGCTTGCCCTTACTCCTAGTCCTTCCCATGACGATCACCTAGCAAACTAAACACCCAAACAAAACCCGTGGAAACATGAAACTCGATGAGGGAGAAAAAACAATAAGCAAGGTAGTTAGAAAAATGCACCAAAGCGTATGAATTAGTAACATGTCGAGACTACAAGCATAATCATGCAAGATGGCACTCAACAATGTGAAAATCTCAATGGAACACTTTATCAAACACGTTGTATGCGTGAATTTGGGAGAAGATGATAAATGCAATTATGGTAGGAATCAATCCCAAAAATTCAACACTCAAACCTAGTTCTAACATGCTCAATCACACCACAATCCACAATTCAGCATAATTAGCTCAACCCACCACAATGCATTAGCAGAAAAGAAATAATGAGGGATAACCATGGGGTGGGGTTTTGTAAGCAAGAAACTTGCCAATTGATGAGTGGTGAGGATGAGGGTGATGCGTGGGATGCTAGAGTCCTTCCTTGTGGAGAGGGGAAGGACTTTTGTGAGTTTTGGTGAAAAATATGTAGTTCCCGTCGAGTTTTAGAGAGGAGATGTGTGTTGTTGTGTTTAAGAAACTGAGGCCTGGGGCTTTTTAAAATAAGTTTGTGTGCGCTGCAGCGCCGGAGTGATTTTTCCTCTAGTACCGTTTTGTGGGGGCACGCTGCGGACATTTTTTTTTCTCACCTGTTGCACGTTGCAGCAGGTTTTTCGGGCCCACGCCGCCTATTTTTTAGTCAAATTAAAGCACATCTCGCACGAACAAATAAAAAGGGTCGGGGTGTGATGCAACTTGCTACTCCTAAAATGCATAAAATCAACTATAATGCAATTAAAACAAAAAAACTACTAAGCTAAATTAATACTACGAAAGCAATAAAAGGGGCTTGGGTTGCCTCCTAAGAAGCGTTAAGTTTACAGTGTTCAGCCAGACTTTGTCAGATCATCATGAATCCGCATCTCCTAGCGGGAGATTTAGGATTTTTCGGGCTTCATCACCAAAATAGTGTTTTAACCTCTGCCCATTAACCTGAAACGTGCTGCCATCCTTACATCACAACTCAATAGCACCAAATGGCAAAACACATTCGATGACAAATGGTCAGACCATCTCGATTTCAGTTTTCCCGGGAATAATTTCAACCGAGAATTAAATAATAATACCTGCTGGCTCGGGAGAAATTCTCGCCTCAAGATAATTTTATCATGCCATTTTTTGTCTTTTTTTTGTATATTTTGGCATTCTCATAGGCCTCATTCCGGAATTCCTCCATCTCATCAAGTTTCAATAGCATATTCTGACCCGCGGCCTTCAAGTCAAAATTCAGTTTCTTCACGGCGCAATAAGCACGATGCTCTAGCTCGACCAGCAAGTGGCATGCCTTCCCAAACACCAAGCGATATGGGGACATACCAATAGGCATTTTAAAGGCAGTTCGATATGCCCAAAGCTCATCATCCAACTTCTGAGCCCAGTCCTTGCGATTACATCTCACAGTTTTCTTAAGGATCTGTTTCACCTCACGATTTGAAATTTCAGCCTGTCCATTCGATTGCGGGTGGTAACCTAAAGCAACCTTGTGCCTTACACCATACTTAGAGAGAAGGTTATTAAACAGTTTATTCCAAAAATGAGTACTTTCATCACTAACAATAGCCCTAGGAGTGCCAAAACGAGTGAATATATACTTGTGTAAAAATTTCAACACTACCTTGGCATCATTGGTAGGTGTAGCAATTGCCTCCACCCATTGAGAAACATAATCCACCGCAAAAAGGATATAGGCTTGTCCAAATGAAATGGGAAATGTGTAGGTCCCAAGGGGTGTAAGTGTAAGGTTTAGAAGGGGGGGTTGAATAAACCTTACCAGATTTTCGATTTAGTCCTTTAAAATACAGAGTTGATACTACACACTGTGTGTCTTGATGGACAATCAATTTAGTCACTCGGTAGAGTTAATCTCTCAAAGACTCAATCGAGTTTGTTGATGGAATAACTCATTTGTTGGTTCTAAATTAACTCAATCGTGGTTTTGTTTTATTGGAAGACTTAACACCCTTAAGTTTGATTAAGCAAGAATTTAGTGCTTGGTTTAGTACTTATAAATTATCAAGTGGATAGCAAATATGTCGCAGAATTAAACAATTAAGATGCGAGAAATTAAAGTCTTTGAAATGTAAATGACACAATGATATTTTTATAGAGGTTCGAAGATGGGGTAATTCTTCTACTCCTCTCTTCTCCAACTCCCTGGAGGAATCCACTAGGTAATGATCAAGTATACAAAGTGGTAGCAGTCCAGATACAAGTCTTGATCACACAAGTGACTTGATCCTTTGGGACTCGACCGAGACGCCTTGATCACTCACCATTTGGCTTCTCGTGCGACAGCCTTCTTCACAGGCGTTTGCTTGCTACTACATCTCACTTGCTCAAGCTCTTTGGATTTGATCACGAAGCCCTCCAAAAGCTTAAGACTTGGTTCGACCTTGAACCTTCCTACAATCCTTCGTGGAATGTAGACCCCTTGATTTTTCAAAGTATTTTCCTCTTCAAGGCGATTGAAGTTATCTCTCCTTCACGGGTGAGTGTTGGATTGATGTTCTTCGTAGTGTAGGCTTGAGGATTGAGAATGTTTTAGATTTTCTAATAATTGCTTGAACGTTTTTAGTTCAGGTCTGTAACTTGTGTCTCTCGTGTGTCCCTTGTGTCACTTGTGTCACTATTCTCAAACAAACTCCTCAGCCTTTTATAGTGATTTTTCAAAAATTTGCCCGTTGAAGAGATAGGCTTATTTTTGAAAGTCACTGCGATCGTTGGCTTGTCTTGTTGCGATCCTTGGAATTGCCATTTCCTCGTATGAATTGTTCTTTCACCTTTTCGAGTTCGACACGGTGTAGTGCTTCCCATTGGTTCATTCCTTTTGCACGCTTCTCGGGGATGAGCACTTCGAGAAAGGTGGCATGGAGATATTACTTGTTTAAGTAAATCTCTTGATTTCGTGCAACGGATCTTTTACAATTATCTCGACTTGACTTCATTTCCTTGCTTTCCCCAGGTGACTTAGAGTCGACTTCCAATCATTGGATGACTCTTCGTCACTTCAACTTGAGACTTGGCTTTTCTCGAGTTGACTTGATCGATACTCCACTCACCGCATCTGTTTGCTTCTTCAAGAGAGTTCCGTCTACTTCTTTTGCCATACTCAAATTTGTCTCGCAATGAGTCTTCCTTCTAGTCTTGATTGTCTTCTTGCATGTTGGGCGTAGCTGACTTAACTCGTTTGGCAGCTCTATTTATTACAATGCATTTTACAACAAGAATGGGGTGCCAACTTCCTATTCTAAGTTTTACATGGCATTCATCAAAATCTAAACAATAAATTTCCTAACAATTTCCCCCTTTTGATGATGCCAAAACTTAAACCATTCAAAAATGCAAATAGCAAAGATACATACAGATAGTGTATTGACATAGAATATGCAGAATCAATCCTTTTATTGATCATATCATTCTTGTTCTTTTACACAATGTTTACAAGGTGTATCAGAGCACATATTTGTCTACACATAAAAATAAAGAATTTATAGCTTTATTACGGAAGACTTACATTGTATGTATTTACATAATAAAATACATGAAGGGGGTGGACAAAGAACACTTCATCTCCTTGTCTCCTTCTTTCATCTTGTTCAAAGATCTTCTTTCTTCTTCTTCTTTTTTCTTCTCATTTTGCCTTCTTTTTCTTTTCATATGCCTTCCTCTGGCACTTCATCTCTTCTTAATCTTTTCTGTCTTTCCTCCCATAGCCGAGTTTGTCTCTTTTTTCTTCTTCTAATCTTTTTGCATACTCGGCGTTACTTTTAGCCACTTGCAAATTTGTCGCTTGGTCAAGACCAGCCCAAGAGATCCCTCCTTTCTTTCCGGATCTACGTATTCAATGTTTTTGGCGGGAGGCCTAGGTCCAAGCTTCTTCCTCCACCACCGCTTCTTCCTCTACCTGCAGGCATGATCGGGTCTTTTCTTTCGGGTGAGTGACCGGCGGAGTGACCAGCAGAGGATCGCCTTAGGTAGTCCGCTGCTGTCGCCTTCTTCACATGACGTGAGACCTTTTTCCCAAGACAAGTCCCAAGCTTGAGCCATAGACATATTTGCAAAGTATCCTTGATTCGAGCGTTTTGAATTCATCAAGCGATCGTGGCTGGCTGTCCCGACATCCGAGATGGCATAAGTGTCTCGCTCTCACCGGAATGCCTCCATGTTCTTTCAAGATGTTCATAACTTGGGCATCCATTCTTCCTTCCACTTCCTTCATCCCCGCTTCAATTGTTTTTCTCTTTTCGGCCATAGATATAGCAGAGTGTTGGAGTGGTAGAGTCACACGATGCGCGGTTTTGCTGATAATGTCACCGTGTGTGAGGACCTTGTTGGGGGTTTGTGCAATCATCAAGGTCACATCTGTCAATCCTTCCCCTCAACAAGCTTTCCTTTCTTTTGTTTCAACACTTCATCGGTGACTTACCCTTCGCAAGTGCTTCCTCCTTGCGCCTTTAGGTATTCCTCTTCCCCTTTTGGCATCATCAAAGGAGAGAGGAACGGCACGGAAAGCAGACTTGCAAGCGAGAAAGTCTAGCTTTGATGGTAGAGTTCTGTCTTGAGTCGCCTGCAGAGTATGCATCACGAGGTCGGATCGAGTAGCGTTGGAATCTGCTTTGAAATCGGCTTCATCTCGGCCCATGAGAAGGCTGAATTTTGTATTCATGGTCTCTTCCAAACGTAGATCACTCTTGTTTTGCTCACGCAGCAGCCTTAATATCGGCAATGTGAGCTTCATGCATGTGCTCAATATGTTCTCTCATCTTCGTTTTTACATCAAGCATTTTGACTCTCCATACCAAAGCAGACTTGTTGAACAATGTCCCAAGTATCTAACTTGTTCCACACGCATTGTTTCTTTGTTGCCACCATTCCCGATCGATCAGTTATGCCTCTTAAACCAAAGAAGTGAGATTGGCATCTCTGTTGTCGATCGCATGTCCATAGAGGCACGATGCCTCTCCATCCGTTCAATCTCGTGAATAATGCCTTGAACACTTCGCGGACTTTGACCGATTCTTCGGTGATGGCCATGCGTCGTCAAAATCATAATCATTTGGAACAATGGTGCACGATGGAAAAACAGAGCTGGTGCTGATGATAGCGTCGCGTTCGTTCTCGACTCTTCATGGAGGTCGGGTACCTCCGGGGAAAAAGGAAAAAGATTCTATAAAGGATTCATCACCGCCAATCGGGATTTGTTCGATGATGAGCGGTGTGCGTGAAGTTCTTTTTGGAATCGACCTGCGACTTGAGGAGCTGCGCAGCTGGTGGACTCAGTTGGTGGGTTTTGTTGTGAAGTGGACCTAGCTTGTCTTGAGCCTCGGCTGTCTCAGCCTTCGTTGGTCTCGGTGATTTCTCCAATTGAGTAGACGGGTCCTCGGCCTTATCGGAAGCATCATCGGACGATGATGAGATTTCCATTGGTGGCTCATCATCAAAATTAAAGGTTTGTGAGTAGTCTTGGGATCGATTTGCTCGTGCTTGGAACATCCGCACTTGGTGAGTCTTTTGGATTTGTCACGGGGATGACTCGGCTTCTTCTTCGCTTCTTCGATCCCGGAAAGGTTACATCGGGATTATCCTGGGAATCATGAAGTGCGCTTATCTCCTTCTCGGATGGGTCGATGATAACAGGAGGGATGTTCTCTACTTGACTTCTTTACCGGGAAGTCTCAACCTCCGTGGCCTTCATTACCTCCAGCAGTCTCTTGCGGCGAGGCCTTGGTCCTCCCTTTCGACGGTGTCAGTTTTGTCTTAGGGTCTTTCGTGGTGGCATCCATTGGAGTCTCAACCCCATGGATTGCACTTTCATCGCCCAGTGTTAACTCCCGTGGGCTGTTCCTTCTGTGCCTCGACCGCATCGCAGTGTCATTAGCCTTCGTGAGAGCTTGCATTCACCGAGAGAGCTTCTCATCTCAAGTATCGAGCTTCGTTGATGGAAACTTCTTTGTTCTTCTTGTGTTTGTATTTTCTCTCCTTCGCCTCCTTGATTCGTTGTGGAGTCATCTGCAGCATCCTCCGACCTTGCTGCGGTGGAGGGAGTTTCCCCTCGGTGGCGCACCGGTGAGTGACTTGGAATGGGGTCGATCGTCTCCAAGCTCCCGGCTGTTTCGATTGAATGTTCAGCCGTTAGGGCGGTGGTAAAACACCTTCAATAGGGGTTGGCTCGATTGGGGTCCCCATTATCAGTTTCATCGCCACATCCCTTATTGCCTTCTTCCGAGTGTCTGGCCGGGAAGTGGTGGCAACAACAACTGATGGCGATTTCTTGAACCACTCCCATTGGATCAATTTCAGTTTTGTTCGAGGACTCTCCTGGTCCCTCCCTCAATCTTTGCTCATGAAGGATTCGGATTCGTGCAATGCTTGCTGCATTTGCAACTCTTTCGCGGCGTGACAGGATTCTCCGGATCCTCATCAGCATCGAGAGAAGACATCAAAGGAGAGGATGTGTGTGTTGTGGTGCGGGAGATAGGGCGGATCTTTGGCCTTCTCACGTGCCTCGCCTTCCTCCGCTTGCCTTTCTTTCTCCTTGTCCTTGAAGATCCGCAGGATGTACGTGCGAGTTGTCTTCATCCGATCTTTGGGAGAAACGATAGTTAGTCCAAGGAAGTTTAACAGTTCCTCTTCTTCTTCTATAAACTCAGGCCGTTTGAACTGTTCCTCGATTTACTCAACTTCCATTTCCTCCACTCACGCATGACGATTTTGGATGTCCGGGTAAGGTGGAGATAGGATCATTACATCGGCGTCGGCTCTATCGCCTTCTTCTTGTGTTTGTTTGTGTGGACTACGGTGTGTCTTGAGTTGCCTCTGCTGATCGCCTTCACGAGACTTGGCTATTTCATCAATTACATCTGGAGACTCTCCTTACTCCGGTGATCTCGTGTCTGCTCGGTGAGTGGCGACTCGGCCCGGTTTCTCAAGCTCGGAGTGCTTGATGATTCTTCTTCGTCTCTAGTTTGTACCGGAGGATTTACGGTTCGAGAGACGGTGTCCTCGAGTCTTGGGCGGGGGCGGTGCTAGTGTTTTCTTTTGAGGAGCTGGCCGTCTAGACTTATCGTTCTCCTCCTTTTGACGATCGGAGAAGGTATTTGAGAGTCCTTCTCGGCCGCTCTTCTTTGAGCGGGGAGACACGGCTGGGGCGGTGACTCTGCTGCGGGAGGGAGCGATTTTGACTTTCTTTTTTGCAGGGCGGGATCTTCTTCTTAGCAGCTGCGGGCGGCTTTCCTCTTGGGTGGAGAGGAAACATTTGTATCTTCAGGTGGTGATTCCTCCTCACTCGTGTAAACTCTATTGGCGTAGGCTCTCTTCTCGTGCGCCGGAGAGGTTTGCTCGACCATCCTCTTGTTAACATGGAATGCCTTCCCATGTCTAAGAGGGACTCCTTTCACCTCCATCGCCGGCCAATCACTAGGCCATATCCTAGGGATCCTCCAAATGTGCCATCTTCCTTGAAGGATTTGTTCCCCACGATCCGGCGAGCGAGTTGCGTAGACAAACCCAGCCAGTTTATTTTCTTTTTCTGCGATGATTGCGGCCATTACAATCAGCTTTGCCTTTGTGATTGGTCAAAGTCGCCAAATTTGATGTCAATACATTTGGCAACTATGTCCAACGATTTGTGATAATCCTCCTTCATGATCTCTTGTTTTTGTGTACACTATTTTATCGGCGTAGTCGGGCTTGGCTATTTCTTTCCAAGCATCGGCCAAGTTTACATCACCGTTAATGTCCGAGACTCCTTGATTGGTAGTGAGCAGATGTTCACCAAATCCTTGGCGAGAGATAATCATAGCTTTCCGTGAATAGATGACTTTATTCCTTCATCGTGAATCTCGGCATTCACATAGAATGCGACGACCTCCTCCACATAGGTCATCGGATATTCTAACGTCGAAACGGTTTTTGGCCAGGGCGTTTCCAATTTTTCAGCGATTTTCTTCACTAGGGTGTCGTCGGACCTGTTTCACCATTCGTCGAAATCCACATTGAGACTCGGTGTGGATTTGCTTTCCTAACTTGGTAAAATCATAGGTTGGTGCCATTTTTCAGGATGTTATCAAAGAAAAACTTGGAGATTGATTTGGAAATAGATAGGGCTTCGAGAGAATTTTTGCCTTTGCTTTTGAGAGAAAGAAATGAACATTTTGGTAGTGTGAGAGAGAAACGGACGAAAATGGTTTAAGTATGGTTTATGAAAGGGCGTGCGGGTGGTTTTGAAATGTGATCGAAATCAATGGCTTAGATTTTGCACGCCTATTTAGCATTTAATGTCTCGTATTTAATGCGGCAAGCATTTATATCCAATCATAAGCTTGGTGTGCGGCTTTATGTCCGTACACATCATCATTATCTTTGACGTATTCCTTAAAACATTCCCGCTTAGTCAAAACGATTGCGTTTTTGTCATTTTGCTCATAAGTGACTCAAACTTATCCCTTAGCCGATTTAACTCTACTTCTCACGAGTTCTCTTAGTGACTCGGCTATCACCGGTGACTCGGTGTAGTTGTCTTTCCGATACAATCGATTCTTGGTGATTTGTGTGTTCAGCTCTTTTTCACTTTTTGTGTTCCATTTCTTTTCTTTGAGTCTTCTCAAAGTTAACTCAGCTCAATTAACCCCAACTCATGCTTGAGTTCTTCAAATCTTGACTCACATAATGGTTTTGTGAAGATGTCAGCTAGTTGTTTATCAGTTGAGATATATTCCAGGATGATGTCCTTCTTTTCAACATGATCTCTTATGAAGTGATATCTGACATCAATATGCTTTGTTCTTGAGTGCAACACAGGATTTTGAGTGATTGCAATTGCACTTGTGTTATCACACATGATTGGAATTTCTTTTTCCTCAACTTCATAGTCTCTCATTTCTTTGTCTCATCCATAGGACTTGGGCACAACTTGTGATTATGCCTTGACTATGTATGTATTCTACCTTTTGTAGAGGTGGCTATTGAGTTTTGCTTCTTGCTAAACCAGGAAATCACTGTTTCTAGCATTTGACATGTGCACGAAGTGCTCTTCCTATCCACTGCATCCAAGATAGTCGAGAATCGAATAGCCAATTAGCTTGAATCCACCTTTATTTTTGGATACCATAGGCCTACTTCTTGGCTTCCTTTCAAGTATCTCAATATTCTCTTAGCTCTTTGTCATATGGCTCTCTTTTGGAGCAGATTGAAATCTTGCACATACACCTACAAAGAAAGGCGATGTCGGCGCTGGCTTTGTGAGATAGAGCAATGATCCAATAAGTGCTCAGATCTTGTTTGATCTACAAGGCTTGCCATCTGCATCCATGTCCATTTTGATTGATGTATTCATTGGTATTTTTCTGAGAAGACTTCTCCTCCATACCAAACTTCTTCATTAAATCTCTGGTGTATTTTGTTTGACTTATGAAGGTTCCATCCTTCAATTTGTTTCACTTGGAGTCCAAGGAAGAATGTCGCTCTCCCATCATGCTCATTTCAAATTTACTTTGCATGAGGTTTGAAAACTTTTCACACATGACTCTTTGTTTGTGGATCAAAAATGATGTCATCCACATATATTTGAACAAGCAAAGATACTCTTTTTGTCTTGAATTACGAAAAGTGTTCTATCTACTTTTCCTTTTGTGAATCCATTTTCGGTTAGGAATTGTGACAAAGTATCATACCATGCTCGGTGTGCTGTTTCAATCCATATAGAGCTTTCTTGAGTTTGTATACCTTATCTCCAAGAGTCTTCGCTCAAATCCTGGAGGTTGTTCAACATACACTTCTTCTTCCAATAAACCATTTAGGAATGCACTTTTTACATCCATCATCGATATACAATGAAATCCTTGTGAGTGCATAGGCAAGAAACATCCTTATAGCTTCCAATCTTGCTACGAGGGGCAAATGTTTCATCAAAATCTATCCCTTCTTCTTGGCAATATCCTTTGGCTACTAGTCTTGCTTTGTTTCTTACCACGTAACCTTCCTCGTTCATCTTATTTACGAACACCCATTTGGTGCCAATAACATTTTGATGTATGGGTCTCGCACTAATTCCCATACTTTATTTCTTTCAAACCGATTGACTCTTCTTGCATAGCTTGAATCCAATGTGTGTCGTCCAATGCTTGTGACACGTCTTTGGGCTCTATTTGCGAGATGAAGCATGTGAACATGGCTTCTTGTTGAGTTCGGATCTTGTTTTGACACCTTCTCTCATATCTCCAATGACAAGTTCGGTGGATGGTCTCTCGGCCATCTTACATCAGGTTGGAGTAAGTTAGTTTGGATTGATCGACTTGCGATTTGTGTGTTCTTTGTGGTCGGCTCTCTCAGTAATCACTTAGCCGCAAATTTTCCATTTGTTTTGAGATTCAGCTATCTCATCTTCTTCTAAATTGATAATTCCCTTGACTTGACCCAAAGAGGACTCTTACGTATGGTTGGATGATTGACTTATCGGTACTCTTCAACGTCTTCTCCATTTACATTTGGCTCATCGAATACCACATGAATGGATTCTTCCGCAACCATAGTTCTTTTGTTGAGTACTGTGTAAGCTTTGCTTTGGTGAGTATCTAAGAAGATACCTTCATCGACTTTAGCATCAAAAGCCTTTAGATTGTCTTTGCCAATGTTGTGGATGAAGCATTTACATCCAAATATTCTCAAATATGCAACATTTGGTTTTCTTCCATCCGGATCTCATAGGGAGTCTTTGTCGTTGTCCTGCATTTTATCATACATCTGTTTTGAGTGTAGCAAGTGTGTTGATTGCTTCACCAAAATATTTTTGGTAACCCCCTTCACTAACATGGTCCTTCTTTGCTTCTTTGAGGGTTACGTTTCTTCTTTCTCGCAACTCCATTCTGTGGAGTCCTTGCTTCCGATAGTTCATGACCAATACCATTCTCAATACAATATCGAAGTTATTATTCCATTGACAAACTCGGTTCCTGTCTCGATCTTATTTTGATAATGGTTTGACTCTTTTCGTTTTGAATCCTCTTCATCACCGTGTGGTAGTTTTTGTAGAGTTTCTTTCTTCTTACACATGAATATTGTCCATGTATATCTTGAGTAGTCATCTACTACCACCAAGGTGTATTTCTTTCCACTTATCCGGGTTTGGTTCCATGGGCCAAATAGATCCATATGTAGAGATCAATATTCTTGTTGACGATGGGCATGTCTTTTCTTTGAATGATGACTTGATTTGTTTTCCTGACGACACGTCACATATACTCTCCTTCTTGTATATCTGAGTGGGAAGTCCTTCCACAAGATTACTTCTAGCAAGCTTGTTAATCGTTTTGAAATTTAGGTGACTCGACTTTTTGTGCCACGTACCAACTTGATTCACCCGGTTTGTGCTCTTTGCGAGAAGCAGTCTTTGGGTGTTGCGATTGACCAATCTACTACATACATGTTCTTTTGTGCGCATCCTTGCAACACAACTTCATTTGATTCAGTATCCTTGATTTGGCATGCACCCATGTTAAATCCAACATTATAGCCCTTGTCACGAGTTGGTGATGCTCGATAAGTTGAAGTTGAGTCCTTCAACATATGCAACATCTCGTGATTTCTAATCCATTCCTCTTGATGGATCCAATGCCTCTTATTTCACCAGAGCTTCATTTCCTCCAAATATGACTTTTGCTCCTTTAACTTCCTTGAATTTTGACAGATTTTTCTTATTTCTGTCATATGTCCGGGAAAGACCACTATCCATGTACCAGGTTCCTTGGCACTCCATTTACATTCCTTGAACCGCAATCAAGGAAATTAAGTTTTAGGTACCCATACTTATGCGGGTCTGAGGGGTTAGAATTATAAGATGATCCAACCAACCTATAGCCAAATGATTTGACTCTAAGGGGTTGCCATCTATTAGTGCCATAATCATAATTAATCCTGGCACATTGCTTGGGGATTCTAGGTTCATACATCTGTCTCTTTTGTCGTATGCGCATATGTGTTTTAGCAATTGCCTTCCTTGGGTAATTGTGGTGTCTTTGAGTGTGGTGCCTAGGTGCATATATGTCTTTGATGAAAGCTCTTATACTTTTGGAATGGCCTTTCTTTGAGTTCTAGGCCTTTGCCATTTGGGCTTATATTCCATAAGTCTATGCCGATAGTTCACATTATTCCAATCGGCTTGGCTTGGATATTTTCTACCATTCCCATCATATGTATTTCTCTTATGGATTTTCCGGGGTTTTGGTAGCTCGCTTCTTCTTTCTTGAGTATTTTCTGTTTGGAGTTATTTGAGAACTCTATTTGAATCTCTTCTCGTTGTTCTTTCAAATAGCACTCAACCGGTCGTTGTTTTCCTTTTCCTTTATAACCAAGGCCGGTTTGCTTGTTCTTGTGTTTTGGAGTGAATGTGTGTGCAACATTTAGAGTTTTGGATTTTTCAGACTCTTCATGGCTTGAAGATCCTTTTTCCAAAATTACTTTTGAGGTTTGACATAGCACAGAGGAATTAAATCCTAAGCCTATCTTGTCTCCACATTCTCTTTGACTCAAAATAAGATCATCCAATGATTTAGATGCCTTAGTGAATGAGGCAATAACATTTTTGAGGTCATTCTCCCTCTTCTCTATAGCGCAATTTCGCTATTAATTTAGCATTTTCACTTTTAAACTTTCATTCTCATCGCCTATTTGACTTAGAGTACTCGGCTCCTTAGTCACTTTGAGTTTTGACTCTTGAGTAGGCTGTTTTCCTCATTTAATAGTGTGTGTGAGGATTTAATGTGTTCAAAATCTTTCATCATTTTGCCTAATGAATCATAAAGATCCGTGGGTGATGAAGTGTGTGTGTCGGTCACTATCATCGAGTCCGAGTTTGATGAGTTAGAGTGTACCTCATCTTCTTGGTCGAGGTTGATCTTGTTCCTTGGCCATCAAGCGGCATCAGGGCTTCTTCTTCGTAGTCACTTGAGTAGTCCTTGCTCTCTGAATCAATTTGTCTCTCTTGACTTGGCTGTTTTAGTGATCTCTGCGACCACCATTGCCTTTTTCTTTTTTGTCTTCTTTCTCTCAAGACCTTCCTTTCTTTCTTCTTCATCCTGTACTTGTTAACTACGAGGATATGAGCGATCAATGGCATAGTGACACTGGTTGTCTGGTTCAACATAGATATTCAGCCTTTTGATCACTCTTTCCATTCTTGGGTTGTCACCCTTTGATACTCAACTTTTTGATGATCCGTTCTCTTGGTTGGCCTATCTTCCTTGATTTGGAGGGAGCCGAGTGTCTTCTTCGGAAGATTCACCCTTTCCTCTCTTGTAGTTCTTATTAAAGAACTTGTTGAATCTTTTAACCATCGGGCTATTTCTTTGGGTCAATGACTTCTTTGACCTCGGCTCTCTTCCCATCTTTAACAATTAGAGTAGGTTTGTTTTGGGTACAATTGTCTCTTCCTCGGTCTTTTCTTCTCGGCTCAAACTCGTAGGCTTTGAGGTCCGAGAATAATTCATGGTTGGATGTCTTTGATAGGTCCATGGAATGTCTCGGTGCCATGACCTTCATTTCCCATTCAGTGGAAGACTTTTAGGATCTTCATACTCATTTCCTTCGTGTATATTCCTTTCCAAGTGCGCGGCATGACTCATTTGTGATTTACGTGAACCGAGCATCCAGTTGATCCAAGTTTTCTCCCGAGATCATTTTGAAGTTCTCAAATTTTGTCTGACCACCGATAATTTGTTTTCTTTGATTTGCTCACGAGCCTTCACAAATCAATGTCACTTGTCCTAGATTTCTTTAGCCGTTTTGCATGATTTGACTTTATTGAACATGGCTTTGTCCAAGGTTTTGTAAAGGATGTCCTTGGCTACATTGTCCAGGTTGTATCTTTTCTGTCATCATTTGTCCATTCGATTCTTGGTTTTTCAACCATGACAGTGTCCGGGAGCAACTTCCTCTTCTCCTTGACTCCAGCTCTTCGTGACTGTTTGTGTTCACCTTTAAGATTTGCAGATGCCCATCTTCTATCACTATCCACATCTCATCATGTAATCTTTGATAGATGAGCGCATACGAATTTTCCAATCATCAAATTCTTCAATAGTGAACATAGGGATGCGTGTCAAATTTGCTTCCATGATAATAGCTTTTAATGATAAAAAGAGTTTTGAAAGTTTAAGTACTAAAGCGGACTTTGAAAAGTTTGGAGATCTAGTTCAAGAACCAATGCGGAGGGTTCAATGAACCAACCGCTCACGATACCACTTGTAGGTCCAAGGGGTGTAAGTGTAAGGTTTAGAAGGGGGTTGAATAAACCTTACCAAATTTTCGATTTAGTCCTTTTAAATATACTGAGTTGATACTACACAATGTGTGTCCTAGATGGACAGATCAATTTAGTCACTCAAGAGAGTTAATCTCTCAACAGACTTAATCGAAATTTTGTTGATCGAATAACTCATTTGTTGGCTCTAAATTAACTCGATTGTGGTTTTGTTTTTTTGGAAGACTTAACACCCTTAAGTTTGATTAAGCAAGAATTTAGTGCTTGGTTTAGTACTTATAAATTATCAAGTGGATAGCAAATATGTCGTGAGAATTAAACAATTAAGATGCGAGAAATTAAAGTCTTTGAAATGTAAGTGACACAATGAAATTTTTATAGAGGTTCGAAGATGGGGTAATTCTTTCTCCTCTCTTCTCCAACTCTGGAGGAATCCACTAGGTAATGATCAAGATATACAAAGTGGTAGCAGTCCGGATACAAGTCTTGATCACACAAAGTGACTTGATCCTTTGGGACTCGATCCGAGAGACGCCTTGATCACTCATTTGGATTCTCGTGACGACTCGAACTTCTTCTTCACAGGCGTTTGCATTGCTACTCTGACTCACTTGCTCAAACTCTTTGGATTTGATCACGAAGCCCTCCAAAAGCTTAAGACTTGGTTCGACCTTGAACCTTCCTACAATCCTTCGTGGAATGTAGACCCCTTGTTTTTCAAGTATTTTCCTCTTCAACCGATTGAAGTTATCTCTCCTTCACGGGTGAGTGTTGGATTGATGTTCTTCGTAGTGTAGGCTTGAGGATTGAGAATGTTTGATTTTCTAATAATTGCTTGAACGTTTTTAGTTCGGTCCGTGACTTGTGTCTCTTGTCTCTTGTGTCACTTGTATATCTCGATTTATCTCAAATAAACTCCTCGCCTTTTTATAGTGATCTTTCAAAAATATGCCCGTTGAAGAGATAGGCTTATTTTTGAAAGTCACTTGCGATCGTTGGCTTGTCTTGTTGCGATCCTTGGAATTGCCATTTCCTCGTATAAATTGTTTTTCACCTTTTCGAGTTCGACACGGTGTAGTGCTTCCCATTGGTTCATTCCTTTTGCACGCTCGGGACCGAGCACTCGAGAAAGGTGGTATGGAGATATTACTTGTTTAAGTAAATCTCTTGATTTGCGGCAACGGATCTTTTCTGATTATCTCGACTGTTGCATTTCCTTGCTTTCCCCAGGTGACTTAGAGTCGACTTCCAATCATTGGATGACTCTTCCGTCACTTCAACTTGAGACTTGGCTTTTCTTGAGTTGACTTGATCTGATACTCCACTCACCGCATCTCATTTTGCTTCTTGATAGAGTTCCGTCTACTCTTCTTTGCCATACTCAAATTTGTCTCGCAATGAGTCTTCCTTCAAGTCTTTAGTTGTCTTCTTGCATGTTAGGGCGTAGCTGACTTAACTCAGCTTGGCCAGCTCTATTTATTACAATGCATTTTACAACAAGAATTGGGGTGCCAACTTTCTATTCTAAGTTTTACATGGCATTCATCAAAATCTAAACAATAAAATTCCTAACAGGGGTTCCTAATGGCCATGAGGTAATTGTGAAGAAAACAAAGTCAGATAATTGTGATTTGTACAATGGATGGCCAACTATGTTTGAGAGGGAGGATTTCAGGGTAATAGCGAAGCAAGTGGCTACTAAATGCGGAGCTTCGTGGATGGTGGAGATTGGTTTAGAAAGCTCTTCTTGATACTGGTTGATTACCTTCTTATTGGGAATATTACTAGTGGATATGTGAATCCACATTTACTGAAAAGCCTCGAAGATGTCGGTAATGTTAGGAACCCAACTTGGTGTGATCATACATTGGCAACCTTGGTTGAAAAAAGAGCCGGCTGGTCGCCGGAAAAAAATCCGGAATTTAATGGCCCATTGCTGTTTTTGATGGTAATATATCCCTGTTTTTTTTATTTGTTTGGAGCATGTTCTTTTTGACGTAATTTATGTAATTTCACAGGTGTTTTACGTCGATAGAGTTGTGTGCGTGAGGCGGAGTGTTCCAAAGACGCGCCCCCACGTGTTGGCTTGGATTGGGGACAAAATAAGAGAAAGGAACAATAAGGAGATTGAGCTTGGTGGGTTCGGCCTGGGGTTTATTGCGGGTCCCAAGGGGTGTGAGTGTAAGGTTTAGAAGGGGGGGTTGAATAAACCTTACCAACTTTTCAAATTTAGTCCTTTTAAATATTCGAGTTAATACTACGCCTAAGTCCTTGATGGACAGCTAAGTTAGTTAATCATTGAGTTAGCCACTCAACAAACTCGATCGAATTTTGTTGATAGAATAACTCGATTGTTTTGACTAAAGACTTAACTTGATTGTGATATATTTTCATGTGAAAGACTTAACACCCTTGATTTTGGTTTAAGTTTGTTTCAATACTTTGTTTTAGCACTTTGTTGATTATCAATTGGATAACAAATTTATCGTGAGATATAAATGTAATATGAGAAATTAAAGTCTTTGAAATGTAAATGACACAATAAATTTTTATAGAGGTTCAAGATGGGGTAATTCTTCTACTCCTCTCTTCTCCAACTCCCTGGAGGAATCCACTAAGTATTGATCAATATACAGAGTGGTTAACGATCCAGATACAAGTCTTGATCACACGGTGACTTGATCCTTTGGGACTCGATCTGAAGATGCCTTGGTCACACAGCTGGCTTCTCATACGACTCAGCTTCTTCACAGGGCAGCTGCCTTGCTACTACAACCCACTTTCTCAAGTTCCTTGGATTTGATCACGAACCCCTCCAAATAACTTAAGCCTGGTTCGACCTTGAACCTTCCTATAATCCTTCGTGGAATGTAGACCCCTTGATTCTTCAAATGTTTCCTCTTCAACTAATTGAAGTCGTCTTTCCTTCACAGGTGAGTGTAGGATTGATTTCCTTCGTAATGTAGGCTTGAGGTTTGAGCGTTTAATAACTTGAGAATATTTCATGTTACAAATGTTTCTTTCTTGCTTGTGTTCAATTCTCAGATGGTCAAGGTGACCTTTTCTCAATAAAACTCTTCAGCCTTTTATAGTGGTCTTTCAAAAATCTGCCCGTTGAAGAGATAGGCTTATTTTTGAAAGTCACTTGTGGTCGTTGACTTGTCTTGTTGCAGTTCTTGGAATTTACATTTCCTCGTATAAATGATCCTTCAGCTTTTCAGAGATCTGACACAGGTGCAGTGCTTCCCATTGGTTTATTCTTTTTGCACGCTTCTCGGACTGTGCACTTTAAGAATGGTAGTATGGAAGTATTACTTGTTTAAGTAATTCTATTGATTTCTGTGCAACGGATCTCTTTCAGTTATCTCGACTTGACTGTATTTCCTTGCCTTCCCAGGTGACTTCGAGTCAGCTTCCAATCATTGGATGACTCTTCTGTCACTTCAACTTGAGACTTGGCTATCTTGAGTTGACTTGACTGATACTTCAGCTGCACCTTCAGTCGAGTTCCTATCTTCTCTTCTTTGCCATACTCAGCTGCCTCACAATGAGTCTTCCTTCTAGTCTCCGAGTTGTCTTCTTGCATGTTCGGGGCATAGGCGACTTAACTCGGCTCGACCAGCCCTATCTATTACAATGCAATTTACAACAACAATGGGGTGCCAACTTCCTATTCTAAGTTTTACATGGCATTCATCAAAATCTACAAAATAATTTCCCAACAATTTCCCCCTTTTTGATGATGCCAAAACTTAAAACATACATCAATAATTAAACAGCAAAGATACATACAGGCAAATGTAGAATCACAGAATGTATGCTTAGAATCGATCTTTTATTGATCATAACATTCTTGTTCTTTACATAGTTGTTTACAAAGTGTATCAGAGCTTGAATCAAAAGAAAATGTATCAGAGCTTAAATGGACCTTAAAGTAACCATGTTGTTCTATATCTCCACAAGTGTAGAAATTGTACAATTTTATTCAATGTACAGAAGACTTACATAAAGATGTATTTACATAGTAAAATACACGAAGGGGTGGACAACAACACTTCATCTCCTTCGTTGCCTCCTTCTTTCATCTTCTTCAGCTCCGTCATCTTCTGACCTTCTTCTCTTTTTCTCATATTCAGCCACCTTCTTCTTTTCATACGCCCTTCTGGCAGCTTCATCTCTTCTCAGGCTTTCTTGTCTTTCCTCCCATAGCTGAGTTTGTCTTTTATTTTCCTCTTCAATTCTCTTCACATACTCAACATTGTTCTTAGCCACTTGGGTTGGCTACTTCTTCAAATCCAATAGATCCCACCTTTCTTGCCACGGATCTATATACTCAATATTTTTGGGCGGAGGTCTAGGTCCGCAACCTCTTCCTCCACCTCGCTTTCTTCTTCTTCCTCTGGGCGTGTCTTTGTCGGGGTCTTTTTTCCCAACCGAGTGACTAGCGAGTGACCAGAGAGAGAGACGCGCGATGGTCTCGTGCTGTCGCCTTCTTCACATAGTGTGAGACCTTTTTCCCAGACAAATCCCAGGCTTGAGTCATGGACATATTTGCGAAGTAACCTTCGAGATGCGGCGTCTTGAATTCATCAACATATCTTGGCTCGGTTCGGCAAAGATCTTAAATGGCATAGGTGTCTGCCATGCATTTGGAATGCCTCCAGGTTGTTTCAGAATATCCATAACTCGGGCATCCATCCTTCCTTCCACTTCCTTCATCCCTCGCTTCAATCGTTGTCTTTCTATTTTCAGCCATAGGTACCGCAGAGTGTTGGAGTGGCAGAGTCACTGGGAGTTTGCTGATAATATCAGCTGTGACAAGACCTTGTTGAGGGGTTTTAGCAATCATCAAGGTCACATCTTTCGAACCTTCCCCCTCAACAGACTTCCATTTCTTCTCTCTTATTATTTCCTGAGCTTTCTTTCCCTTCATAGCTGCTTCCTCCTTCTCAGCTTCAGATCCCTTCAGCGCCTTTAGGTATTCCTCTTCCCCCTTTTTGGCATCATCAAAGGAGAGAGGAACTCCTGAAAACAAGCTAGCAAGCAAGTAGTCTAGTCTGCTGATAGCCGAGTTCTATTTCGAATCTGCTGCGGAGTATGCTGCACGAAACTCAATGCGGGTGGCGTTGGATTCAGCTGCTACCAACTTCATCTCAGCCATGAGAAGACTGAATTTTCGATCCATATTCTCTTCCACGCGCAGGAGCTCGTTCTTATTGTGTTCACGCAACAACTTTATCTCTGTGGTGTGAGATTCATGCATTTATTCGATGTGCTCTTGCAATTTTGTCTTTGCATCGAGCATTCTCAGCCCGCCGGACTAGCAACTTGTTGAACAATGTCTGAAATATCGAGCTTGTTCCACGCGCATTGTCTCTTCTTTGTTGCCACCACTCCGGATCGACTATTATGCCTCGCAAATCGCCATAAGGTTGGCGTCTCGTTATCGGCCTCATGTCGGTGAGGCTGGTGCCTTTCCATCTTTTCAATCTCGGCAAATAAGGCTTTGAAAACTTTCCGAACTTGGATGTCTCCTCTGTTTTTTGGTGACAAGCAAGCGTCAAAGTCATAGTCAGCTGGAACAATGGTGTTTGATGGAATAACAGGATTAGGTTTGTGGAAGGGCTCGCGATCTCTAGCTGATTCTTCAGGGAGGTCGGGTACCTCCAGAGAGAAAGGAAATGATTCTACAAAAGGATCATCACGGGCAACTGTAATCTGTTCAATGATAAATGATGTTCGTGAAGTCCCCTACGGAGTCGAACCTGTTGCAGCTTGGGGAGCCTGCGCAGTGGACTCTGTTTCGGCCTATGGTCTGCATTGTGAAGTCGACCCCTTGCCGAGCCTCGGTGTCTCAACAGACTTCGTTGGTCTCGGTTTGGTTATTCCAAATGAGTTGATTGGTCCTCGGCCTTATCGAGCGTCATCGGACGATGATGAGATTTCCATGGGTGGCTAATCATCAAAGTTGAATGTTTGGCGAGTAGTCTTGAGGTCATACTTACTCGTGGTTGGAACATCTTGGTGAGTCTTTTGGATCCGCAATGTGGAATGACTAAACCTTCATTTTCACCTTCGATCCCGAGAAAAGTTACATCAGGATTATCCTGGGAATCGTGAAGAGCACTTATCTCCTTTTTCGATGGATCAATGATAGCAGGAGGGATGTTCGTCAGCTTCGATCTCTTTACCCGGAAGTCTCAACCTCCCGTTGGCCTTCATTACCCCCTGCAGTCTCAAGCTGCGGCCGAGGCTTTGGACATCCCCTTCCACGTGTCGGTCACTGTCTTGGGGTCTTCTCGTGGTGGCATCCACCGGAGTCTCAACTCCATGGATTGCACTTTCATTGCCCAGTGTTAACTCCCGGGCGGTTCCTTCCGTGCCTCGACCGCATCAAGCAACGTCATTGGCCTGCAGAGAGCGTTGGCACCTCGGTGAGACAGTCTCAACTATCTCGAGTCTCGTTGATGACAACTTGCTGTGTATTTTGTGGTTGTTCCTTTTCCACTTTGCCTCCGAGATTCATTGTGGAGTCGATTGCAAGCATCCTCCGACCTTGCCGCAGCGGTGGAGGGAGTTCCCTCCTCGGTGGCACACCAACCGAGTGACTTGGAATGGGGTCACTCGTCTCTCTAGACTCCCGACTATTCCCATTGAGTATTGATCGTTGGGGCGGGTGGTAAGACACCTTCATTAGGGGTTGGCTCGATTGGGGTCCCCACAATCCCGTTCATCGCGATTTCCTTAACACCTTCCTCCGAATGAGCTGGGAAGTGGTGGCGCGACAACGGTGATGGCAATATCCGCACCACTCCCATAGGATCTATCTCCAATCGTGATTTGGATGACTCCCTGGTCCCTCCATCATTCTTTGCTCATGTAGGATTTTGGATTCTTGCATTGCTTGCTTTGCATTTGCAACTAAAATCTGTGGCAAAGCAACAGGATCCAGATCCTCATCACTTTCTGATAGAATGTCGAGGTGAGGATGTGTATGTTCTGTGGTGCTAGTGAGAGGGCAGATGCTGACCTTCTCACGTGCCTCAGCTTATTCTGCCAACCTTTCTTTCTCCTTCTCTTTAAAGATATTTAGAATGTCCAAACAGTTTTTTTCATCAAGAGCTTGCACCACATTGGTCAATCCGAGGAAGTTCAACAGTTCCTCTTCTTCTTCGATAAACTCCGGTCTTTGGAACTGTTCCCTGGATCGACACAACTTCCACTTCCTCCACTCTCGCAGACGATTTTGGATGTCTGGATAAGGTGGGGATAGGATCATCACATCATCATCATCTCCAGCATCTTCTCCTTGTTGTCCCTCGTTCTCGGGGATAGAAGGTAGCAAGCTTTGGTGCTCCATATCGTCATTGCGTGCATTGCAGGAGGGGATATAACCTGTCACAACAGCGGGTTTGCTTTCTCAGCCTACCTCTTGTGTCTCATTGTTCGAACTACTGTTGTGTCTTGATTTTCCTCTGCTGATTGCCTTCAAATGAGTTTTGGTTGTTTCATCAACAATTTCTCGGAGACTCTACTTCTCCAGCGATCTCAGATCTGTTTTTGAGTGGTCGAAACTGGTTTCTCAAGCTTGGAATGCTTGAAGATTCTTCTTCTTCTCTTTGTTTGTACCGGAGGGACTTGGTTCGATAAGGTTTCTTCGAGTCTGGGCGCGGGGGGCGGGCCGTCTTCTTCTAAGGAGCTGGCCATCGTGGCTTATCGTTCTCCTTTTCTTGACGAATAGGAGAAGGTATTTGAGATTCCTTCTCCGGCTGCGGCTTGAGGCGGGAGACACGGCTGCGGGAGTAGGTGACTCGGCTGCAGGGGCAGGAGCATATTTCTTTTTCTTTTTGTCGCGGGGCAACTTGATCATCTTGGCGTGCGCAGGAGACCTTCTTTTGAGGAGGGAAGATTTGTATCATCCGGGTGGTGATTCCCCTTACTCGTATCGCTCTCTTAGCGTAGGCTCTCTTCTGTACGCCAGAGAGGTTTGATCGAAACATCCTCTTGTTTACATGGAACGCCTTTCCATATCGAAGAGGGACTTCCTTTACTTCCATCATTCGGCCAATCACCAGGCTGTATCCCAGGAAACCTCCAAATGTACCATCCTCCTTGAAGGATTTATTCCCAACATTCTAGCAGAGTCTGCTGTATACAAACTCAGCCCAGTTCACTTTCTTCTCTTCAATGATCGCAGCCATCACGATCAACTTTGCTTTGGACAACTGGTCAAAGCTCCCAAATTTGATGTCTATGCATTTGGCAACGATGTCCAACAATTTGTGGTAGTCCTCCTTCAGTAGCCTCTTATTAGTTGTATAGACTACTTTCGCAGCACAGTCGGACTTGGCTACTTCCTTCCAAGCAGCAGCCAGGTCGACATCAGCTTCATAAATTTCCGGCACTCCTTCCACTGGTAACAAGCAGTGTTCTGCCAGATCCTTGGCAGTAATGGTGAACTCCTTTCCATGAACAGAGGACTTGATGCCCTCATCGTGAACCTCAGCGTTCACGTAGAACTGTGCGACCTCTTCTACGTAGGTCATTGGGAACTCCATCGTCAAAAATGGTCTTAATCCAGATTTTTCCAGTTTCTCAGCAATCTTCTTCACGAGGATGTCATCGGACACTTGTTTAAACATACCATCGAAGTCCACAGTAGACCCGGTGTGGATTTGCTTTCCTAGCTTGATAAAATCATGAGTAGATGCCATTTCGCGATGTTTTACCGAACGAAACTTGAAAACTGAGCTGAGGATTGATAGGGTTTTGAGAAAAAATATTTTGCTTTTGCTTTCGAGAGAGAGATGAACAGTTTTGGGTAAAGTGAGTGAGAAACGAATGAAATGGTTTAAGTATGGTTTATGAAAGGACGTGCGGGTGGTTTTTGAAATTTGATCAAGATCAGCGGCTTAGATCTTGCACGCCGATTAGCATTTAAGTTCTTGCATTTAATGCGACAACATTTATATCCAATCATAAGCTTGGTGTGCAGCTTTTGACTGTACACGTCATAATTATGCTGACGTCATTCTTAAAAACATTCCCGCTTAGTAAAAACGACCGCGTTTTTGTCACATTGCTCATAAATAACTCACTTCTCTCCTTAGCTGATTCAATCCTTCTTCTCACTTCTCTCCTTGTGACTCAGCTGTCAGCTTACTCCTTAGCTGATTCACTTCTCACTTGTCAGCTCTCACTTTCCGATACGGCTGATTCACTTAGCTGAATTAAAACTTCAGCTCTTTTTCCTCTTTTTGTGTTTGATCTCTTTTCTTTGAGTCTTCTGAGTATTAACTCAACTCAATTAACCCTAACTCATGCTTGAGTTCTTCAAATCTTGATTCACATAATGGTTTTGTGAATATGTCAGCTAACTGCTTATCAGTTGGGATATATTCTAAGGTGATGTCCTTCTTTTCAACATGGTCTCTTATGAAGTGATATCGACATCGATGTGCTTTGTTCTTGAGTGCACCACATGATTTTGAGTGATTGCAATTGCACTTGTGTTATCACACATAATTGGAATTTCCTTTTCTTCAACCTCATAGTCTCTCATTTCTTTGTCTCATCCATAAGACTTGGGCACAACAAATTTGCCCACAACTATGTATTCCTTTTGTAAAGGTGGCTATTGAATTTTGCTTCTTGCTAAACCAGGAAATTAGCCTATTTCCAAGCATTTGACATGTGCACGAGGTGCTTTTCTGTCAACACTACATCCAAGATAGTCGAGTCCGAATAATCAATTAGCTTGAATCCACCTTCCTTAGGATACCACAAGCCAACTTCTTGGCTTCCTTTAAAATATCTCAAGATCCTCTTGGTCGCAGACGTGGCTTTCTTTTGGAGCAGATTGAAATCTTGCACATACACCTATAGCAAAGGTGATGTCCGGCCTACTTCTTTGTGAGATAGAGCAATGATCCAATAAGTGCTCAGATCTTGTTTGATCTACTGTGCTTGCCATCTACATCCACATCCATTTTGATGATGTATTCATTGGTATTTTCACGGAAGACTTCTCTTCCATACCAAATTTCTTCATTAAATCTCTGGTGTATTTTGTCTGACTTATGAAGGTTCCATCCTTCAATTGTTTCACTTGGAGTCCAAGGAAGAATGTCAGTTCTCCCATCATGCTCATTTCGAATTTGCTTTGCATAAGATTTGAAAATTTATCACATAACTCTTTGTTTGTGGATCCAAAGATGATGTCATCCACATATATTTGAACAAGCAAAAGATACTCTTCCTATTTGAAGAGTGTTCTCATCACTTTGCCTTTTGTGAATCATTCTTCAAGAATTGTGACAATGTATCATACCATGCTCACGGGTGCCTGTTTCAATCCATATAGAGCTTTCTTGAGTATGTATACTTTATCTCCAAGAGTCTTCTCGCTCAAATCCTGGAGGTTGTTCAACATACACTTCTTCTTCCAATAAACCATTAAGAAATGCACTCTTTAAATCCATTTGATATACAATAAAGTTCTTGTGAGTCGCATAGGCAAGAAACATCCTTATGGCTTCCAATCTTGCCCACAGAGCAAATGTTTCATCAAAATCTATCCCTTCTTCTTGGCAATATCCTTTGGCTACCAATCTTGCTTTGTTTCTTACCACGTAACCTTCCTCATTCATCTTGTTTCTGAACACCCATTTAGTGCCAATAACATTTTGATGGGTAGGTCTTTGAACCAATTCCCACACTTTATTTCTTTCAAACTGATTCGGATCTTCTTGCATAGCTTGAATCCAATGTGTGTCATCCAATGCTTGAGACACATCTTTTGGTTGTATTTGTGAGATGAAGCATGTGAACATTGCTTCTTGTTGAGTTTTGGATCTCGTTTTGACACCTTCTCTTACATCTCCAATGACTAGTTCTGGTGGATGTTCTCTCAGCCATCTTACATCAGGTTGGAGTAAGTTAGTGGATTGATCATCTTTGCTGTGTTATTTTGATCAAGACTCTCATCATCACTTAGCCGCAAATTTTCCATTTGTTTTTGAGACTCGCCTATCTCATCTTCTTCTCGGGTTTATAATTCCAACTTGAGCTTCAACATAGGGACTCTTCTCGCATGGTTGGTTGATTCAAATTTTATTAGTTGACTCTTCAATGTCTTCTCCATTTACATTGGGTTCATCAAACACCACATGGATGGATTCTTCAGTAACCATTGTCCTCGGTTGAGCACTCTGAGGCTTTGCTTTGGTGAGTATCCTAAGAAAATACCTTCATCGACTTTAGCATCAAAAGCCTTTAAATTATCTTTGCCATTGTTGTGGATGAAGCATTTGCATCCAAATATTTTGAAGTATGCAACATTTGGCTTTCTCCCCGTCCAACTCTCATAGGAGTCTATGTCACCGTCTGTTTTTATCATGCATCTATTTTGAGTATAGCATCTTTGTGTTTATTGCTTGACCCAAAATCTTTTAGCGACCTGCTTGGACTAACATGGTCCTTGCCGCTTCTTTGAGAGTTCTATTCCTTCTTTCTCGCAACTCCATTTCTTTGGGAGTCCTTGCTGCAGATAATTCATGACCAATACAATTTTCAATACAAGATCGAGTTATTATACCATTGACAAACTCGGTTCCTGCAGCCGATTTTATTTTGATAATGGTTTGACTCTTTTCATTTTGTATTCTCTTCATTATTTGTGGTAGCTTCTGCAGAGTTTCTTTCTTTTTACACATGAATATTGTCCATGTATATCTTGAGTAGTCATCTACTACCACCAAGGTGTATTTCTTCCCACTTATGCTAGCTGGTTCCACTGGACCAAACAGATCCAGATGTAGCAGGTGCAATATTCTTGTTGAAGATGGGCATGTCTTTTCTTTGAATGATGATTTGATTTGCTTTCCCATCTGGCATGCATCACATACACTCTCCTTCTTGTATACTTAGTCTGGAAGTCCTTCTACAAGATTGCTCCTGGCAAGCTTGTTAATTGTTTTGAAATTCAGGTGACTCAGCTTCTTGTGCCAAAACCAACTAGATTCGGCTGTGCTCTTTGCTAGCAGACAAGTACATGGTGTTGCAGTTGACCAATCTACCACATACATGTTCTTTTTTCCGCATCCTTGCAAAGACAACTTCATTGATTGATGTCCTTGATTTGGCATATACCCATGTTGAATCCAACATTATAACCCTTGTCACAAAGTTGGCTGATGCTTAGCAAGTTGAAGTTGAGTCCTTCAACATATGCAACATCTGTGATTTCTAATCCATTTTTCTTGATGGATCCAGTGCCCCTTATTTCTCCTGGAGCTTCATTTCCTCCAAATATGACTTTTGCACTTCGACTTCCTTGAATTTTGACAGATTTTTTCTTGTTTCTGTCATATGTCCGGAACAACCACTATCTATGTACCAGGTTCCTTGGCACTCACTTCCTTGAACCTGCAATCAAGGAAATTAGATTTTAGGTACCCATACTTGCCTGGGTCCTGAGGGGTTAGTATTATAAGATGATCCAACCAACCTATAGCCAAATGATTTGACTCTAAGAGATTGCCATCTATCAGTTCCATAATCATAATTAACTTTAGCAAATTGCTTGGGGGTTCTAGATTCATACAACTGTCTCTTTTGTCTGTATGCCTGTGAATGTGTTTTGGCAATTTCTGTATTTGGGTAGTTGTGATATCTCTGAGTGTAGTGCCTAGGTGCATAAGTGTGCTGATGGTAGCTCTTATGCCTTTGGAATGGCCTTTGTTGAGTTTTAGGCCTTTGCCATTTAGGCTTATATTCCATAGATCTTTGCTGATAGTTCACATTATTCCAATCAGCTTGGCTTGGGTAGTTTCTACCATTCCCATCATATATATTTCTTTTATAGAAAATCTGGGACTTTTGGTAGCTCTGTTTCTTCTTTACAGAGTATTTCCTATTTGGAATTTGCTGAGGAACTCGGTTGGATTTCTTCTCAGCTGTCCTCTCAGCACACTCAACTGGCAGCTTTCCTTTTCCTTTATAACCAAGGCCAGTTTGCTTGTGATTGTGCTTTGGAATAAATGTGTGTGCACCATTTGGAGTTTTGGATTTTTGAGATACTTCATTACTTGAAGATCCTTTTTCCAAAATTACTTTTGGAGCTTGACATAGCACAGTGGAATTAAATCTTAAGCCTGTCTTGTCTCCACATTCTCTTTGACTCATAATAAGGTCATCTAAGGATTTAGATGCCTTAGTGAATGAGGCAATCACATTTTTGAGGTTATTCTCCCTCTTTTCTATAGCAGCTATTTCTGCTATTAACTTAGCATTTTCAGCCTTTAGGCTTTTATTCTCATCAGTTATTTGACTTAGAGTACTCAGCTCCTTAGTCAGCTGAGAGTTTTGGCTCTTGAGTAGGCTGTTTTCCTCATTTAGTAGTGTGTGTGAGGATTTAGTGTGTTCAAAGTCTTTCATCATTTTGCCTAATGAATCATAAAGATCAGTGGGTGATGAAGTGTGTGTGTCACAGTCACTATCACTAGAATCTGAGTATGATGAGTTAGAGTGTACCTCATCTTCTTGGTCAGGTTGGTCTTATTCCTTGACCATTAAACAGATCAAGGCTTCTTCTTCAGAGTCACTTGAGTAGTCACTTCACTACTCAATCGAATCGGTGTGTCTTTTGACTTGGTTGTCTCAAAAGATCTCTCGCAGCCAACATTGCCTTTTTCTTTTCTTGTCTTCTTTCTCTGAAGACTTTTCTTTCCTCTTCATTCATGTATTTGTTGACTACAGGATATGGGCAATCAATGGCATAGTGACCTGGTTGTCTGCAGTTCTAGCATAGATTTTCAACCTTTTGATCGGCTCTTTCCATTCTTGGATTGTCAGCCCTTTGATATTCAACTTTTTGATGCTCTGCTCTCTTGGTTGGCCTATCTTCCCTTGACTTGGAGGGAGCTGAGTGTCTTCTGGAGGATTCACCCTTGCCTCTCTTGTAGTTCTTATTGAAGAACTTGTTAAACCTTTTAACCATCAGGGCTATTTCCTCTTGGTCAATGACTTCTTTGACCTCAGCTCTCTTGCCATCCTTAACAATTAGAGCAGTTGTTTTGGGCACAGCTGTCTCCTCTTGGTCTTTCCTCCTCAGCTCAAATTCGTAGGCCTTGAGATCTGAGAATAGGCTCTTTAAAAAAAAACCTATGCAACTAGTGTGACTTATATATACTGTATGTAATCAAAACATACACATTAAAAAAATGTGTGTTCCGATCTAGTACTGTTCCATCTATACAGTTCATAAAAAAATTGGAAAGTCGACATACTACATTGTATGGTTCAACATACAATATATAAATATAACATGTATGATGCATATATGTGCTATTTTGGGCATGAAATTATTAGACACATTAAATATCTAAATATACAACAATGATCCTCATACTATTTAATTTAATACGATATTAATAAACTAATAATACAACAAAATAAACAGTAACTAAGCATTCCAACAATTCACCATATAAAAAGTAATTTCGGACAAAAAAAATGCTTTTTCAGTCAAAATAAATACAAATAGAGATAATATTGGCAAACCTTAGCAAAACATCATATAAAATCCCCCATATAGAAATGTGATTGTATTCTAGCAGCCCCAAATCCATTAACTAGCCAAAAAACATAAATCACCATAAAACGAACAAAAAAATGATATATGTCCAACATATTCATGTTCCGAATTTCCCCCGGATGACCATCATCATTTCCCCAAATGGTAAGTTGTCTCTTCTCTTTACTCTTAGCCATCTTGACAGCTTCAAAATCGTACCTATCCACCCGAAAAACCTGTTACAATACACATTAAAATGCATTTTAATCTCTCATTGGAAAAAAATAAAAAAAAAGGCTTAACAAAAAGAGTGCATACATATCACAATAATAATGCATATAAAAATAAATAACTGTATCAAAATCGCCTAAATATCTCAACATAAAAAAGTTCCCTATGTATGCAACAAACATACTCGATGTATATATTAAACTATACTTAACTATACTACATACTGAACACTAACGGAATCTGTCTCATTGAAAAACAAAAAAATATATATATTTAAGTATGCATATATATGACAAAACTGTTACATATATAATTGATGAAAAATGCATCGTTGACTACCAAACACATACTACATATACACCATAATATATTGAATCAGGCCACTTAATTGACTAACAAACATACTAAACAAACCGTCGAGAAAAGCTGGCATAACAATAACCTATATATGCAATATTCATACTCAATTAATGCATCATTCTGTATACCACTATACGACAGATAATCCATATTGATATTATAATGCAACATTCGTATATAAAAAAATATAATTACAATGTTCATACATACCCCAAGATTGTTGCATATATATTTAATAACAGGTGCATAACTACGACCTATGCATACTAATCAAATTACTAATATGAATCCATAAAAGTTTCTATATATGCAAAAAATATGCTCAATTTATGCACTATAATAAAAATGCACCACACCACTTATTTTAGGATAAATTGTACATTAAATATGCAACAAATTGGACCTAAGTATACTATAACTCGAACAAAAACAGAATCCATTGTTCAAAAAAAATATAAATATCTAGTTCTCTAAAAAAAACACAAAAAACCAATGGAAAAAACGTCTCATTATCAGAATAAAACCAAAACAAAGAAAAACACGCATGCAAATTTTCATTTAAAAGGCATCAAACAACGAGAAGCAAGATTTTAAAAAAAAAAACTAACTTCAAAAACACCAAAAAATCGAAAAACTACTTCTCCACATAATCAAGACCAAGTGAAAAAATCACCAAAAAATAAGTCTTACAACAAAATGTCATCACACAAAAACTAAAAAAAAAAAAAATGAGACAACAGAAAAACTAGAAAATTAAACACAACCCTAAAAAGAGTGCTGGAATTTTCAAAAAACAAAATTCAAAAAATGCATGCAAAATATTTAGAGAAATTATACAAAGTCAACAAATTTCAAACATATAACATATTCATGGACTGTAAAAACAAATATCTTAACCAAGAGAATGTAATCTTAGACCTTCTTCAAACTTCTGGAAAAAAGAACCCATGAATGGGAGTTTTTTTCTTCTTTCCCTGGTACCTCAACCACTGTGTCTTTCCTTCAATTCTCAGAAGGTGAAGAGGCGTGAGATATGTTTGAAAGAAAGTCACGTCCTAAAATCATGGGCATGATGTAGTCCATATTTACTCATAACTAATACAATTACTTTTCTATCCTTAATTAAAAGCTGACGCATTAGGGTTAATGACTCTATTACCCTTCAAAACGTTTTAAGGATTTTTAATTACCTAATATAAAGAATTAATCATATCCATCCAAAATAAAAAATAAATGGTTCAGATCAGTCCCTATGGTCTCACCCTAGCATTATGGATGCCTTTACAAGATATACCTGGATCTATCCATTATACAACAAAACTGATGTTTTGTCCTGTCTTAAACAATTCTTCTTTTCATTGAAAGACGATTTCATAGAAAAACCAAAGCCTTTCAATTTGATTTTGGGGGATAGTATAGGCCTGCTGCTTCATTTCTTCACTCTTTAGGTGTTCTTGTGCACCATCCTTGTCCTTATACACATAAACAGAATGGTGTTCTTGAAAAGAAACACCAATACATTACTAACATGGGACTCACTCTCCTTGCTACTGCAAGGTATTGTTGGAAATTTTGGTTTTGATAAAGTGGGTGTCGACCCGACTTTGACCAATTTTTCGGTGGCTAAATATTTAATTCTGGAGGAATTAAATTATATATTATTAATCTACATTCCGAGTAGATGTTCGTAGTATTTTTTATTTCTCAAAACCGAATTTCGGTGAGTGAGAAATTAATACACGAAGGTAGCCACATAAATGGGCATTATGTAAAGATTATTTAAAGGGAGATGAAAGGCTTATGCCTTATCCCACATGGAATACAAATCATAGTTTATCCTAGTTTATTTACTAGAAGGTGTTATTTGTTGTATAAACTATAACACAAGTGGATGATCACAAGTGGGCCTCACGCGCGCGCGCGCCCGCCTGGCCCGGCCCGGCCTCGGCCTGGGCCTGGGACTGGGCTTGGGCTTGGGCCTGGGACAGGAGCCCGGCCCTATTGGGCCCAGTCCAGGTCCACTAAAGTTTTGCCACTCGAAAATGGGCTTGGCCTGATTCGAGTGATCGTTGGATCTGTTGAAGCCAATGAATCCGGACATTGTAGGTGTCCAAATTCGTGATTTGTTGGAGTTAGTAACTCCTACAAAGAGTGATCATCGAAAAGAGCCCACTACTTGTCTGTTATGGAGTTGTGGGGTGTAAATATCCGGGATGTTACAATTGGATTAATGCCCACTACCTTTTTATCTCCCCGAGGTGTTGGTTGTCTATAAAATCATTTTTGTGCATTGCAGATTTTACACAGAAAATTCATAGCATTTCATGCACCTCCAAAAGCTATTTTCTACATTCTGCACTAAGTCCATCAACCAGTCTTCAGCACATTTCTAGTTCGAAGGTGCTTCTGTGTTAGTGGTGCTACTACACGGAAGACGTAAGCCGTTTCATCTTTGGAAGCAATACGTCAAACCGTGAGCACTAGCGGGACGTAATTGCTTTGCGGAAAGAGATTCGTCTCGACTTCCGGGAAGTTCTATTAACCAGTTGTAATAGTTAGTTCAATTTTTGTAATTTTCTGTTTCTGTAATTTGCTATTTTGAAGGCATTCCCTATTCTGTAACATTGTAATAAACAATCGCAAAGCAATTATCGAACTTCACGATGGCAAGCACAAGCAGAACCCCGATCATCCCTCCTTCTCAAGCTGAGAAACCTGAAAAATTCATGGGTTTTGACTTCAAGAGGTGGCAGCAAAAAATGTTGTTCTACCTGACTACCCTAAGTCTGGCGAAGTATCTGACCGAGGACGCTCCTGTTGTTGCTGAGAACGAAACGAATGCTGAAAAACGCGTTGATTTGATGCATGGGGACAGGGTGATTTCCTATGCCGTAACTATGTCCTAAACGGACTTAGTGATGCACTTTACAGTGTGTATTGTGCTATGAAATCCTCCAAAGAATTGTGGGAATCTTTTGAGAAGAAGTACAAAACCGAGGATGCCGGCACAAAGAAATTTGTTGTCGGTAAGTTCTTGGATTTTGTGATGGTTGATTCTAAAACCGTGATGGAACAAGTTTAGAAGTTCCGGTTGATCCTACATGAAATCTTTGCCGAGGGAATGGCTTTGCCGGAAGCATTCCAAGTGGCCGCCTTGATTGAGAAATTGCCCCCAAGTTGGAGGGATTTCAAGAATTATCTCAAACATAAGCGAAAGGAGATGGGACTAGAGGATCTGATTGTCAAACTCAGAATTGAGAAAGACAATAGGAGGATTGACTCTAAGTCCAAGTTTGTCCCTATGGAGTCAAAAGCCAACTTGATGGAGCACGGCTCATCAAGTAACTCAAGAAAAGGCCTAACGATAAAGGCAAGAAATCGGCAATTGGAAAATTCCAGGAGCTTGCTACAATCGGGCAAACCGAACCATATGGCAAAAAGATCGCGTCACACCAAAGAAAAGAAAACCAAACCGCAGTCCAATGCCAATGTGGTTGAAGAAAAGGAACGGCGAAGTTGACATGTCGGCGGTGGTGTTTGAAGCCAATTTGGTGGATAACCCAAAAGAATGGTTTGTGGATACGGTGCCATTTGCCATGTCCTGTTTACGATAAGGATGCATTCTCTTCTTACATCCCATAGACCGGAAGGAAGCTCCATATGGGGAATCACGCCTCTTCGATGTTCTTTGGCGTTGGAACGGTGGTGCTAAAGCGACTTCGGGAAAGGAGTTGAAGTCAAGGATGTCGCATGTCCCGGACATCCGCAAAAATCTGGTTTCGGGTTGCTGGTCAACCATGGGTTTAGACTAGTTTTTGAGTCCGAAAAGTTTGTACTTAGCAAATTTGGACAGTTCCTTGGTAGGGGTTATCTAGACAAAGGACTGTTTCAAAATGAATGTAATGATCGTGACGCCGTTTTGGCGAGAATATGAATAAGAATGAATCTTCTTCATTTATATTCTTCGAGTGCTCTAATTTATGGCATATTAGATTAGGACATGTAAATCAATGCTATAAAAAGGTTGGTAAATTTAGAATTGATTAATTTACGAAGTAAACTCACAAAGAAAATGTGAAGTTTGTGTTGAAGCTAAAATGGCTAAATTACCGTTTCATTCGGTTGAAAGGAGCACTTCACCTTTAGAGTTGATACAACACCGATGTGTGTGATCTAAAATTCGTGCAAACTAAAGGTGGTAGAAAATATTTCATCAAATTTATTGATGATTGCACAAGATTTTGCTACTTATACTTGTTAAGAAGCAAATATGAAGCATTAGAGGCTTTTAAGAATTATAAAAATGGAGTTGAAATCAACTTGGCAGCCGGATTAAAATAATTCGGAGTGATAGAGGTGGCGAATATGTCGCACCATTTGAAGAACTATGTACCCAGTCGGGCATAATTCATCAAACAACAGCACCATATTCACCACAGTCTAACGGTGTTGATGAATGCAAAAACCGTACTCTAAAAGAGATGATGAATGCCATGTTGATAAGTTCCGGATTACCCCAGAATATGTGGGGAAGTGTTTTTTGACCAACCACATATTGAATAAAATACCACTTAAAGGGAAAGATAAGACACCTTACGAATTGTGGAAAAATCGTAAGCCTTCTTATAAATACCTTAAAGTGTGGGGGGTGTTTGGCTAAGGTAGCAATACGAACCAAAACAAGTTAAAATTGGACCAAAGACAGTTGATTGTGTCTTTGTGGGATATGCATACCAAAGTAGTGCATATAGGTTTATGATACATAAGTCAGAAAATCCGGAAATGACTGAAGGTACCATAATCGAATCAAGGAATGATGTATTCTTTGAGAATGTCTACCCTTGTAGAGAAAAATTAGAAGTGAGTAATAATAAAAGAACTCATTTAAATCGGAAGTGGTTGAACACCAATTAGTGAAGAACCGAGACGCAGAAGAGGTCTAAGACGGCTAAGTCTTTTGGGCCCCGATTACATAACATTTATGTTAGATGGTGAGCCAAACTCGATTAAAGATGCTCTAAGCGACCCGGATGCTCCGCTCGGCAAGAAGCTATCAATAGTGAAATCGAGTCCATTCGCAGAACCATACTTGGGAGTTGGTTGATCTCCCTGCTGGTCATAAAACTTTAGGATGTAAATGGATCCTAAAGAAGAAGTATAAAGCAGATGGAACTATTGATAAGTATAAAGCACGGCTTGTAGCCAAAGGTTTTAAACAAAAAGAAGGATATGACTTCTTTGACACCTATTCTCCGAAGAACGAGGATTGCGTCTATTCGGTGCTTCTTGCGATTCCGCTTTGCACAATCTAGAGATTCATCGATGGACATCAAGACGGCGTTTCGAATGGAGAGATAGATCTTTGAAATATACATGGAACAACTGAAGGGTTTGTTGCACCCGGTCAAGAAAAGAAGGTGTGCAAGTTAATAAGATCCTTGTACGGATGAAACAAGCTCCAAAACAATGGCATCTTAAGTTTGACAATACGATGTTGTCAAATGGATTTAAAATCAACGAGTGTGATAAATGCGTATATGTCAAAGGGACATCGAAGCATTTGTCATAGTTTGTCTATACGTAGACGATTTGTTAATCATGGGCGTAGTCATGATACTATCATGGAGACTAAAAGAATGTTAAAGAGGAACTTTGACATGAAGGATATGGGGATCTTTGATGTAATCCTTGGGATAAAAATCAGAACTCCTAATGGAATTATCTTGTCACAATCCCACTATGTGGAGAAAGTGCTCAAGAAATTCAATGCTTTTGAGAGTTCACCGTCAAAGACGCCATTGATTTAAGTATAAATGCGGTTGCTAATAAAACAGAACAGTGGCTCGGATGGAATACTCACGTATAATAGGCGGTCTGATGTATATCACAAATTGTACATGTCCGACTTGGCCTACCCCTGTAAATATGTTGAGTAGGTTCATGAGCAATCCAATCCATGAGCATTGGAAAGCGTTAACCAGGGTGTTAAAATACTTGAAGTATACCTTGGATTATGGGCTATACTACTCAAGATATCCAGCTATACTTGAAGGATAAAGTAATGCTAGTTGGATCTCGATTCGAAAGATTCTTATTCAACTAGTGGATACATATTCACCATGGAGGTGGTGCGGTATCGTGGAAGTCCACGAAGCACTAAACGTATAGCTCGGTCCACCATGGAATCTTAGTTTATAGCTTTGGATAAAGCTGGTGAAGAAGAAGAGTGGCTTCAAACTTTCGAAGATATTCCATGTTGGAGGAAGCCTGTGCCTTTTGTGATGATTCACTGTGATAGCCAAGCGGCTATAGGAAGGGCACAGAGCAATATGTATAACGGTAAGTCTAGACATATTCATTGGAGACACAATACCGTTAAACAATTGATCTCAAATGGTGTGATGTCAATTGACTATGTAAAGTCAAAAGACAATTTGGCAGATCTTTTGACAAAAGGACTGAATCGAGATTAATTGGGTAAATTGCTAGAGGGAATGGGCTTGAAGTCCACAAAGCAAAAATAACTATCATAGTGGTAACCCAACCATGATGACTGGAGATCCCAAGAACTTGGTTCAATGGGAAAACTAAACTATGAAGGTTATGTTGTAACACTTGGAAACAATGTTATAACCCATCCCTAGAAAGCAAAACCAAGTGTTGAAACACCCGCAAAGTTGTGGTGAGGCTAAGTCATTTGACTTTTAATGATTCCTACACCTCGTTGAGGTTGAGTATGGCAGGATACTCGGATAGGAGATCACCTATATAAGTGAGAAGTGCGGGCTGCTTCAAAATAACACTTATGAATCCAAAGTGGTGTCCATGGCCGAAACGGACACAAAACGTGAGAATAGAAGGTGTTGAGACCTTATTGTGTTAATACTGTTGACTCGGTATACACCGTGGAGGAATAGTTCAAGGCATTGCGTCTACTAAGCCGCCGTGTACCCGATGGTATTGACTACGGAAGGTTCAAAGCCATAAGCTACCTTTCCGAATGCAATATTGTCTCTTGAGGATGGGTTTTGCGTCTCGCATTTATGCATACATTAATTTCCACTCATGTGGGGGATTGTTGGAAATTTTGGTTTTGATAAAGTGGGTGTTGACCCGACTTTGACCAATTTTTCGGTGGCTAAATATTTAATTCTGGAGGAATTAAATTATATATTATTAATCTACGTTCCGAGTAGATTTTCGTAGTATTTTTTATTTCTCAAAACCGAATTTCGGTGAGTGAGAAATTCATACACGAAGGTAGCCACATAAATGGGCATTATGTAAAGATTATTTCAAGGAAGATGAAAGGCTTATGCCTTATCCCACATGGAATACAAATCATAGTTTATCCTAGTTTATTTACTAGAAGGTGTTATTTGTTGTATAAACTATAACACAAGTGGATGATCACAAGTGGGCCACACGCGTGCGCGCGCCCGCCCGCCCGGCCTCGCCTGGGCCTGGGCCTGGGCTTGGGCTTGGGCTTGGGCTTGGGCCTGGGCCTGGGACAGGGCTTGGGTCGGGGCGGCCTGGCCCTATTGGGCCTGGGTCTAGGTCCACTAAAGTTTTGCCACTCGAAAATGGGCTTGGCCCAGATTCGAGTAATCTGTTGGATTGTTGAAGCCCAATGAACCGGACATTGTAGGTGTCCATTCGTGTGATGTTGGAGTTAGTAACTCCTATAGTAGTGATCATCCAAAAGAGCCCACTACTTGTCCGTTATGGAGTAGTTGGGTGTAACATCCGGGATGTTACAATTGGATTAATGCCCACTACCTTTTACCTCCCGCAGTGTTGGTTGTCTATAAAATCATTGTTGTGCATTGCAGATTTTACACGAAAATTCATAGCATTTCATACACCTCCAAAAGCTATTTTCTACATTCTGCACTAAGTCCAGCAACCAGTCTTCAGCACATTTCTAGTTCGAAGGTGCTTCTGTGTTAGTGGTTCTACTACACAGAAGACGTAAGTCGTTTCATCTTTGGAAGCAATACGTCAAACCGTGAGCACTAGCCGGGACGTAATTGCTTTGCGGAAAGAGATTCGTCTCGACTTGGCTTCTGGAAGTTCTATTAACTAGTTGTAATAGTTAGTTCAATTTCTGTAATTTTCTGTTTCTGTAATTTGCCATTTTGAAGGCATTTCCTATTCTGTAACATTGTAATAAACAGGTATTCCTTTAGATATTGGTAGGATGATTTTGAGTATACTACTTTTATAATTAATAGGATCCCTAATCAATCATCTTTATTCATTTCAATCATTTTACAAACACATTCTTGATTACTCATTTCTTGAGGTTTTTGGATACTCTTGCTTTCCCTATCTTAGGCCTTATACTCACTCTAAGCTTCAATATTGTTCCTCAGAATATGTTTTCCTTGGCTATAGCTCATTCCACAAATGTTACAAATGTGTGCATCCATGTGATAAAATCTATATTTGTAGAACTGTAAATTTCAATGAACATGAGTTTCCCTATTTCTCTCTTTTCATTTCTTCTTCTCGGACTTCTACTTCAACTCTAGTTTCATCTCAAGTGGTTCCATTATCTCTTTCTTCTCATACCTCTGCCACAGTCCTTTTTCCTGCTCCCTTAAGTCCTTCCACCTGCCTTTATCTCATGTTTCCAGTAATGTCCTTCCTCCAAATTCTCCTCCCTCTCATCCTATGGTCACAAAAGCCAAAGTTGGCATCTATAAGCCCAAACTATACACTGTCGTCAAACTATCTCTAAACCAAAATCAATTAATGAAGCTATATGAGATTATCAGCGGAAAAGTGTTATGAATGCATTAATCAACAATCATAATTGGGAACTGATTCCTCCCTCTTCTGACATGCAAGTAGTTGATCATAAATGGGTATTCCAGATTAAACATCACTCTAATGGTATTGTTGACAGATTAAAGGCTCGATTGTTTGCCAAAGTTTTTTTTAACAATTTCTTGGAATTGACTACTTTGGAACCTTTAGCCCCATTTGTTAAACCTTTCACCATCAAGATAATGTTTTCTCTACCAGCTGCAAAGGGTTGGAAAATTGAGCAAATTGACATAAATAATGCATTTCTTAATGAGGAGCTAAATGAAAAGTGTATATGACAAAACCTATTAGATATGTTAATTACTCTAAGCCTCATCATGTTTGCAAATTAACAAAGTATATATGGCTTGGAGCAAGCTCATAAGTAATGGAATGATAAGCTCAAATCATTCATTTTTTCTATTGGCTTCACCAGTTCTCTGTCAGATCCTTCCCTATTTTTCTTAAAGTCTGGTTCCACTATCATCCTTATTCTTGTCCATGTTGATGATATCCTCATAACTGAGGATGATCATGGTATGGTTACTTATTATTCAAAATCTCCACAAGACATTCTCTTTAAAGCATTTGAGGGAGGTATATTACTTCTTGGGCATTGAGACTCGTAAGCTGTCAAATGATATTTTGCTCAAACATACCAAGTATCCTTCGACATTTTGAAGAAAACAATATGCTGGATTCCAAGCCTTGTGATAGTCCATATAATACAACTCATCCTTTAATGGCAGCCCCTCATTTGAAATGCCAACACTTTACGGAAGCACTATGGGAGCTCTTCAATACCTCGCTATTAAAAGACCTGACTTCTCATTTATTGTCAATAAGCTCATTCAGTTTTTGCATGTTCTCACTATCCAACATTGAAGTTCTTGTAAGAGGGTACTGCGTTATTGTTCTCTCTCATGGCATCATCTTTCAACCCTTCACTAAAATGCAACTTCACAGTTTTTCGGAAGCTAATTGGAGAAGCTCTCTTGATAATCGCCGCTCTACTAGGGTTTTTTGTGTTTATCTTGGTACCAACTTTATCACTTGGGATCCAAAAGGCAAGATATTGTTGCTAGGAACATTATTGAGTCAGAGTATTATGCTCTGGCTACTGCCACCACTGTTCTTATATGGATAAAGTCCTTATTAACTTATCTTGGCATTTTCCTTGTTGATCCTTTCATTCTTTGGTGTGACAATGTCAGTGGAATTTCTTTGGCTTCGAATCATGTGTTCCATGTACGGACCAAACATATTGAGGTTGATGTACATTATACTCGTGACAAAGTTCATCAAAAGGAAGTAGAAATTCGATATATTCCCTTTTAAAAATCAAGTTGCTGATATTCTTACTAAACATTTGTCTACCAAAACGTTTCCAGTTTTTGTGCAAGAAGTTTTCTTTGAGTATCCCCAGGGCTTGGTTTAAGGAGTGTATTGAATATATCCGAAGTTAGTTGGTAGTTAAATCGTTAGTTAACAACTTGTACAACTAAGTTAGTTACAAAGTTGTTAGCGTATGGTTAGCAACTTCCCTTGTATAAATATAGATGATGTATCCTCATGATAATCAAGCAAAGTTGATATTTTATTTTTCATATTAAATGTTTCTCTCCTTAGGGTGGTTCCAATGGTGCAACCCAAAAAGCTAACTTGAAAGTGTCACGTCATTGCCACATCAAAAGAAAAAAACCCACTACGCCTACAAACATATTTCCACAATCATAAACCCAAAAAGCAACTTTATAAGACTATCTCCATTGACTCTATAACCAATACTATTACACCAAATATGGTATAACACTATCCATTTACACCAAATTTGGTATAATACAATATCCCTATTTTGCCCTCCAATTTTCTTCTACTTCAAATTTAAATTCCAATTATATCCTCATTTTATATATAATAAATTTATACAACATGGTTTTAATAATAAGTTAATATTTTCTATAGATAATAGTAATAATTAACAAAAGACATAATTTAAGCCAAAAGAGATACTAATATTAATTTTGATATTTATCTTTGTAATAATTTAATGTAATATTAATTAAATATAAATATTTTAATTACATTAAAAGTAATAAAATATACATAAATAAAATATTTGTATAAATAAATAAATTTGATTACTATAAAATAAAATAAAATAAATATTCATTTGGTGTAATGAGTTAGAGATGATTTTGACAAAATTACACCAAAACACTATTTGTTTTTTGTACTTTTTACGAAAGTACACCAAATTTGGTTCAATGGGTTGGAGATGGCCTGAAGGCCCCACTATCAATTCACGTATCATTATCCATATTTTTCAATTACTTTTTTAAATTTTTAATTTTAATTTTAATTGCATTTACTATATTTAAACAAAAATACATTTGCAAATAATTTGTAAATTATATATTTAATTTATTAATAATAAATATTAAGTTAATTTAATATTACATTTTAATATAATAATATATATTATATATTTTATATATATCATTTTCACTTAATATCTATTTTTATTTCAAAAAATAATTCGACATAAATATTACTAAATATTTACAAATTTAAAAAGATAGATCCATAAGTGGGATAGCGCCACGTGCGATTGTAGTCCGCGCACCCTCAGATTGCACCATGTCACACACTCTCTACCAGTCTCACTTTCTCTCAGCCTCCAAAATTGTATTGAGTTAGATTTAAAATTTCAAACCCAATTTATGCTATTACCAAATTCTACCAAGTGCCACATTAAGGAAAATTTCATTAAGTTGACTTGATAGATTTAAAGCCAATGCATTGAGTCACCATTGTAACCACCCTAAGTTTTCATATAAATTATCTAATACCGATCAAATATATATATATATATATATATAAATATATATATATATATAGGATATGGATCAAATAGGTCCTCCTATTGGGGTGAGTCCATGGGGACACATCCTAACCATAGATCAACAATTTTGGGTGGTCCAGATTTTTAAGGCTTTTTTATGTTTATTTTTTTGTTTCAGCAATTAAAAAGGGTAGGTTGGTAATTTGGCAATTTAGAATCAGTTACTAAGATTTCATTCCCTCTTTCATGCGATTTCACCCACTCTTCACGCACATTCTCTCTCCAGCGTTTCAGTTTTTAAAAAAATTCTCTGTTGCATATGTAGTATAGGGTTGTTGCTTATGACTTGCTTATGTAGTTAATGTATCTGTGATGCATGTGTAGTGTATATTCATTGCTTATGTAGTATAGGCTTATCGCTTATGTAGTATGGGTTTGTTGCTTATGACTTGCTTATGTAGTTAATGTATTCGTGGTGCATACGTAGTGTATATTCGTTGCTTATGTAATATAGGCTTATTGCTTATGTAGTATGAGTTTGTTGCTTATGACTTGCTTATGTAGTTAATGTATCCATGGTGCATACGTAGTGTATATTCGTTTTTTATGTAGTATAGACTTGTTGCTTATGTAGTATGGGTTTGTTGCTATGACTTGCTTATGTAGTTAATGTATTCATGGTGCATACGTAATGTATATTTGTTGCTTATGTAGTATCGGATTGTTGCTTATGTAGTATGGATTTGTTGCTTATAACTTGCTTATGTAGTTAACGGTATATAAAAGCACCATGACACATCTACACAAGCAACAAATTACATCTTCATAAGAAAACTTCGAACTGAAGTCAAGCTCTAGCAACTATGGCAAATTGTCTGCAACATTCTTCACACAATAGTGCGTTGAAGAAGAATGATGAATGATTTCTCACAGTAGTGCGTTGAAGAAGAAGAAAGATGAGATTTGTTCACGTTGAATTTGATGTGAGATTTGCATAGATTGTGTGATCATAATGTGAACAGAATCCCATGAATATTGGGTAATTTTGTAGGATGACTAATTTACCCCTTTCTCTAATTACCAACATTTAATCTGAATTTTTAGCTCTAAAATCACAACCATTGAAAATTCTAGATATGTGGCTAGGATTGGTCCCTATGGACTTACCCTATGAGGTGGTCTCATATAACCCTCTCCCTATATATATATATATATATATATATATATATATATGGAGGGGATCATGTGAGACCACCCCCCTAGGTAAGTCCATAAGACCAAATCCACAACATTGAAAACAGAAATCAACGTCCAGGATTTAAAAGTATCTATACAACTTTACATAACAAACTATACATAGCAGGGGGTAAAATAGTAAATTGTCGAAATTAAAATTGTAACCGCTCGCTGAAAATTAGGGACGTGATCTTCAATTGATCACGTCCCATAATCAGTGCTAATCCACCTGCGTCAACCCATTCTTCTTCACCACGACAATCTCTACCACCATTGACATCAATTCTTAAACCTCGAAAATTACAATATACATTTGCATACAGGAAAAAACATATCATATATTTCGTTAATTGACAAGGTTGTCATCAATTACATCAAAGGGATTGAACAATGGCAGAAGAACTTCCCCTCAACGCGATTGGTGAATGTTCCCAAGGTAATTACTTACGATATACTTGCAGAAAAATTTAGGTGGAATCACTGTAACATAACAAAACGAATAGTCGAACCAATTGTATGTTTGGGCATGTAATATGTATTGTTAGTATATAACAGATGTATATTTAGTGTCATAAACTGTATAAACGAATAATCGAAGCAATTGTATGTTTAGTATAGAACAGATGTATAAATAGTGTCAAACATTGTATACATGTTTCACAGGTTCACAAATTTTGGAATTGTCTGTGCATTGTATATTTCTTGTTAGTTTGTATATGTAGTGAACAATGTTAGTATATTTAGTATATAAATCTTGTATTTGAATATTCAATTCTTAAATATTTACAACTAGTTTAGAAATTGCGTATATGTTGTCAACTGTTTTGCGTGTATGTTTAACAAATTTAACTTGTATACATAGTCATTATTGTTGTGTGTTTATAATATAAACTTGTCTATATTATAATATTAGTCCATAATTTCATTTTGATATATTGGATATAAATTCCTCTGAGAATAAAAAATTGTATGGTAGTGTGTACGAACGTATTTAATAATAATAACAATATGTATGTATATGGTTGCATATTGTATAAATAATACATCCATTTTGTTTTAATAATGTTACTCCTTGTTTTAATGTAAAATATCACAGAACCAACAAACGATTTCAATGGACGTCAACGACTTGAAATCTCACCAGGCTCAACTAAATATTGGATACCATAAGTAGAACAAGAAAAGATTCCAAGAGTAGGCATGCATTTCGCTACATTGGAAATCGGTATACAATTTTACAAGAGTACGGAGCAATTAGCGGATTCGACATCAGAAGAAGCACAACAAAGCGGTTCAAGAACGAAGTAATTCGTGTGCATTATATTCTTTGCAATAGAGAAGGCTTCAAGAACACAAAAAACAACATACCTATGGAGCATACAGATGAAGCCGATAACAACCCGCCACATGGGTCACGAAAGAGGACTTCAAACCGTGTTGGGTGCAATGCACGCTGTATATTCGAATACACCATAGGTGGCGCATATAAAATACGAAGTTTTGAAGAACGCCACACTCACCCAATGGAAATCGATACATTCAAGCAATTCCTAAAAGTTAACAGAAATTTGAACTTCGGTCACCAACAATTTATAATGAATTGCACAAAGGCTAATATAGGGAGTTCAAAATAACACGAATTATTCAAGGAGATAGTTGGCGGATTTTCACACGTCGGTGCACTGAAGATTGATTTTAAAAACTTCAAAAGCGACTTGAAAGCCTATATATGCGGTGCAGACGCACAATTGGTGATAGACAAATTATTTAAACAAAAAGAGATAAATCAAGGCATGGCTTTCGAATACGCAGTGGACGAGGATGAACAACTGACGCGTCTATTTTGGGCAAACCAAAAATCCATAAGGAACTACGCCACATTTGGAGATGTGCTTTCATTTGATGCTACATACAATACCAACAGGTAAATCATTGTGGTTTACTTCCTATTTATGCAGTGACTTGTACACTTTCTTGAAAGGATATGTATACTTATCTGATTAAAGTTGTACCCTTGATGAAATTTGCAAAATAACATGTATACATAGTTGATAATATATGTATACTTGGTTGAATTTAGTTGCAGACTTTTAGAGGTTTTACAGAAATATATCATGTTTACTTAGTTGATGTGATTTGTATAATTATTTGTTCCATAATGAACAATGAATGATGTTTTACTGTATATTTAATACATTGGCATATGTAATTTTTCCATTTAGGTTTGTATACTTATTTTCGGTAAATTGTTCATATAATTGAGTGTCATTGCATGCCAACTTGGGTTTATAATAATGTGAATATTGTGTATTGTTAAAACTAAAACATCTTTTATATTTACAGAGCATCCATGTTTATTTAGTTGATGGGATCTGTATAAATATTGGACTAACATTGTACATTTAGCTATGTGTTCTTGTATATTTTGTACAATGTGCTCATATTATTTATTAACTTAAAATTGTATACTTATGGTGTGCAGGTACAAAATGGTTTTTGCTCCATTTACGGGAGTAGATAACCATCAACGATGTGTCACGTTTGGAGATGGTCTTATACTAAAGGAGGACGAAGAATCATATACTTGGTTGTTCAGAAAGTTATTAGAAGTTGTTGGTCGTGAACCTTACTATATAGTGACGGACCAAGATCCGACAATGAAGAATGCCATTAAATCTGTGTTCAAAACATCAATTCACAGGTTGTGTATGTGGCATATAATGGAAAAGGTAAACATTAAGGTGGGTCACACTCTATTCAAGGATAACAATTTTAAATCGCTCAATTCAATCGTGGGACACCAACATTTCAACAACGGATTTTGAGAGTCAATAGGCTGATATTATGGCTGACTTTGGTCTATCATCACATACATGGTTCGTGCATATTTATGAGCTTAGAAGAGTTGGATACCCGCATATTTTAAAGATGTGCCAATGAGTGGTTTGCTCAAAACTACATCACGATCAGAGAGCACCAACAACTGGTTTGGAAATTATATAAATCCTGGTTCGAATTTGGTAGAGTTTTTCATGCACTTTCAAAGCGCAATGGAGTCCCAACGCCATGTAACCGATAAATTAGACCATGCATGCCAAACAACCTTTCCAGAGTGCAAGACACGACTAGCCATAGAGAAGCACGCATCTTCAGTGTATACACACAAGGTATTTGCAGAAGTTAGCACAGAAATTGAAGCATCCGTCTATGATTGCACAATTACAGAGATAATTGATGATGCCACCAGGTGTTCCTACAAAATTAAAGACAAAACAGATAGTATATTTGATGTCATAAAATATAAGACAGAAACATTGATAAAATGCAGCTGCAAAAAACTTGAACAAACAGGCATGCTGTGTTGTCATGCTTTTGTGGTCCTAAAGGCCTATCCGGAGATTCCTAGGGAGTTTTTGGCACGACGATGGATGAAGTTTGCATCAATCACACCACACACGAAAACTGGCCAAATTTATCAGATCGCTGGAGGAGACGAAGCAGCGGTAACACTAAACAACCTTTGGTCCGATTTCCACAGTTGCATTGGCCTAGCACAAGGAAATATTGACAAATTATCGAATTTATCACGTCTTGTGTAAGAAGAAAAGGTCAAATTGTTAAATGATCAACCGCATGCACCAAGTATGGGAAGCAAACAGTCGGTAATGGAAACCTATTGTGGCTCAACCTCACATCTTGATATTTCTGTATTGCCACCGAAATAAGCCAAAAACAAGGGAAGCGGAAGTAATGTGCGGAGTAGAATTCTAAGCCAGAGAGAGAAAGCCATCAAAGCAAGCACAAAACTCAAAAGAAAGTGTTGAACTTGTGGTGAGATCGGGACACATAACAGTAGGACATGTCCAAAACGCAACACCACACCATAGTATAATGTTTTTTTATTTAATAAAGTTTTGGGTGAAGAATGTGTTAGTGTGGTTTTATACTTTATGTAAGAACAATTTGTTACCTGTTTAATTCTCTTTGGAATTGATTTTATGTTCACATATACATTTTGCATAACTTTTGGATCGAAACACAATTTTACTGCCTATACAAACCCAATTACCAAAACATACAAATGTACTTGTCTACTTAAGCAAAATTCTATTATACAATATATAGTTCAACTGAAATAACATACACAATTCCAATGCCCAAAAAAAACTTAATTGAACATAGCTAACAAAAATTAATTTAACTAAGTATACAATTTCAATTACCAAAAAAACAACTAAATTTGTCTATATAAACAAATAATAATAAATGTCAAACGACAGACAATGTGCCTATTTACACGAGTCGATTATATAAAATACACAATTCCAATGGCAAAAAAAAACAACTAAAACTTTGTTAACTAAAAACAGGTCAGATTGTATAAAATTACATAAATATGTACAAGTACAATTCAGCTGATTTATTCAAACAAATATATTGATTTCAAAATACAATTCTACATACCTATTAATACATGACACCTACAGACCGTTCAAAAAGCATAAACCATGTATACAGTTCCAACAAAAAACCCTACCTAAACTAAGTATATAATTCAAATTACCTAATTAAAAATACAGCTTAACAACATGCAAAGAAATCTAAACTACATACACTACTAACAAACACAAAAATCAACATAAGCAATTAAACAAATCCAATGCATTAGCTATTCAACTAAAATATAAAAGGAAACATTATCCAGGGTCACACAATTCCAAAACAATATTCGACTGCAAAAATAAACAAGTGCTAAAAACCTTGAAATGTGTACGAACTCCAAAACACCAAACCACTACCAAAGCCAACTAAACATGATTAACTACTATGTCAGCACAATCACCACTACTATTTCCCATGCACTAAAACTACTACGCTTCTTGCACGGTCAATGCTTCTTGCATTCAAATGCATTCTTGTCCCTTAACTTGTACATGTCATCTAAGAAAATAGCAAGAGTGTACTTGGAACGAAAAGTACACATAAGACTAGCATTGCCCTTCTGTAGCCCAGGTGACCATCCTCTCAGACCTCCCCCCATGTACGTTTCCATATGCCGCATTGCAAAGATTCCGCCGTCAACCTTGTTTTTGGCATCTCTCCATGGCATAGAAATTCTTGATGGGCTAAGCAGCAATATCTTCTATCCCATATGCTCACAACCCTCCGCTCATCAAGCATCTTAAAAACGTCCCTGATGCATAAGAAAACAGATGTTTAATGCATGTAATATGTTAAAAATGGATAATAAGGCATTCAAACTATCTAATTTACACAACTCCACCAGACTACACACACAAGCACATCAAACTAACTAAACATTTTAAAAATTCAAAGTTATTCAGGTCAACATAACAAAAAATAAACAACTATATGAGCTCAGTATACAAAATACATATCTATCCAATTTACACAACTCCACCAGACTACACACTAACTAAACATTTTAAAAAAATCAAAGCTATTCAGGTCAACTTAACAAAAAATAAACAACGATATGAGCTAAGTATACAAAATACATATCTATCCAATTTACACAACTCCACCAGACTACACACACAAAAACATCAAACTAACTAAACATTTTAAAAATCAAAGTTATTCAAAGTCAACTTAACAAAAAATAGACAACTATATGAGCTAACAATACAATTACTAAATACTAAAAATACAAAACTCACCAACTTTGCAGGCACATCTTCATACTTGTCGCACTTGCTTCCTCCAACCGAGGAATTATCCAATATTTGCATACAGCTCCTCTTCATGTCGAACACAATAACAAAGAGGTGTTCACTCTTACATATCGGAAAGAAAAACTGGATAAAACAAAAAAATCATTGTAAAATCTAACATACTATCATAAAAAACACAAGACATAAAAATAGTACAAAATAACTGTTAATGATTTTAAATGAAAATAAAAAAAATACCATCTCATACGCCTGCAGCTTCTTTGGGTTGGCATCACCAATCTCGGTGTCAAGACTTTGACAAAATAAGTCAAAGGATCTACTATTATCAGTTGCCTCTGAACTTGTAACAATGGGAAAAAGTTGCATGAAATGTGGCAAAACATACACATCCATCAAATACGTAAAACAAAACTAGTTAACTAAATATACATTTCAATGTCAATAACTATACAAATCCACTGAATTACATAAACAAACACACTGAAATAGATATGATATTAGCCATTCCTGTACTTACAAAGCGGCTGAGCTATTTAAACAATTTCAATGTACTATCAAAACAATTAGATACACAAATAAAACAAGCAGACCCGTGAATTAAGTCAGACAATCATATTTAATTAACTATACCTTTCTGTAATAAAACTAAACAAATTGACTAAACTAAGTAAACAAATATATTGGCCCAACTATACAATTAGTCATTCCTAAGTATACAAAACAAATGCACTAAATAAACAACATCACAGTACTAAACATGCATTTTTTCCCATCTAAAAAGACATACCCACCTAACTAAAAAAAAACAATACACTTACCTGATTCAAAAAAAAACCATGTAAATTAGGTCAACTAACTCGACATATCAAATTACACAATTTTAACTTAATAAACACACAACCAAACAAACAAAAAATTGAGAAAAACTACCAAAAACATACAAGCATGCACGTGCAAAATATTTTCTGATTTCATGCATTGAAATTTAATGAAATTAAAAAAATGCCAGTACCGTTGAATATGTGGTAGCAAAAAATCTATAAGGCGAGCTCTTGCTCCTTAACAACTCTTTGGCATTCAAAATCTTCGTCCATACATCAATCAGTGATATGCTCAGGTAACTTCCAGGGCGCATCGTCACAAAGTCCTCCCTTGTTATAATCATGTCGCCAGCCTTGAAGATTGCCTTGTCCCTGCAAGATAATGTCCAATGAAAAAATAATAATCAGCCATTATAAAAAAAAATTATAGTATATTTTATCATAAAATATAAAAATTACTTTTCAGCTTCCGGGTTCTCGAACAACAAATGTGATCTATGCATAGACAAAAGTATAGTAATAAACATATACAACAAAACAAAATAAACTATAGTAATAAACATATACAACAAAACATCAAAAATAAACAGGCATGTAAAATGAAAAAAAAAATACCCCAACATTGTCTAATTCCAAATCATCAGCCGCCTTCTCCTGCCCAGCCTGCTCGTCCACTTGACCCAGAGCCACATCCTTCTCATAAAATCGAGAAGTCTCGACAACCAAGTCCCATTTATCAGTGGTGGGTTCTTGTGTTAAACCATGACTAAAACTTGGCTTGTCAGGCTTGTCACGCTTATCACCACTCCATTTCTCAAACTCGTCCCGCTTACATATAGCTGTTTCCATCTTCTCTAGCAGAGCAATATTTTCAGGGTTGCTCCAAAAAGCTTCGGCCTGCTGACTCTCGCATCCAACCACGTCATCTCCGCCACGTGTGCCCTCATTAACCGTCTTATGACATATCAAATTTTTCGCAAGCACTCCAATCTCAGAAAATTCAGGGACCTCAGTCACCTCAGACGGGGCATCCCGTATCAAGGATATTATTTCCACAACATCGGAAACAAGACAAGCAATCCTTGACTTAATCTTCGCAATGTATCCCTGCCAACATACAAGTATAACTAATCAAAATGGATGAACAAATATTACTATTTTATATAAGGAATGTTAAAATAAATGGAATAATAAAAACTACAAAAAGTGTACAACATCTGAAAGTAAGTATACAACATTTGTCAACTAAATATATAGACATTGTGCTATGAATTACAAAACTGCTACACATAAATACATATACAACAAATGTGATCTTTGCATAGACAAAAGTATACAAAGAATAAGCATACAACATAATCATGGGATTTGGTCCAAGATCCCGCCCGCAATGGTCTTTAAAAGAGCGCGGCGAGGCGCGCCCGCGATTCGAACTCGTGAGCGCCGGATTGCATAGCTTAAAGGATATGATTTGGACTACCTATACCAACGGATGCATCTTCTTTCTCGGTGCCCATTACATAGAAACTCCGAGGTTAAGCGTGCTTGGCCTCGGAGTAGACATGGGATGGGTGACCCCCGGGAAGTTTTCGAGTGGTGCGCGTGAGTGAGGACAAAGCGCGCTAGAAAAGACTCATGTTGGTTTGTGGGGACGATCGCCAATCCGAGTAGCGCCGAGGTGCAACAAGCGGTATCGAGAGCAGTCACGAGTTCGAATTCCCTTGGAAGCACGCCGCGAGAGAGGTTGCCGGGACGGTGGAACCGAGATCTTTGGCGCATCGGAGGTAAACGGACGAATCGAACGGTAGGTTGCCGGTGGCGTAACTCGTAAAATGGACGAATCAAGGTGTAGGTTCTTTGGGTGGACCAGAATCAAGGGTAGGTTGCCAGGTGGCGGAATCGAGGTAAAAATGGATCGAATCAAGGTGTAGTTTCTTTGGGTGGACCAGAATCGAAGGGTAAGTTTCCGGTGGCCGGATCGAGGTAAAAGATCGAATCAAGGTGTAGGTTGTTGGGCGGCGAATCGAGAGGTGGCGTGACGCGACGCTTGAATCAAGAAGTTGGCGTTAGAACGAGGAAGTTTGGCGACACGGAGGTTGCCAAGATCGAGCCGAGATGTTGGCGGAGTCTTGGGGAGGGGGATTGTTGGGATTTGGTCCAGCATCCTGCCTGCAATGGGCTTTAAAAGAGGCGCGAGACGTGGCCCGCGATTCGAACTCGTGAGCGCTGGATTGCATAGTTAAAGGATAGCTTAAAGGATATGATTTGGACTACCTATACCAACAGATGCATCTTCTTTTCTGGTGCCCATTACATAGAAACTCTGAGGTTAAGCGTGCTTGGCCTGGAGTAGACATGGGATGGGTGACCCCCTGGGAAGTTTTCCAGGGTGCGCGTGAGTGAGGACAAAGCGCGCTAGAAAAGACTCATGTTGGTTTGTGGGGACAGTCGTCAATCCTAGTAGCGCTAGAGGTCCAACAATAACAAAATGAAATTATGGACTAATATACAACAGTTCTGAACTAAATATACAATAAGTATACTACAACAAACATACATAATAATAGGTAAACAACATCTAAAAAATAAATATACAACATGTGTCAACTAAATATACAACATGTGTCAACTAAATATACAAACACATGGGATATGAACTACAACCTGCTACACAAAAAATATATATACAACATAAGTAATCCATGTATACAACAAAAGTGAACTATCCATACAAAATCCAAATATTCAACATCCAAAAAACTATTAAAATACTAAGTATAAAATTTACCTACACAACTATGTAACCAATGTGTACAAACATACTGAGCTATCCATACAAACATTCAAAAAATGTTTTTTCAAAGTATGCAAACACTAATTATACAACAAGTGTGTACTAATTGTACATACAAAAATAGAATGTACACAGAATTTGCCCCAAAAAATAACAATGAACTTATTGATGCAAGTTTATTTATATACCTGTCCACCACCACCTGCCGACGAAGACCCGGGAATAAATGGTTGTTTCCCTAGGTCGACGACCAATCCCTCCAACCGAGGTTGCAATGGAACCACACCAACATATGGAGCTTCCACATATTCCTGCCCAAATCCACCGTGTAGGAACTCTTTACGGATTCTTTTCTTAACCTTTTCCATCATCCATGAAGCAAATGTCGGTAATGTCCTCGGCACATCTCTGCCTAGTACACTGACCCTGTTCAAGTAAAACACCTGCAAAACATAGACAAAATTGTAAATGTGACAACAAAATAAATTTTAAAAATGCAAAAATGCAAATACATGATGAAATTACCGTTAACAATAGAACCGGCCCATTGAACTCATACTTGTTCGTCTCGTCCCATTTGAGTCTTTTGGATAGAAGGGTGTTCAAGGTATAATCCCACCAATTGAACTCCCTTATTTTTGAAACATCGTCAAGGCAATTGAGAATAAGTGGATTGATATATCCACTTTGTAAATTCCCAATAAGTACACTGTCAACGAGCGTAACAAAATGTCTACGAAACCAGTCCCCCCATCTACGCACTGCATCATCCTAAAAGCCAAATCACCTGTTGTCACCTTATGGAAATTTGGAAACATTGTTTTCCACTCGTCGTACAATGCACATTTTTCGGATTTTTTCTTCTTCTCAATAACAATGTCACCATCAGGGAACCCCAGGACCCTTCCAACGTCTTCCCTTTCGAGATGAATACACCTACCATCCTCGAAAACCAATTCGCTACTTAGTGCATGGAAGTTTTCAACCAGCCAGTATGTAAGCTTCTTATTATAATCATCAATTTTTAAAGAAAATAGACTACCAAATCCCATCTCAATGACTGCGACCTTCTGTGCAGGTTTAAGGGCACCAAGAGCATCTACAATAACCTTGGATTTCGCTCTTATTTGCGTTCCAGGCTAGTCCTGATCGATCCTTTGCCTCTTTTTAGGCTGCTCATCTTCGGAACTCTCCTCCTCACCACTGCCAACTTCTCTCTCCTCTTCTTCACTTGACATTTTTTAAAACAAAAGCTCCTGTGTAAAAAAAAATAGCACCAACTCATATGTCATATGCATTATGCATTAGCATGTTTCCAATTCAAAATTGTATATTTAACTTAGCATAAAAGGTATAATTGGAATTTGTCAACATCCCCATGTAAAAAAAACCAACTCACACATAATTTGTACAGTTGGAATACACCAAAACCCCCAACACAAAATAAGCACAATATTCATATATAACAAATTTATAAGACTTTCTGTTGACATTCCACATTAACTTGTATATTTAATATAACAAATTTTTATAAGTAATACAAACAATTCATATCTGTCAAATTTATACCATTGCCTGTTTAGATACCACTAAATTAGGTATGTTTAACATTGCATATGTGTTTACTTAGTATATATCATCTGCAATCATCTTCCAGTTCACATACCACTACAAATTGTATATTTAGCATGACATATATGTACACTTAGTATATTACATCTCTATATTAGTCGGATGACAATGTTTCAAAAACCAACTACTTTTTTTTTCCAATATAACAAAAGAATTTATTTTAGCACAACTTATATGTACACTTATAATACACCATAAAACCCAACACAAAAAACTACAGATACGTATATATGAAAACTTAACACATATACTTGTTTATATTCCTCTTTATCTTGTATATTTAATTGAACAATACAAATTTTTTTCCATAAATTTCAAAAAAAAACACAATCCAACAGAAAAGGGCGCAAACACAAAAAAAATGTTACCTTCAAAACACAAAATATGAAAGATGTGTGTGAAATCTGGAAATACCTGAGAAAAATCGAGAAAATCACCGAACACAAACCCCTAGTTCGTCTCTACGAAATCGCAGACTCCGAACACCGAACGAACTTGGGCGCAACAGGAAGCACGATAATGTGGAAAGGACGGTCAAAATCGAGAAAAGCACCGAACAAAAAACCCTAGTTCGTCTCTACGAAATCGCAACCTCCGAACACCGAACGACCTTGGTCGCAACAGGGAGCACGAAATTGTGGAGAGGACGGTCAAAATATTTGCTGAGAACTTGCTATAATGGTGAAGAAGATGGAAAATTTGAGAGTGTTGAAAGCCCGTTCAACATGGACGGTTTCCTTGAGCAATTTTGATTGTGAAAAGAGACCCAAAACAGAACATGATTTGAAAAGGCATGACTTAGACTGAAAGTGGGCTTTTTGCCTCCTAAAAATCAGGTAGGTGGGAAAGGAAAGATTGTATTTTCCTAAAAAATAGGAAGTAACGTTTTTTTTCATATAACTGCTGTACATGAAAATACAATATTACCCTTATATTCCAAAAATAAGAAAAATGATCTCAACCATTAAAATATTAAATCAAGGGTTTATAATTGGTCTCATGGACTAACCTAAAGGGATTGGTCTCATTTGAACCAATCCATATATATATATATATATATATATATAGAGAGAGAGAGAGAGAGAGAGAGAGAGAGGGAGTTATATGAGACCACCTCATAGGGTGAGTCCATATGGACCAATCCTAGCCACATATCTAGATTTTCTAATGGTTGTGATTTTAGATGTATACCTGCAGATGACACGCTGGAAAATAGGGGGAGGGATAAATTTGTAATCCCCCAAAATTCCTCCAACAAAAACGAATTCTGTTACCTTTTATAATCATCTTCTCCAAATCGATCCAACAAAATCAGCGTGGCATACATATCTCTTCCTTCTCTTTTGTGGGATTATTCATCCTTTTTCTTCAAAATCATACTTTTGTGGAGAATCAATCGCGTATCATGATGCATGCAGAAGAAATCATTAATCCTTCTTCTTCAACACACTATTGTGTGAAAAACGTTGCAGACAATTCACCATGGTTGCTAGAGCTTGACTTCAGTTTGAAGTTTGCTTATGAAGATGCAATTTGTTGCTTGTGTAGATGTGTCATGGTGCTTTTATATACCATTTCCTACATAAACAAGTCATAAGCAACAAACGCATACTACATAAGCAATAATCCTATACTACATAAGCAACAAATATACACTACATATGCACCACGAATACATTAACTCATAAGCAAGTCATAGCAACAAACTCATACTACATAAGCAACAAGCCTATACTACATAAGCAATGAATATACACTACGTATGCATCACAGATATATTAACTACATAATCAAGTCACAAGCAACAAACTCATACTACATAAGTAACAAGTCTATATTACAAAAGCAACGAATATACACTATGTATGCACCATGAATACATTAACTATATAAGCAAGTCATAAGCAACAAACCCATACTACATAAGTGATAAGCCTATACTACATAAGCAACGAATATACATTACACATGCATCACAGATACATTAACTACATAAGCAAGTCATAAGCAACAACCCTATATTACATAAGCAACAGAGCAATTTATTTGAAACTGAAATGCTGGAGAGAGAGTGTGCGTGAAGAGTAGGTGAAATCTCAATAACTGATTCTATAATGCAAAATGACCACCCTACCCTTTTTAGTTGCTGAAACAAAAAAAATAAACATAAAATCCCCTAAAAATCTGGACCACCCAAAATTGTTAATCTATGGTTAGAATGTGTCCTCATGGACTCACCCCAAGTAGGACGACCTATTTGATCCATATCCTATATATATATATATATATATATATATATTATCTAATTCTAACCAAGGGCGGAGAGAGGGGGACAATCTAGGGGTGGCCAAATGGAATCGAAATTGGGTCTCAAACCAGAATCGAAACCTTGGTCAATGGTTCCAAAACCGTAACCAGAACCATGTAGACCAGTTCTGGTTCTGGTTCCTTGGTCTCAAAAATCGTGGAACTGGCGGTTTTAACCGTCGGTTAGAACCGTCTGTGGAACTGTGGTGGAACGGGCGATTTCAAGGTTAAAAACAAGGTTTTTTTTATTTTTATTTGGTAAAATATGCTATAAGAAATGTTAAATGTTTATTATGATGTTTATATACTCGTAACCACATGAGACACGTTTTAAACCAAATATTGTAAGCGAACTACATGATCTTTGATTCTTTATGCTCTAATAGTATATATAAACAGTTTAATATTATTATTAATATTAAGTACAAAACTCAATTAAATATTAAGTCCAAGTATTTTTCTTTTTTTTTATAATCGAAATTGATAAACTATTTATAAAAAAAATAAAAAATTATCAAAAGATAAACAAACAGTTTCGGTTAAAATCGGAACAGGAACCGTCGATTCTGGTTTTAGAACGGGAACCATGAGGCAACAGTTCTGGTTCTGGTTCCTCCAAAATGAGGAACTGGAACCGGCGATTTTGGAAACGGAACCGGCAGTTCTGGAACCTTGGCCACCCCTAGGGCAATCCACCATTTTTCTTTTTTAAAAAAAAATTATACTAGAATTTTTTTTAAAAAAAATATTTTATATATAATTTAGGGGAAATTATATGGAATACGTTGATTTTGGTCCCCATACCACACAATACGCTCTCATTACTTTTGTACCTATTTTTTTACTTTTGTACCTATTTTTTTTTTGTGCACCTGCATATTTTTTAATTATTTTTATTTTTTCCATTTTTTTTGTTCCTGCATTATATCACATGTTATATAAGTTGTTTCGATGTTGTTTAAATTTATTTCTTTGTTATTTCGATGTTTCAAACAATTTTAACATATTTTTTATGCTATTTTTTATTCATATATTATTTTGTACGTTGTTTCTATTATTTTGGTGTTGTTCTATAATTTGTAATGTTGTTCTAATAATTGTTTTTGTTGTTTTCATGTAGTGTTCAATGTATAAATACATTTTTTTTACCTATTTTTAAGCCCTTTTTATTCATGTGGTGTTTTAAATATTTTTTACGTTTTTTCTGGGTTGTTTCCATGCCCTTTTTAATATTGTCCTGATGTTTCCATGAAGTTTTTTGATATTTAAATATAATGTTTACCTATTTTTAATATTTTTTACCTATTTTAAAGTTTTTTTTACGTTGTTTCCATGAATTTTGTTTAAATACAATTTTTTCTATTCTTAACTCTTTTTGCTCATATGGTGTTTTCTATATTGTTTCTGGTTTGTTTCTATATTGTTTCTATATTGTTTCTTGGTTGTTTCTATGTGTTGAAATATGTTAGAAACAATGTTGAAACAAAGCGTAAAAATGTTCGGAAATTTTTTATGGAGCGTATTGTTGTGTAAAAAAAGGTGGGAGCGTAAATTTGGATAAAATTATACTGGGAAGCCTAAAAGGCAGACATTGACTTAAAAAAGATGGGTATTTGTGTCAATTACCCTATAATTTATATGACTTTCTTATCTGGTCCACCTCACTTTCATGTATCCTCCCACCAAAAAAAAATTCCTGGCTCCGCCCTTGATTCTAACTTATCCAAATTATTCTATCAATCCAATCAACAATCGGAAATGAGTCCAGAGCGGACAACATGACTTGAAATGTGATATTTTATTCTATTTTTAAAATTAGGAGGACTGGTTTACAAATTTGTCATCGTGTTTTTATTCTGTGAAACAAAATATGCCATTTTTCCCCTAAAATGATAGACTTTTATTGATAAAACTCAACTGCGAAGAAAGAACTACAAACGAAGCACATTGGCTTAGGTTAAATGTAATGATTAGAAATAGAGACGAAATTGCTACTAGAAATCAAATTAGCAGTTAGGGTGTCAACTAGTATTAAATGAAATGACAATCAGGACAATAAATATACAATACCAAGATTATAATTTATAAAAAAAAATTTAAGTACAATAGGGGGAATTTGGGGAGGGAATACACGAACTTGTATGTGATCGAACTTGGATCATTCACCTTTATAACACATATTTCAATCACTAGAGCACAAGATTGATCCTCAATTATAATTGAGGAAATACCACAAAATACCCTGATTTTTGAAAAAAAGACAAAAATACCACCCTATCACTAATCTACCCCATCTGGTCCTAAACTTCCCAAATATACCCACCCCTCCACCCCAATCAATATATAAACTGATAATAGAATTTCAAAACAGGTAATGTTAAAATTGAATCCACCACGCGAAAGAAACTACACAACAAAACTCACAAAAACGTATAAATAATGATTTCTCACCACCACAACTCCAACTTTTCTTCATTTTCAACCTCAAAGTTGTTCTCGAAAATGCTAGGGTTTTAGAGGGTGTGCCATGGCGGTTGAGAGGAAGAGTACAAGGACTGAAAATTTCGTGAGTGTTAGAGTGAAGTTCAAGTCGAAGAAGTTGTCGATTCCGTAGACTATGATGAATCCATCATCAAAAATTGGGGATTCAGAGATTCTGACGTTATTTATGGCGATTTGATTGGCTTGCGTGGAGGTTACGAAGAGGTGCTTGGACGGGGAGAGAGATGGGATAGTCGAGGAGAAGGGGAGGGAGAGGAGGGATGCAGGGGAGAGAGGGGGGAGAAATGGAGGAGGAGGTGAGAGAGTGAGGGTTGTCCGGCTATCCGGAGGAGGCAAAGGCGACCATGGTGAGGGTGGTGATGGTGGCGCGATAAGCTGGAGGGTGAGGGACATTGCCGTGTATCTCGAGCTGGCTAGAGTGTCCGCCGCATTGACGAGTGTTCGCCGCCGCCGCGTTCCTTTCTTGATAATTATTGCTTACATGTTTTAATTTCAGTTTTGAAGTTATTAAGTGTAGTGCTTTAATGGAATTCTATCTTGGCTGGCAAACTATGTAAGTTTCAGATTTGATAGGATTTTGTGCTTATTGGAATCGATCGCGCGATTCTCCACCACGCCGGCGGTGGTTATGGAGATGCTGAGGATGGGTGGGGTTTCGAAGATGTGTATGGTTTTACAGGCGGATTGTGCGGTTTTTTTCGAAGATGTGTTGCCGATGCATGATTTTTCTGTGTTCTTTTATTATTTAGTGATTTAAAATTTTTCGTTTGTTTCGATTTGTTTCGAAGTTGTTTCTTTTATGTTTCTTTTGTTCTTTTATGTATTTTCCATTTATTTGTTCTTTTTTATTTTTTTTTTGATTTGTTGTGTTATCTATCTGACTGTGTATCTTTTTTTATTTCTTTTGTAGTGAATGTGGGATTTTTTTTGCTTTGTTATGCCGAGCAATTTATTGTTTGGGAAGGTTATGGACGTCGAAGTGTTCGAGATAGAGAATGAACAAGCAAGGCTCAGTCATCTGCTTCACAGTCATGCTAAGTCGAAGCTGCAAAATGGTGATGACGATGACAACGACATTGAGTTTCTACCTCCACGTCCTAATGATTTTAGAGAATTGTTGTTATGTAAATCTTAATGATGGTGTAATCAGTTGAAACATGTAAGAAACATAAATGAAACATGTAAGAAACAATTGTGAAACAGGGGATCATGTGATAAAAGTTTGTAGTAAATTGTTTTTAAATTTAGAGAAATAGTGTAATTTTTCCCCATATACTCTTCAGTTTTTTTTTTGTCATCCTTGTAAATGTTGATCTTTGCTTCATTTCGATGTCTGCATGTCTAATCTTGAACTAAAGATCTCACGTACTTTAGCAAAGATGTTACTAGTAGGTATTTTCCTTCTGATTGATGCATTCAATAATTCTACGATGTTGGAAGTCAATACAAAGTATTTTTTGGTGACAAGAGAGTCGTGTCCATTTCTTGTAGTCGATGATGGACAAGTAAGCTCAAATTTTTGAATTGAATTTGTTGTTCCAAGATTTCGTTTAGGTGTCTTGAATGTGCATCCATTGGAATCGAGTATTCTTGTTATTTCAAAGTTGGTATACTCTATTTTTATCCCATTGTCCATTGTGGCATACCACAGCTGAGATTTTCTCCATGCAACTGTGGAATTCAATGAAAAGTTGGCTAAGTGAAACATATAAGAAACCTAAATGAAACAGGTATGAAACAACAAAGAAACAAGAAACATATTTGAAACAACAAAGAAACAAAAAAAAAACCAACGCAAAAATCAGCGGAAAATGGGTATTTTTGTCAAAAATCACGGAAAATGGGTATTTTTGTCCAAATTCAATGAAATGGGTATTTTTGTCCAAACTCATGGAAAATGGACATTGTACAGGGATTGGATATGGAAAATGGGGTATTTATGTCATTTTCCCATTATAATTTATAACATAAAATGTTATCAATCCAATCGATGGTTGATTGTTGATTGTTTTCTCGTGGGCTAAGTTTTCCTTGGGTAAAAGATTTCCAGGTTGGGCTCGTTAAATTAGTATGGGCTTTCTAGGTTTCTTTTCTTGTTTCAATCCAATAATTGATCGAATTTAACCAAACAGATGGCCCAGATTATTTCTGGAGATAAGGACACAACTACCCAATTTTTCTGGACAAAAGATAGAAAATTACGCTTTCTGGTGATTTTTAGACAAAATTACGCTTTTCCCCTCTTTTTGAACAAAAATACGTTCCTGCCAAAATTCCCAGACTTTTTTACGTTGTTGTTTCTTTGTTGTTTCAAATATGTTTTGTTGTTTCTTTATTGTTTCTTTGTTGTTTCTTTATTGTTTCTATGTTGTTTCAAACATGTTTCTTCTAATCAAATTTCAGTGAAAAAATAAATTTTGCCCCCGTTAAATAATCTATTTTATACTTGAAATCTAATAAAAAAAAACAAGAAATATACACATAAAACAACACATATTAAAACCAAACAAATTGAAAATAATTAATATAGAAAAAAACATGAGTAAAAAAACAAAATTCAATTTTTGATCCAATGCATGAAAACATAAAATAAAAACATGGAAACAACCAAGAAACAATATAGAAAACACCATATGAGCAAAAAGAGCTTAAAAATATGTACAAATTGTATTTAAACATCGAAAACTACGTGGAAACGACAAATAAACATAAGAACAACAGTAAAAACGGTATGGAAACAATCTAGAAACAACGTAAAAAATATTAAAAATACCACATGAATAAAAAGAGCTTAAAAGTAGGTAAAAATTGTATCTACACATTGAAAACTATATGAAAACAACAAAAAAATTATTCGAACAACATAAAAAATATTATAGAGCAACACAGAAACAATAGAAACAATATATAAAACAATACATGAACAAAAAGTAGCATAAAAAATAGGTAAAAGTTGTTTTGAAATATCGAAACAACAAAAGAAACAAAAAAGAAACAACAAAGAAACAAATTTAAACAACATCGAAACAAGATATATAACATATAAAACAATACAGGAACAAGAAAACACGTAAAAATAATCAAAAAATAAGCTGGAGCGTAAAAAAGGAAAAAAATAGATATAAAAGTGTTAAGAGCGTATTTGGTGGTATTTTTTCGAAAAAGAGGGTATATGGTTGAATTTTCCCATTATTTCGGCCGAGCAACTAATTCGAAAATGGTATGAATTTCTCTCTCATTAAATTGATATATATGATACATACATTTGACAATCAATTTTCATCATATTACGTATGCACTTTGATCGTCTCTATGTATCAATAAACACAACTTCAGAAATTTAAAAAATGTTTTATATACTCTCATGTATTTCTAAAGTAAAATATTAGATGAATTATTAAATTGGAATAGACAATCTTGGGTGATTAAATATGCAATACATTAGCAACATAGTATTTGATTATTTTATCCATCTTCATTTTCTTATCATCATTACTATGAACACACAAATAAATCGGGATATGATACTAGTGACCGGCTGCAACATAGACTATATACGTCTAATTCCTTTTCAAGTCTAATAAAATTTGAATGGTTTGTTGCAAAATAAAATTAGTAGTGTACTTGATAGTATAATTTATATGAATCGAAAAGCCTGAATCACGTGTTCGACACATTATCCTTAAAACTGACTTTTCCCCTATTTTGGACGTTTGTTTCCCCGGATAAGATGGAAAAACCGGATTACCTATTCTCCGGCAAACTGGAAAATATATCTGGAAGTTACTACCAAAAAATGCTAGAATTTAAGAGATAGCTGGAAATTTTATGTATTTTTTAAATGTGGGAAATCAGTCATATTTGTAGACATTTATAGACATAAATATGACCTTTCACCACTCCATTTAATCAAATAAGAATTGCGCCTTATTGTTATAAAGGTTAAAAAAACAGATAAAATATGGCCTTCTTGTTGCTTGTCTTTGTTGGAATGATTTTTACACATTTCTGGAATTCAAATAAATCAGAAAATGATTTGTAACATTTCTGGAATTTAAGAAAAATAATAATACTAGTCCAGAAAATAGTAACAAAACGTAGGCTAGATTATATAGCACGATTTCGGTCTGACATTCATGTACGCAGGTCGCGCTCACACATGAGTTTCTATGCTATGCAATCTTACTCCTTTGCTATAAGGAGTTTGTATATAAACTAGCCAACATTTCATTTCTTCTCCCATGTGGGATAAACCCACTTAATAAAAGAAACTCATTTGATTTTCTCTCATTCATCCAAACATTTGTATACATAATATGAAATTTCGGATGTTCTAACAAAGTAGAACACCAATCCACTTTTACTTTGTCGTTTGACAAACGAAGTCCCAAGAAAATCGCACCCAAAGATGAGCAATTTCCTTCAATTATTCCAACAATCACCCACATGAAGGAAACCCAAATATACAAAGAATTGGTGATAAAGTCCAACAGTTAAATCCCGCATAGGATAGGTAGCCATTACCCTTTGAACCTTCCCTTGTGAAAGTATATTTACTTTACTAGTTGATCTATAGATGCAATGTCTTTGAAATATTTCGCTTTTTGTGTAAACGATGATATATCTCATACAAAATTCTTCCTAACATACTTCTATTCTCATAGTTATGTTCATTATTGGCCTTGAACATACGCCTAGTTATGTAAGAGATTCTAAGAACTGAACCTCACACAATTCTCTTTGAAGCGGCTCCATCTCTCTTACATAGGTGATTCTTATTCGGAGTATCCCTACTACCCAGCTCAGCTTACCGACGCACAACAATCATTAAAAGCCAATTGCTTATCCTCTTCTCCACGAGCATCACTGTTAAGGAATAGACAAGGGATAATTTCCGCACAATGATCCTGAAGTCTTTTTACAACTAGGTTGTGTTTTTGAACCTAGATCTTGGGATCTCTAATTAATTAGGTTGAGTTTCCATTGTATCAACTCATTTTCTAGAGGCTTAAATATCATTTTTCTTGATGATTTTCCACAAACTCTCTATTCAACCCTTTGGTAACAAATCAACTATTTTACCCATTGACTTAATGTAGTCAATAGAGATAACACCAGTTGAGAGAAGTTGTCTAATAGTATTGTGTCTACGACGTATGTGTCTAGCCTTACCATTGTACATATTGCTATGTGTCCTTGCCAATCTTGATTGATTCATCACAATGTATATAAATTGTTGGCACAAAGCTTTGACCATCTTGGAATATCTTCTAAGAAGTTTTGAGCCATTCATCTTATTTGCCACCCTTCTCTAGAGCAATAAACTTAGACTCCATTGTGAACCCCACTATAACTGTCTGCTTAGAAGATTTGAAGATATTGTTGTACCTCCTAAAGTGAAAATAAATCCACTTGTAGACTTATAATCTTTAATATCAGATATCCAATTAGCATCGTTATATCCTTTCAATAATAACAAGATATCTTATATTGTGCAGTCCAAAATCATGAGTATATCTTAAATACCTTAGTATTCTCATTATACTTTTCCAATGGTCATGTCCTAGATTACTCGTGTATCTGATCAATTTACTCACTGCATAAGCAATGTTTGGTCTTGTACAATTCATTAAGTACATCAAACTTCCTATGACCCATGAGTATTCCACTTGACACACAACATCATCTCTATTCTTCGATAGATGTTTTCTTATGTCTATTAGAGTTTTAGCTAATAATGTGTCATCCTTACTGATCAAATACAAGTCCATTTGAAGTTCTAGAAATCTTTATTCTGCGGATCACATCATCTAAACCCATATCTTTCATGTCAAATATCGAGTTTAACATATCTTTTGTGGATTTAGTTATTTTATCATTGCTTCCAGTGATAAACATGTCATCTTCATAATGACACAACATGATATAGCTATTTTTAGTATCTTTAATATAGACATATTTATCACATTCATTTATTTTAATTTCTCATGTTATTGTTACTCCCTGTTTCAAGCCATATAATGACTTTACAAACTTACACACCTTATTTTCTTGTCCTGGTGCAGAAAATCCCTCAAGTTGTTCCATGTAAATCTGTTATTCTAAGTCTCCAATTAAAATAGCAGTTTTTACATCCATTTGAAGTACTTCAAGATTTTGCAAAGCATCATTTGAAAGTACCAATCTAATGGAGGTCATTCTCGTAACAAGAGAATAGGTATCAAAGTAATCAAGGCTTTCTCGTTGTGTATGACCGTTAATTACAAGTCTAGCCTTGTATTTATCAATTGTTCCATGTTCCTTTATTTTCTTCTTAAAAATCCATTTATAACCGAGTACTTTACTTCCTTCAGTAAGATCCACTAGTTCCCAGGTATAGTTTTGCAAGATGGAATCAATTTCAATTTTTATGGTCTCTTTCCATAATGATCCCTCAAGAGAATTTATAGTTTCTTTGTAGCTTTGAGATTCAATTTCCAGTATATAGGTTAGAAAATGCGGACCAAAACAATTTTATATTCTATCTCGTTTGCAGCATATCATTTCCACCTCTACTTCTTTATTGCTATGCACGTGTTCTATTGAGTCATGTATCTGTTTAGAAGAGCTTGCTTCTACGGAAATACAATTTCAAAGAACGAGGCATTTCTTGATTCAATAATTGTATTCTTGCGTATATCTTTAATCTTAAATTCATGCACAAGAAACCTATAAACTCTATTGTTTTGTGCATATCCAATAAATATGCAATTAATAATCTTGGGATCTATTTCCGCAACTAAAATGTACTTTTTGTCTTTAGGGATGACAATTTTGCCTCGACCAGTAGGTACCTACCCCACCCCATTTGGGTCACCCCACCCCGTAAACCGGGACAGGCGGGGCGGGTCTGGCTATTTTTTAAGTTGGTTTTATACCAATGTATTGAGTATTCTAGACTAGGATTTTGTGTTGTTTTTGGGTATTTTGGTGTCGTTTGAGTCAATTTCATGTCATTAGTTGTCATTAGAGAGTCGGTACAGGTCTTGGTAGCCAAAATTGGTCAAAAACAATGAAAAACATGCTTGAAGGGAGAAAATCGCATTTTAGAAGTTGAAAAGTGGAAAAATATGGTTCACGGAGCGCCGTTAGGCGCTAAAAACCCCGCCGCAGCTGGGGGTTAAAATAGTACGATGTATAGGGTATAGATCGGAAGCGCTGCAGTCCTTATCGGGAGAGCGCCGCAGCGTGCTAGCGGGCATCAGGGGGGGTTTGAAGGCATCTATCTTCTGGAAACAGAGTGGATTCCTCCTTTAACCATTCTAAATTATCTTTCTAGTATCTTTGTTGAACCCTATCGATGTATAATTATTTCTTTATGAGTTTTTGTACATCCAACATGAACTAAACCTACTTTTCTAGGGGATTGATGTAACTTACGTTTGAACCTATGTTTTGATTCCAGTTTATGAAATTCGCATGTTAGTTAATATATTTGTGTCATTTGAATTGATTGCATCTGAATTATCTGATCAATAGTTTAGATTGTTTGGCGTGTTTGATTTGACACTCGCGAGAGGTAATTGATTGCCTGGCCATAGAATATCACAACTTAGGGTTTCATAGAACCGAGAGGTTTATGAATCTTTTGAAGCCTGTGATAGAATAGTCATCGAGCATATTAGGGTTTAATTTATGATTTTTATAGAGATATTAAAATCAGAATTGGAATCTAGAATCACTTGGCACTCGAGAGAAGAAGTGATAACCGTTAGGAATATTGGCTTATATATTAATAACTTGTGATTAATGAACTGGATTGAGAACATAGGGGATAACTAGGTGAATCTACCTTTCTAGAATTCATATCTTACGTGTTTGATAAATTGTCCGAACCAATTGTTAGTTTAATTATAGTTTTCTTTTTAGTGTAACAACAATCCATCTCTTTTCGATTTCTAGATAGAATTAAGCTATTTTGATTATAGTACTTAGTATAAAATTCGATAACAATCCCTGTGGAGATGATAACCCTACTTTCAAAACTATACTAACACTTGACAATGTATTCTTGCGGTAAGAATGTGTCGATCAAGTTTTTGGCGAAGCAACGATCAGACAGAGGCTGATAAGCCTAAATCTACTCCCACTCTTGATTCTGCAGTTCTAGTGTCTAACTCACTCCCCTTCCCTCAGAGATTTCAGAAAAAAGAAGCTAGATTTTCAATTTTCAAAGTTCTTGGAGATTTTTAAGAAAATTCACATCAACATCCCATTTGCTGATGCACTCGAGCAAATGCCAAATTATGCTAAATTCATGAAGGATGTGATGTCGAAAAAGAGGAAGCTTGGCGAGTTCGAGACTGTAAAACTTACAGAAGAATGTAGTGCTATTTTGCAAAGGAAGCTACCACATAAATTGAAAGATCCGGGGAGTTTCACTATCCCTTGTGCTATTGGTGATTCTATTTTTCATAAATCTCTTTGCGATCTTGGTGCTAGCATTAATCTTATGCCTTTGTCTGTTTTTAGGAAACTAGGTCTTGGAGAGGTGAAGTTATCCACCATCACTCTACAATTGGCGGATAGATCGCGTATATATCCGCGAGGCGTGATTGAAGATGTTTTGGTGAAGGTGGACAAGTTCATATTTCCGGCAGACTTTGTTGTACTAGATATGGAGGGGGATCGAGAGGTCCCATTGATTTTGGGGAGACCATTTTTGGCCACTGGTCGTGCACAGATTGATCTTCAACGTGGTGAACTGACTCTGCGAGTTAATAAATAGGAAGTGATGTTCAAGATTTATAATGCGATGAAGTTCCAAGAAGAACAACACGCTTGTCATTTCATAGACGTGGTGGAGCAGTGTGCCCGCTCGGAAGTAGCTTGACATGCTATTGTGGATCCACTGGAAATATGTCTCACCCAATCCCTAGTGCAAGGTATGGATTATGATTTTGATGATATTGATTTATTGGATTACGTGTTGTCTCTTGATGCCACACATGTTGACACAAGGAAGGGTTTGAAGGAGAGTTTGGGAGATACCGTCATTAAGGAAATCCCGAAGGTCACTATGGAGTTGAAGGAACCTCTTGCGCATCTTCGGTATGCATTTTTGGGTGAGAACGATACACATCCGGTAATAGTTTCCGCCTCTCTATCCCCTTCAGAGTTAGATAAGTTGTTGCGCATTTTGAGAAAACATAAGTCTGCACTGGGGTGGTCGGTAGCTGATTTGAAGGGAATCAGCCCTTCTATAGTGATGCATATAATTCTCATGGAGGACTCTTACAAGCCCTCTATTGAGCAACGAAGATGGCTTAATCCGGAAATGAAAGAAGTAGTCAAGGCTGAGGTTCTTAAGTGGCTTAAGGCCAGCATCATTTTTGCCATATCTAATAGCTCATGGGTAAGTCCAGTGCAAGTAGTTCCGAAAAAAAGGGGATGACTGTGGTAAAAACCAATAATGAGTTAATAGCTACACGTACGGAGACTGGGTGGTGAAGGTGCATAGATTATATGAAACTAAACAAAGCCACTCAAAAAGACCATTTTCCCCTACCTTTTATTGATCAGATGTTGGATAGGCTGGCTGGATATGACTACTATTGCTTTCTTGATGGATATTCGGGTTACAATCAGATTGCGATTGCTTTAGAGGATCAGGAGAAAACCACATTCACATTATGGTACCTTTGCATTCTGAAGGATGCCTTTTGGACTGTGTAATGCACCAGCCACATTTCAGAGATGTATGATGTCTATTTTTCATGGCATGGTGGAGGAAACTATGGAGGTTTTTATGGATAATTTTTCGGTATTTGGTAATTCTTTTGATCAATGCCTCAATAATTTATCTCTGGTTCTACAAAGGTGCCAGGACACAAATTTAGTGCTTAATTTGGAAAAATGTTACTTCATGGTGAAAGAAGGCATTGTGCTTGGTCATAGAGTGTCGGCTGCAGGATTAGAGGTAGACTGGGCTAAAATAGTGGTGATTGAAAAATTACCACCTCTGGGAAATGTAAAAGGGATTAGGAGTTTTTTAGGACAGCTGGTTTTTATCGTCGATTTATTAAAGATTTTTCAAAAATAACCAAGCCCTTATGTAATCTTCTTGAGAGATGTGCCTTTTTGTTTTGATGATCTTTGTTTGCAGGCTTTTGTGCACATTAAGAAGGCACTTATTTCTGCTCCTATTATGGTAGTACCGGATTGGACACATCCATTGGAGCTCATGTGCGATGTTAGTGGTTATGCAGTAGGAGCTGTGTTGGGGCAAAGACGAGAAAACATTTTCAAGGCCATCTATTATGCAAGTCGGGCATTAGATGACGCCCAACAAAATTACACCACCACGGAAAAGGAGATGCTAGAAGTTGTGTTTGCATTTGACAAGTTCTGGACTTACATGGTGGGTACCAAGGTCATTGTTTACACTGATCATGCTGCTATTCGGCACTTCTTTGCGAAGAAAGATGCAAAACCACGACTGATCAGATGGATTCTCCTTCTGCAAGAATTTGATATTGATATCTGGGATAAGAATGGTAGCGAGAATGTGGTAGCCGACCATTTATCGAGGTTAGAACAGCCCGACGAGCTAATTGAAGCTCCGATTCAAGAATCTTTCTCGGATGCGCGTATTTTGGTAGTAGAAATTCATCTCCCATGGTATGCTGATTTTGTGAATTATCTGGTTGGTGGAGTCTTGCCTCCTGACTTGACATCACATCAGAAGAAGAAATTTATGTATGATGTCAAATCATATTTATGGGATGGTCTGCTTTTGTTCAAGAGGTGTGCGGATTCAGTTATTCTCCGTTGTGTACATCGAGAGGAGGTGGAGGAGATTCTATAGCATTGCCATTCTGCCCCCTATGTTGGACATTTTGGGCCAACCCGCACGGCCGCTAAGGTATTGCAATCTGATTTTTATTGGACTTCTTTATTCAAAGATTGTTATACTTTTGTACATACTTGTGATAGGTGCCAGCGAGTTGGCAACATCTCTCAACGCCATGAATTGCCTCTTACCAACATGATGGAAGTAGAATTGTTTGATGTTTGGGGGATTGACTTCATGGGTCCATTTTGTTAGGAAATTTATTGTTTAGATTTTGTTGAATGCCATGTTAAACTTAGAATAGGAAGTTGGCACCCCAATTCTTGTTGTAAAATGCATTGTAATAAATAGAGTGGCCAGCCGAGTTAAGTCGGCCTACGCCCAACATGCAAGAAGACAATCAAGACTAGAAGGAAGACTCGCGAGACAACCGAGTATGGCAAAGAAAGAGTAGACGGGAACTCTATGAAGAAGCGGTGAGATGCGGTGAGTGGAGTATCGATCAAGTCAACTCGAGAAAAGCCAAGTCTCAAGTTGAAGTGACATGAAGAGTCATCCAATGATTGGAAGTCGACTCTAAGTCACCTGGGGAAAGCAAGGAAATGCGGTAAGTCGAGATAATCGAAAAGATCCGTTGCATACGTAAATCAAGAGATTTACTTAAACAAGTAATATCTCCATACCACCTTTCTCAAGTGCTCATCCCGAAGCGTGCAAAAGGAATGAACCAATGGGAAGCACTACACCGTGTCGAACTCGAAAAAGGTGAAAGAACAATTCATACGAGGAAATGGCAATTCCAAGGATCGCAACAAGACAAGCCAACGACTGCAAGTGACTTTCAAAAATAAGCCTATCTCTTCAACGGGAAAATTTTTGAAAAATCACTATAAAAGGCCGAGGAGTTTGTTTGAGAATGAGTGACACGAGTGACACAAGGGACACACGAGAGACACAAGTTCTGGACTGAACTAAAAACGTTCAAGCAATTATTAGAAAATGCAAACATTCTCAATCCTCAAGCCTACACTACGAAGAACATCAATCCAACACTCACCGTGAAGGAGAGATAACTTCAATCAGTTGAAGAGGAAAATACTTGAAAAATCAAGGGGTCTACATTCCACGAAGGATTGTAGGAAGGTTCAAGGTCGAACCAAGTCTTAAGCTTTTGGAGGGCTTCGTGATCAAATCCAAGGAGCTTGAGCAAGTGAGTTGTAGTAGCAAGGCAGCTGCCCTGTGAAAAAGCCGAGTCGCACGAGAAGCCGGTGAGTGATCAAGGCGTCTCAGATCGAGTCCCAAAGGATCAAGTCACCATTTGTGTGATCAAGACTTGTATATGGACATTACCACTTTGTATACGATCATTACCTAGTGGATTCCTCCAGGAGTTGGAGAAGAGAGGAGTAGAAGAATTACCCCATCTTTGAACCTCTATAAAAATATCATTGTGTCATTTACATTTCAAAGACTTTAATTTCTCGCATCTTAATTGTTTAATTCTGTGCGACATATTTGCTATCCACTTGATAATTTATAAGTACTAAACCAAGCACTAAATTCTTGCTTAATCAAACTTAAGGGTGTTAAGTCTTCCAATGAAAACAAAACCACAGTTGAGTTAATTTAGAACCAACAATCGAGTTATTCCATCAACGGCTCAGTTGAGTCGTTGAGAGATTAACTCTACTTGAGTGACTAAATTGATGTCCATCAAGGACACAACCGTGTAAAGTATCAACTCTATATATTTAAAAGGACTAAATCGAAAAACGGTAAGGTTTATTCAACCCCCCTTCTAAACCTTACACTTACACCCCTTGGGACCTACAAGTGGTATCGTGAGCGGTTGGTTCATTGAACCCTCCGCACCGGTTCCTGAACTAGATCTCCAAACTTTTCAAAGTCTGCTTTAGTACTTAAACTCTTTCTATCATTAAAAGTTATTATCATGGAAGCAAATTTGACACGCATCCCTATGTTCACTATTGAAGAATTTGATGATTGGAAAATTCGTATGCAGGCTCATCTATCAAAGATTACATGATGAGATGTGGATAGTGATAGAAGATGGGCCTCTCGCAAATCTTAAAGGTGAACACAATGGTATGCACGAAGAGCTGCAGCTGAAGGAGAAGAGGATGTTGCTCCCAGACCTGTCATGGTTGAAAAACCAAGAACTGAGTGGACAAATGACGACAGAAAAAGATACAACCTGGACAATGTAGCCAAGGACATCCTTTACAAAACCTTGGACAAAGCCATGTTCAATAAAGTCAAATCATGCAAAATGGCTAAAGAAATGCAGGACAAGTGACATTGATTTGTGAAGGCTCTGAGCAAATCAAAGAAAACAAATTATCGGTGGTTGTACGTAAATTTGAGAACTTCAAAATGATCTCGAGGAAAACCTGGATCAACTGGATGCTCGGTTCACGTAAATCACAAATGAGCTGTCTCGCACTTGGAAAGGAATATACACAGAAGGAAATGTGTATGAAGATCCTAAAAAGTCTTCTATTTGAATGGGAAATGAAGGTCATGGCACCGAGACATTCCATGGACCTATCAAAGACATCCAACCATGAATTATTCTCGGACCTCAAAGCCTACGAGTTTGAGTGAGAAGAAAAGACCAGGAAGAGACAGTTGTACCCAAAACAGCTGCTCTAATTGTTAAAGATGGGAAGAGAGCCGAGGTCAAAGAAGTCATTGATCCGAGAAGAAATAGCCCCGATGGTTAAGAGGTTCAACAAGTTCTTCAATAAGAACTACAAGAGACGAAAGGGTGAATCTTCCGAGAAGACACTCAGGTCCCTCCAAATCAAGGGAAGATAGGCCAACCAAGAGAACAGAGATCATCAAAAAGTCTGAATATCAAAGGGCGACAATCCAAGAATGGAAAGAGCTGATCAAAAGGTTGAATATCTATCTTTGAACCGTAGACAACCAGGTCACTATGCCATTGATCGGTCCATATCCTGTAGTCAACAAATACAGGATGAAGAAGAAAGGAAGGTCTTGTGAGAAAGAAGACAAGAAAAGAAAAAGGCAATGATGGCTGCAGAGACTGCTTAAAAACAGCCAAGTCAAGAGAGAGCTGATTCGCAGAGAAAGTGAAGCCGACTACTCAAGTGACTCTGAAGAAGAAGCCCTGATCTGCTTGATGGCCAAGGAACAAGATCAACCTGACCAAGAAGATGAGGTACACTCTAACTCATCAAACTCAGACTCTAGTGATAGTGACTGTGACACACACACCTCATCACCCACTGATCTTTATGATTCATTAGGAAAAATGATGAAAGATTTTGAACACATTAAATCCTCACACACACTATTAAATGAGGAAAATAGCCTACTCAAGAGTCTAAACTCAAAGCTGACTAAGGAGATGAGTACTCTAAGTCAAATAGCTGATGAGAATGAAAGTTTAAAGGCTGAAAATGCTAAATTAATAGCTGAAATTGCTGCTATAGAGAAGAGGGAGAATGACCTCAAAAATGTTATTGCCTCATTCACTAAGGCATCTAAATCATTGGATGATCTTATTTTGAGTCAAAGAGAATGTGGAGACAAGACAGGCTTAGGATTTAATTCCTATGTGCTATGTCAAACCTCAAAAGTAATTTTGGAAAAAGGATCTTCAAGCCATGAAGAGTCTGAAAAATCCAAAACTCTAAATGTTGCACACACATTCACTCCAAAACACAAGAACAAGCAAAGCGCCTTGGTTATAAAGGAAAAGGAAAACCCGATTGAGTGCATCGAAAGGGCGGTGAGAAGAGATTCACCGAGTTCCTCAAAGCAAACTCCAAATAGAAAATACTCGTAAAAAGGGAAGCAGAGCTACCAAAAACCCTTAAAATCCATAAGAGAAATACATATGATGGGAATGGTAGAAAATATCCAAGCCAAGTCGATTGGAATAATGTGAACTATCAAAGATAGACTTATGGAATATAAGCCCAAATGGCAAAGGCCTAAAACTCAAAGCAAAGGCCATTCCAAAAGTATAAGAGCTTTCATCAAAGACACATATGCACCTAGGCACCACACTCAAAGACACCACAATTACCCAAGGAAGGCAATTGCTAAAACACATATGCGGGCATACGACAAAAGAGACAGATGTATGAACCTAGAATCCCCAAGCAATTTGCCAGGATTAATTATGATTATGGCATCGATAGATGGCAACCCCTTAGAGTCAAATCATTTGGCTATAGGTTGGTTGGATCATCTTATAATTCTAACCCCTCGGGACCCGGACAAGTATGGGTACCTAAAACTTAATTTCCTTGATTGCGGGTTCAAGGAACAGTGAGTGCCAAGGAACCTGGTACATGGATAGTGGCATTCCCGGACATATGACAGAAATAAGAAAAATGTCAAAATTCAAGGAAGTTAAAGGAGCAAAAGTCATATTTGGAGGAAATGAAGCTCCTGGTGAAATAAGAGGCATTGGATCCATCAAGAGGAATGGATTAGAAATCACAGATGTTGCATATGTTGAAGGACTCAACTTCAACTTATCGAGCATCACCAACTCGTGACAAGGGCTATAATGTTGGATTTAACATGGGTGTATGCCAAATCAAGGATCTTGAATCAAATGAAGTTGTGTTAAAAAGGATGCGCGAAAAAGAACATGTATGTAGTAGATTGGTCAACCGCAACACCAAAGACTGTCTACTAGCAAAGAGCACTGTTGAATCAAGTTGGTCGTGGCACAAAAAAGCCGAGTCACCTAAATTTCAAAACGATTAACTGACTTGCAAGAAGTAATCTTGTGGAGGGACTTCCGGACTCGGTATACAAAAAGGAGAGTATATGTGACGATGTCGAAGGAAAACAAATCAAGTCATCATTCAAAGAAAAGACATGCCCATCTTCAACAAGAATATTACATCCGCTTCATATGGATCTATTTGGCCCATGGAACCAACAAAGATAAGTGGAAAGAAATACACCTTGGTGGTAGTAGATGACTACTCAAGATATACATGGACAATATTCATGTGTAAGAAGAAAGAAACTCTACAAAAACTACCACTAATGAAGAGGATTCAAACGAGAAGAGTCAAACCATTATCAAAATAAGATCGGACAGAGGAACCGAGTTTGTCAATGGAATAATAACTCGTATTGTATTGAGAATGGTATTGGTCATGAACTATCGCTGAGCTTAAAGAACTCCACGTGAGAATGGAGTTGCGAGAAAGAAGGAAAAGAACTCTCAAAGAAGCAAAGCAAGGACCATGTTAGTCAAGCGGGGTTACCAAAAAGATTTTGGTCAAGCAATCAACATTGACTTGCTACACTCAAAACAGATGTATGATAAACATACGGTGACAAAGACTCCCTATGAGATTTGGACCGAAGAAAACCAAATGTTGCATATTTGGGATATTTGGATGTAAATGCTTCATCCACAACAATGGCAAAGACAATCTAAAGGCTTTTGATGCTAAAGTCGATGAAGGTATCTTCTTAGGATACTCGGTGAAAGTAAAGCCTACGAGTACTCAACAAAAGGACTATGGTTGCGAGAAGAATCCATTCATTTGGTATTCGATGAGCCAAATGTAAATGGAGAAGACATTAAAGAGTCGCTAATAATAATTTGAATCATCCAACCATAAGAATCCTATCTTTGTCAAATTCAAGCCGGAATTATCAATTCGAAGAAGATGAGATAGCCAATCTCAAAAACAATTTGGAAAATTTGCGCTAAGTGATTATGAGAGAGTGAACACAAAGAACACGGTACCGCAAGTCGATCGCATCCACCTAACTTACTCCAACTCGATGTAAGATGGCCGAGAGACCATCCACGTAACTTGTCATTGGAGATATGAGAGAAGGTGTCAAAACAAGATCCGTAACTCAACAAGAAGCTATGTTCACATGCTTCATCTCGCAAATAGAGCCCAAAGTCGTGTCACAAGCATTGGACACACATTGATTCAAGCTATGCAAGAAGAGTGAATCGAGTTTGAAAGAAATAAAGTATGGGAATTAGTGTAGAGACCCATACATCAAAATGTTATTGGCACCAAATGGGTGTTCGAAATAAGATGAACGAGGAAGGTTCTACGGGTAAGAAACAAAGCAAGATTAGTAGCCAAAGGATATTGCCAAGAAGAAGGGATAGATTTTGATGAAACATTTGCCCCTCGTAGCAAGATTGGAAGCTATAAGGATGTTTCTTGCCTATGCACTCACAAGGATTTCATTGTATATCGATGGATGTAAAAAAGTGCATTCCTAAATCGTTTATTGGAAGAAGAAGTGTATGTTGAACAACCTCCAGGATTTGAGCAAGACTCTTGGAGATAAGGTATACAAACTCAAGAAAGCTCTATATGGATTGAAACAGCACCAGAGCATGGTATGATACTTTGTCACAATTCCTAACCGAAAATGGATTCTCAAAAGAAAAATAGATAGAACACTTTTAATTCAAGACAAAAAGAGTATCTTTGCTTGTTCAAATATATGTGGATGACATCATTTTTGGATCCACAAACAAAGAGTCATGTGTGAAAAGTTTTCAAACCTCATGCAAAGTAAATTTGAAATGAGCATGATGGGAGAGCGACATTCTTCCTTGACTCCAAGTGAAACAAATTCAAGGATGGAACCTTCATAAGTCAAACAAAATACACCAGAGATTTAATGAAGAAGTTTGGTATGGAGGAGAAGTCTTCGTAAAAATACCAATGAATACATCAGTCAAAATGGACATGGATGCGATGGCAAGCCTGTAGATCAAACAAGATACAGAGCTCTTATTGGATCATTGCTCTATCTCACAAGAAGCGGGCGACATCACCTTTGTTGTAAGTGTATGTGCAAGATTTCAATCGCTCCAAAAAAGAGAGCCATATGACAAATGGCTAAGAGAATATTGAGATACTTGAAAGGAGCCAAGAAGTAGGCCTATGGTATCCAAAGGAAGGTGGATTCAAGCTAATTGGCTATTGATCCCGACTATGTTGGATGCAGAGTGGACAGGAAGAGCACTTCAGGCACATGTCAAATGCTAGGAAACAAGCCGATTTCCTGGTTTAGCAAGAAGAAAAACTCAATAGCCACCTCTACGGTGAAGCAGAATACATAGTCAGCAGGCAATTTTACAGCCCAAGTCCTATGGATGAGACAAAAAGAAGTGAGAGACTATGAAGTTGAGGAAAAAGAAATTCCAATCATGTGTGATAACACAAGTGCAATTGCAATCACTCAAAATCGTGTTGCACTCAAGAACAAAGCATATTGATGTCGATATCACTTCATAAGAGATCATGTTGAAAAGAAGGACATCATCCTGGAATATATCTCAACCGATAAACAACTAGCCGACATCTTCACAAAACCATTATGTGAGTCAAGATTTGAAGAACTCAAGCATGAGTTGGGGTTAATTGAGTTGAGTTAACTTTGAGAAGACTCAAAGAAAAGAAATGGAACACAAAAAGTGAAAAGAGTGAACACACAAATCAGCTCAAGAATCACCAGATCGGAAAGACAAATACACTAGTCAGTCGGTGAATGAGTCACTAAAAGAAGCTGTGAGTGGAGAAGAAGAGTTAAATCGGCTAAAGGATAAGTTGAGTCACTTATGAGCAAAATGACAAAAACGCAATGTTTTTGACTAAGCGGGAATGTTTTAAGGAATACGTCAAAGATAATGATGATGTGTACGACATAAAGTCGCACACCAAGCTTATGATTGGATATAAATCTTGCCGCATTAAATACGAGACATTAAATGCTAAATAGGCGTGCAAAATCTAAGCCGTTGATTTCGATCACATTTCAAAAACCACCCGCACGCCCTTTCATAAACCATACTTAAACCATTTTCGCCTCGCTTTCTCTCTCACACACTACCAAAATGTTCATTTATTTCTCTCAAAAGCAAAGGCAAAAATTCTCTCGAAGCCCTATCTATTTCCAAATCAATCTCCAAGTTTTTCTTTGATAACATCCTGAAAAAATGGCACCAACCTATGATTTTACCAAGTTAGGAAAGCAAATCCACACCAGGTCTATGTGGATTTCGATTTTAATGGTGAAAACAGGGTCCGACGACACCCTAGTGAAGAAAATCGCTGAAAAATTGGAAACGCGTCCTGGCTGAAACGTTTTCGACGTTAGAATATCCGATGACCTATGTGGAGGAGGTCGATAGTTCTATGTGAATGCCGAGATTCACGATGAAGGAATAAAGTCATCTGTTCACGGAAAGCGGTGACTATCTCGCAAGGATTTGGTCAACATCGCCACTACCAATCAAGGAGTCTCGACATTAACGGTTGATGTAAACTTGGCCGATCTTCGGGAAAGAAATAGCCAAGCCCGACTATGCCGATAAAATAGTGTACACAACAAACAAGAGACTGGTCAAGGAGGATTATCACAAGTTGTTGGACATAGTTGCCAAAATGTATTGACATCAAATTTGGCGGCTTTGACCAATCACAAAGGCAAAGCTGATTGTAATGGCTGCAATCATCGCGAGAAAAGAAAATAAATCTAGGGTTAGGTTTGTCTCACAGCGGACCGCGTAACGTGGGGAACAAATCCTTCAAGGAAGATGGCACATTTGGAGGATCCCTAGGATATGGTCTAGTGATTGGCCTACTGATGGAGGTGAAAGGAGTCCCTCTTAGACATGGGAAGGCATTCCATGTTAACAAGAGGATGTTCGAGCAAACGTCTCGGCGCACGAAGAGAGCCTACGCTAAGAGAGCGACACGAGTGAGGGGAATCGGTGACTCAAGATACAAATGTTTCCTCTCCACCAAGAAGAAAGTGCCCTCGCAACTTTTGCTAAGAAGATGTTTCCCCGCAGAAAGAAAGCCAAACATGCTCGCCGCCCGCAGCCAGAGTCACCGCCCGCAGCCGTGTCTCCCGCCCCGGGCAGCAAAGCCGGTCGAGAAGGACTCACAAATACCTTCTCTCGATCGTCAAAAAAGAGGAGAACCGAGAAGCCAAGACGGCCCGCTCCTCGAGAAAAAGACACAAGCACCGGCCCCCGCCGCCAAGACTCGAGAGGACACCGTCTCGAACCGTAAATCCCTCGGTACAAACTAGAGACGAAGAAGAATCATCAAGCACTCCGAGCTTGAGAAACCGGGCCGAGTCGGCCACTCACCGAGCAGACACGGAGACTATGGAGAAGTAGAGTCTCCGGATGTAGTTGATGAAACAGCCAAGTCTGTGAAGGCGATCAAACAGAGGCAACTCGAAGACACAAATTTGTAGTTCACACAAAGTAAAACACAAGAAGAAGGCGATAGAAGAGCAGATAGTGATGTGATGATCCTATCTCCACCTTACCCGGACATCCAAAATCGTCTGCGTGAGTGGAGGAAATGGAAGTTGAGTAAATCAAGGGAACAGTTCCAACGGCCTGAGTTTATAGAAGAAGAAGAGGAACTGTTGAACTTCCCTTGGACTAACCATTGTGCTCCCAAAGACTAGATGAAGACAATCGCACAGACATCCTCGCAGATCTTCAAGGACAAGGAGAAAGAAAAGCAAGCAGAGGAAGCCGAGGCACGTGAGAAGGCAAGCATCCTGTCCTATCTCCGGCACTACAGAACACACACATCCTCTCCTTGATGTCTTCTCGACTGATGAGGATCCAGGAGAATGCGCCGCTACGAAGAGTTGCAAATGCAGCAAGCATTGCATGAATCCGTAATCCTTCACGAGCAAAGATCGATGGAGGGACCAGGAGAGTCCTCCGAACACACCGAAATTGATCCAATGGGAGTGGTTCAGCAAATCGCCATCGTTGTTGCTGCCACCACTTCCCCACTCACCGGAAGAAGGCAATAAGGGTCTTGGCGATGAAACTTGGATAGTGGGGACCCCGTCGAGCCAACCCCTATTGAAGGTGTTTTACCACCCGCCCCAATGGCTGAACATTCAATCGAAATGACCAGGAGTTTGGAGACGAGTGACCCCATTCCAAGTCACTCACCTGGTGCGCCCGGGGGAAACTCCTCCACCGCAGCAAGGTCGGAGGATGCCGCAGATGACTCCACAACGAATCAAGGAGGCGAAGTAGAGAAAATACAAACACAAGAAGAACAACAAGTTGCCATCAACGAAGCTCGAGGCAGATTGAGACTGTCTCACCGAGGTGCCAACTACTCGAAGGCTAATGACGCGATGCAATCGAGGCACGAGAAGGAACAGCCCGGGAGTTAACACTACAGGCGATGAAAGTGCAATCCATCGGGTTGAGACTCCAATGGTTGCCACCGCAGAAGACCCTAAGACAATCGACATTGTCGAAAGGGAGGACCAAGGCCTCGCTTGCAGAGAGACCGTTGGAGGTAATGAAGGCCCACGGGAGGTTGAGACTTCCGGGGTAAAGAAACAAGTAGAGAACATCCTCCCGCTATCATCGACCCATCCGAGAAGGAGATAAGCGCACTTCATGACTCCCAGAATAATCCTCGATGTAACCTTTTTGGGATCGGAAAGGCGAAGAAAAGCTGAGTCATCCCCCGTGACAAATCCAAAAGACTCAGCTGCGGATGTTCCAAGCACGAGCAAGTCGATCCCAAGACTACTCGTCAAACCTTTAATTTTGATGATGAGCCACCAATGGAAATCTCATCATCGTCCGATGATGCTTCCGATAAGGCCGAGGACCGTCTACTCAATTGGAGAAATCATTTGAGACCAACGGTGTTGAGACACTGAGGCTCGGCAAGCGGGTCGACTTCACAACAAAACCCAGTGAACGAGTCCACTGCGTAGGCTCCTCAAGTTGCATGAGGATCGATTCCTAAAAGAACTTCACGCGCACCGCTCATCATCGAACAAATCCTAGTTGGCGGTGATGAATCCTTTATAGAATCTTTTCCTTTTTCCCTCGGAGGTACCCGACCTCCATGAAGAGTCGAGAACGAACGTGCACGCGCTACCCGCAGACCAGCTCCCGTTTTTCCATCGGGCACCATTGTTCCGGTGATTATGATTTTGACGCTGCGCATGGCCATCACCGCAACGGAAGAATCACCAAGTCCGCGAAGTGTTCAAGGCATTATTCGGCGAGATTGAACGGATGGAGAGGCATCATGCCTCTATGGACATGCGATTGGACAACGAAATGCCAATCTCACTGCTTGATTTAAGAGGCATAATAGTCCGGATCGGGGAATGGTGGCAACAAAGAAGAAACAATGCGTGTGGAACAAGTTAGATACTTTAGGACATTGTTCAACAAGTCTGGTATGGAGAGCTGAAAATGTGATGCAAAAACGAAGTTGAGAGAGTATATTGAGCACATGCATGAAGCTCACATTGCCGTGATAAAGTCATTTGCGTGAGCAAAACAAGAGTGATCTACAGCTGCGTTTGGAAGAGACCATGAATACAAAATTCAGCTTCTCATTCATTTGAGATGAAGCTGATTTCAGCAGAATCCAAAGCTACTCGATCCGAATTTCGTCCGCATACTCTGCGGCGGACTCAAGACAGAACTCTACCATCGCAGGCTCGACTTCCGCTTGCAAATCTGTTTCAGTGTTCTCTCTCCTTTGATGATGCCAAAAAGGGGAAGAGGAATACCTAAAGCGCAAGGGGATCTAAAGTTGAGAAGGAAGGAAGGAAGCGGTGCGAAGGGAAAATCGGTGAGGAAGTGTTGAAACAAAAGAAAGGAAAGCTTGTTGAGGGGGAAGGATCAACGAGATGTGACCTTGATGATTGCACAAACCCCCAACAAGGTCTCACACTGGTGACATTATCGCAGAAGAAACTCCTCAGTGACTCGCCACTCCAACACTCTGCTATATCTATGGCCGAAAAGAGAAAAACAATTGAAGCAGGGATGAAGGAAGTGGAAGGAAGAATGGATGCCCGAGTTATGAACATCTTGAAAGAACATGGAGGCATTCGAGAGCAGAGACACTTATGCCATCTCGGATGTCGACGAGAGCGCGATCAGTTGATGAATTTAAAACGCTCGAATCGAAGGATACTTTGCAAATATGTCTATGGCTCAAGCTTGGGACTTGTCTTGGGAAAAGGGTCTCACGTTATGTGAAGAAGCCGACAGAGCAGACTACCTCAACCATCTGCTGGTCACTCGCTGGTCACTCACCGAAAGAAGAAGACTGGAAAGAAAAGATACGTCCGCAGCCCAGAGGTAGAGGAAGAAGCGGTGGTGGAGGAAGAAGCTTTGGACCTAGGCCTCGCCCAAAAACATTGAATACGTGGATCCGGGGAAAGAAAGGAGGGATCTACTAGCCGGGCTTGACCAAGTAGCAAATTTGCAAGTGGCTAAAAGTAACGCCGAGTATGCAAAAAGATTAGAAGAAGAAAACAAGAGACAAACTCGGCTATGGGAGGAAAGACAGAAAGATTAAGAAGAGATGAACCGCCAGGAAGGCATATGAAAAGAAAAAGAAGGCGGTGATTTACTACGAGAAAAAGAGAAGAAGAGAAGAAGATCTTTGAACAAGATGAAAGAAGGAGACAAAAGGAGATGAAGTGTTCTTTGTCCAACCTTGTATTTTATTATGTAAATACATACAATGTAAGTCTTCTCGTAATAAAACTATATATTCTTTATTTTCGTGTAGACAAATATGTGCTCGATACACCGTAAACATGTTGATTGTGTAAAAGAACAAGAATGTTATGATCAATAAAAGGATTGATTACGCACATACATTCTATGTCAATACACTATCTGTATGTATCTTTTTTGTTTGCATTTTTGAATGGTTTAAGTTTTGGCATCATCAAAAAGGGGGAAATTGTTAGGAATTTTATTGTTTAGATTTTGATGAATGCCATGTAAAACTTAGAATAGAAAGTTGGCACCCCAATTCTTGTTGTAAAATGCATTGTAATAAATAGAGTCGCAAGCCGAGTTAAAGTCGCCACGCCCTAACATGCAAGAAGACAATCAAGACTTGAAGGAAGACTCATTGCGAGACATCCGAGTATGGCAAAGAAGAGTAGAGCGGGAACTCTCTTGAAGAAGCGGTGAGTGGAGTATCGGTCAAGTCAACTCAAGAAAAGCCAAGTCTCAAGTTGAAGTGATGGAAGAGTCATCCAATGATTGGAAGTCGACTCTAAGTCACCCGGGGAAAGCAAGGAAATGCGGTCAGTCGAGATAATCGTAAAGATCCGTTGCACATAAATCAAGAGATTTACTTAAACAAGTAATATCTCCATTCCGCCTTTCTCGGAGTGCTCGGTCGAAGCGTGCAAAAGGAATGAACAATGGAAAGCACTACACCGTGTCGAACTCGAAAAAGGTGAAAGAACAATTCATACGAGGAAATGGCAATTCCAAGGACAGCAACAAGACAAGCCAACGACTGCAAGTGACTTTCAAAAATAAGCCTATCTCTTCAACGGGCAAATTTTTGAAAGATCACTATAAAAGGCTGAGGAGTTTATTTGAGATAAATCAGATATACAAGTGACACAAGAGACAAGAGACACAAGTCACAGACCTGAACTAAAAACGTTCAAGCAATTATTAGAAAATCTGAAACATTCTCAATCCTCAAGCCTACACTACGAAGAACATCAATCCAACACTCACCGTGAAGGAGAGATAACTTCAATCGGTTGAAGAGGAAAATCTTGAAAAACAAGGGGTCTACATTCCACGAAGGATTGTAGGAAGGTTCAAGGTCGAACCAAGTCTTAAGCTTTTGGAGGGCGTGATCAAATCCAAAGAGTTTGAGCAAGTGAGTCAGAGTAGTAGCCGCCCTGTGAAGAAGCCGAGTCGTATGAGAAGCCGGTGAGTGATCAAGGCGTCTCGGCATCGAGTCCCAAAGGATCAAGTCACTGTGTGTGATCAAGACTTGTATCCGGACTATTACCACTTTGTATACGATCATTACCTAGTGGATTCCTCCGGGAGTTGGAGAAGAGAGGAGTAGAAGAATTACCCCATCTTGAACCTCTATAAAAATTTCATTGTGTCACTTACATTTCAGACACTTTAATTTCGCATCTTAATTGTTTAATTCACGACATATTTGCTATCCACTTGATAATTTATAAGTACTAAACCAAGCACTAAATTCTTGCTTAATCAAACTTAAGGGTGTTAAGTCTTCCAATAAAAACAAAACCACAATCGAGTTAATTTAGAGCCAACAAATGAGTTATTCCATCAGTAGCTCGATTAAGTCTCGTTGAGAGATTAACTCTCTTGAGTGACTAAATTGATTGTCCATCTAGACACAAATTGTGTAGTATCAACTCGTATATTTAAAAAGGACTAAATCGAAAATTTGGTAAGGTTTATTCAACCCCCCTTCTAAACCTTACACTTACACCCCTTGGGACCTACAACCCCAATACCCTCTAGACATCAACCGGTTCAATGTGAATACGTCTAAAACTATCCAATAACAACTCCAAGCTAGCTGGATTAAAATTTTCAACTAATCAAAACGTTAGATGGGATGGGAAGTCAATAATTGAGAGCGCTTCCAAATCCCATATCAACAATCGCAGCGGTTTGTATAGGAGAAAGATCAACCAGCGGGTTTACCAACACCCTCGGATTCGACCTAGTGGATAATGTCGGGTATGAATCATTTGCCCTCTTCCCCCGCCCGTCTTCAGCCCCACTCTCCGCAACCCTTTTTCCATTATTTTTGGCCATTTAGTTGATAAAACAAACCTATAAAAAAATTTAGAACCAATTATACATTGACATATAACTAAATATACATAATTCCATAATATTATCACAAAACTAACTGTACATTATCACAAATCTAACTACACATTATCACAAAACTAAATATACATTATTCTATAGTTAAATATACATAATTCCATAACATATATGCATGCTCGCACAACTAAAAATATTAAGTGTTTTATAACTAAATATGCATTATTACATAACTAAACAAACATTATTATATACCTAAATATACATTATCGTACAACTAAGCATACATTATTAAATACATAAAAATATTTTCACAAAAGCTACATATACAAAATTACATAACTAAATATACATAATTACGTAACTATATATATACATTATTACACAACTAACAACACAATGCACAAGGTGCGAAATCGAACATGATAAATTGAAACTGAGAAATCGAAAGAAATATAAACTACAAGCACGCGACATGAGAACAACAAATCACAAGAAAAACTATTCATCAAACTTATCAGCAAGAATGAAACTAATATATTTATGTGTATACCCAAAAATTGAACAGAATGAAAACACTAAAATCGAACATAAAAACACAAAAATAGAACTCTATCAGCAAGAAACACTAAAATTGATAAGAAAAACTTACGCTCAAATTCATATATGCACGGACCGTATCAACGAGTAGACGCCAAAATTATGAGATGTGTGAGCCCTAGAAGCTTCAGGTGATTGATTTTTTGAAAGAGAGAGATAGAGGAAGCAGTTTCAGTAGGTCAATTTTTTGAAAGAGGGAGATAGAGGAGGCAATTTCAGTTTTTCGATTGTTTCACAGAAGGAGATGGAGGAGCAGTTTCAATTTTGGATTTTTTGAATGAGGAAGAAAGAGAAAATTGCGGGATGAGATATCAGTTTTGACTTACCAAAATTCAAAAAATGGGGAGTTACAAATATATCCCCTATCTTAAAGCACAAAATTACTTTCCTGCCCTTACCTCAACCGCCCATGCCTAAAATGGAGAGTAAAATCTGAACCATTGATTATTAAATCAAATAGTCTAGATGTGGTTTTATGTTCTTACCTAAAGGGTTTGGTCTCATTTGATCATATCCCTATATATATATATATATATATATATAGTATTTGTAACCATGTAGGGATGGTGTGGAGGCTAGCCCCTACAAATAAGAAGAAATTAAATCAAAAGGGGCTTGAATATTAGAAATAAAATAAGGAAATGAGAATCTATGTATTTTATCAACATTGCAGTTATCACAAATGGAATTGTGCTTTACAGAAAATGACTTATTGAGAATTTTGAATACATAAGCAATAACAGGAGAACAAGCATGTCCTAAACGGTTATGCCTCAAGATATTATCAATAGTTGATGTGGCAGACAGAGCATAGGAGCAAGGAGAGGCACTTGCTGAAGGAATGGACTGCAACTTCTGTGAAGGGGGAAAGAAGTTGGTTAAAATCCATGTGATAGAGGTCACCTTTAAGATCTTCTCTCGGCAGAATTTGATGGATGTTTTTTTCTTTGAAAATAAGAAGCTTGTGAAATTCAACATAAATCATTGTTGATTGTTGTCATTTGTAAATTGAGAAATGTTCAACAAATTCCTGGTAATATGTGGGACAGAGAGAATATTATGTAAGATAAAAGACTTGTGAGAGTGTAAAGTGGGAAAGAAGGAAATGCCAACAAATGTGATAGGGAGGGATGGACCATTACCAATAGTTAACTTGTTAGAACTAGTGTAGGGTGAATGTTTGTTGAGATTGTCAAAATCAGAGGTCACATGTGGGGATACGCTATTGTAAATGAACCAATTCCCATCACGAATATTAGAGGCATTAGAATGGCCATGAAACTGAGATAGGGGACTGCCAACAATGGAGGAGGAACCCCCATGAGATCCATCTATACCATTAAAAAGACCCTGGAGAGACAGTAGATCTAGCAGTAGACATACAGAAGACCCTACAGAACCAGATTTCTGGTTTAACCGCTTTAGACTGAAATAATCGTCCAAGAACCGATAATTATAAAATCTGGTGTAAACCGTAACTGGCCAGACCAACCGATTTGCCAATAGGAAAAACCCAAAAAAAGGGGGGGATTGAAGGCCCTACCTAAAGTTCCGTTCTGCCATTTCAAATCCATCTCTATTACTTCTTTGAATTTTCTTAATTTTTCAATGTTCTCTCCTATACATGTATATGCTTTATATATAGTTAATTAGTTATATGATTGGTCGGTATTGAAAATGCCACCGCCCAATAATGAACGCTCCGCTACATGATCGACCTGAGAACCTGCAACACAACCATTAGAAGGGATGCCAGAAGAGTTTTTCGGCATACCCACTCCGACGCTCAAGTCAGTATCGGTTTTAGAGAGGAAATATCAAAGGTATGATAAAGTGTATTCAGAGTCTAACTAGCAGCGTACCTTACTTGTGCCCCTTTTATAGGTTTTGGAATTAGGGTTGCGTAGGCATCAAGCCATACTAAAACCCTAATTAACACACAGGCCTAGGTTAATCACTCGTATTGGGCCATAAGACTACCAGGCCCAACAGGTCGGTAGGCCCTTAAGTTGGCCCAATCAGGGGTCCAGGCCCAACAAGTCGATAGGCCCCTAAGTTGGCCCAATCAGGGGTCTAGGACCAACAGGTCAGTAGGCCCCTAAGTTGGCCCAATCAGGGGTCCAGGCCCAACAGGTCGGTAGGCCCTTAAGTTGGCCCAATCAGGGGTCCAGGCCCAACAGGTCGGTAGGCCCTTAAGTTGGCCCAATCAGGGGTCCAGGCGCAACAGGTTGGCTCGTCCATCATATATCGGCCCAATGCCAACAGGTCGGTCCAGTAGGGCCACCCATGGTCCAGGTCTTTCATTAAGCCCCAGAGATAGGTCTACCTAAATAGGCCCCCATCAATCGGTCCCCCCAATTATGTCCCGAAGTAACTTATCTACTTCGGACATAATTGCTTCATAACACCTTCGACCGACCTCCATATAATCGACGCACTCTCCCAAAAGTTTGTTCTCCCGATCTCCATTTGAGGTCTTAAAATCTCCACAATTTTACCAACCCGATCTGATTTTAGGGTTGTGCACCCTTCAAATTTTACTAATCCCGATCTAGGCTGAGGTTTTCTTCCCTTAAGATTTACTCGTCCCAATCTAAATTAGGGTTTTCTTCCATCGAGATTTGCCCCTCCCGATCTAGATTAGGGTTTTCTTCCCTCGAGATTTGCCTCTCCCGATCTAGATTAGGGTTTTTACACCCTAAATTTCCCGCTCATTTACATCCCAAGGACGTCCTTTCAACTGATAGGACGTCCTTCCCTCTGCCCGAGGTCCTTTCTATGCAATTGGATGAGATTCAAATCAAAGGTGGCGATCATCTTCCCGCCTCATCTCTTCTTATAAGAGGCAAGGTATGAGGGGGGGACCATTTCATTTTCTAGCCGAAACTTCTCCCCTCCCTCTCGAGCAATTTCCGACGTGCCCTTAGGTGATTTCTGGCGACTTTCCGACGGTGCTTCTCCACTTCTCTCTCTTCCGTTCATATCTCTTAGGTACACTCTTTCTCTTCTTTTTCTTAATGATTTTTTCTTTCAAATAATGACATCATCCTCAACCAATTTCGATCCTCACCTGACCGATCTAGTTAGATGGTCAGGAGAATTAGATGCTACTCGGTTTAGAGAACATCATCCCGATCTAACTGATCCCGAAGCCACGGAATCAGACTCATCTTCCATTCCCCTTTCTCCCATAGAAATTAGGGTATCTATTCTGTTGGCCCCTCCCAAGGTGGACAACGGGTTTTTTCACTCGGCTGTAATAGTCCAATCCCTCTACAACATCCGTAGGAATGCATGCATCCCATCCCATTTTAAATTATCCGTCCCGAGCTATACAGATAGGCCATTCCGACCTCCTCCTCAAGGTCTGACCTTTTTCGTAGGTTAATTAGATGGAGGACTTAGATTTCCCATCCACTCTTTCTTTTCCGAGGTGTCCTCTATGTACAAAATTCCCCTCAATCAGCTTACCCCGAATTCTTTTAGAATCATTGCTGGCTTTCTAATAGTCACCAAGTTTTTGTCCATAACTCCTTCGACCGATCTGTTTTTCGCTTTATTCCAAGTCAAATCCTCTACTCCCAAGGGCTTGTTTTACATTACTGCCCGTAATGAAACTATATTCCTAGGGAAATATCCGACCTCTAATAAATTCTAGAAAGATCGGTACTTTTTTATCACCTCGGCCGATATTTGGCCCTTCCTTCACGAGTGGGTATGGTCTTTTCCCCCTCAACAAAAACATAACCCCAAAAAGCATCCCCTCGACCTGCAAGACTTGATCCACCAGCTCACAGCTGTGAAATATGACCTTTCAAAGATCATCACTCCCTCTTTGCTTCACTACTCGGGAGTGAGTCCCGAGGTTATTCCTTTAGAATGTGACATCGGTAATACCCTTACCCTCTTTTTCAACACTTAAAATTTTTCATACTTGTCTTCTAAATCTACTCCATTTTCGCAGGCATAATACTGTCTCGAGCCGTCTCTCAAAAGGCCGAGGCCCGCAAGAAGGTGAGCTCTCTGGCTCGAGCTTTCTCCTCCCAGACAGGTGGAGCAATAGTGTGCCTTCTGGCGCCCGGGTCCCGATCTCCTCACACTACCCGGCCTGACTCTACAGAAGACGTTCTGGCCGAGCTCTCGGACCCTAGCAGCCAACCTGTCCCAGTAGGCTCCCGACGTGGATCCTCTGACACCGAGCTTCCTCCTTCCAAGAAGACTCGCGTGGGAACTAGCTCGGGAGAGCGCGAGCTGATTTGGAGACCTATCGACACTCTGAACCAGACATGGATGACTGGGAATTCCATTCTCAGGAATACGAATCCCGTGGTGGCAGCTCAATACATCCAGGGCCACTGCCCTTATCCTGACCGAACCGTTCTAGATAAGCTCTCAGACGCCGAGCTGGTTAACTCTTTCTGCGAGGACCAAGCCCACGTCAAGCATTCCTCTCTCATTGCCTGAACTCGAGTGGGATTTGCTGATCCCGCCCTGGTGAGAGAGCTCGAGACCCTAAAAAAGGACAACAAGAAACTGAACGCAAGGGAGGCCAAGCTACTGACCGAGGTGCGTGAGTTTAATGGTAAGCTTATCAGGGCTGAGTGCTCTGTTGCCAATTATGATCTCAAAATCAAGGATTTCGACAAACAAAATGTCACCCTTAAGGCCGAACTGAAGGATGGGCTAGTTCATGCTCAGGAGGAAGGGATTGAGATCGGTCGACGCGATTTCGTCAAGTCGGAGGAAGGCCAAGCTTTGGTTGGCAAGGTTCGGGAGAAGGTTAAGAAATGTTTCCTGAGCTCGGAGGAATTTATCAACATCCTCTCCACAGGAGTGATCCAGCAGTATGAGTTCGCCTTCGATCAAGCCGAGCTCCAACTTCGGGAAAAAGGGATATCTGAATCTCTGGATCGGGAGGGACCCCGAGCTCTCATGCAGGACCCTGAGGGCTTTGTCTTTTCTAAGGTCGCCAATGAAGTCAACCTTTCCTCGGATGAAGTTTTTGTGAACTCTCTGGATGACTCCTCTTGGTTGGCCGACCTCAAGGCCGCTGCCGACCAAGCAGCTGCAGACCGAGCTGCTGCATCACAAACCTCGGGAGATCTTCCTCCCGTTCTCAATCTCAAGCTACCTGCTATTCAAGAAACTGGTCTACCTGTGTCAACAGCCGAGGTGCAAACTAGTCATGAGCCCGAGCTCAGCATTCAGGACTATGCTTCGGAGGATCTTATTTTGCAAAGAAATTTATGTTTGTCCCGATCCGGGGATCTTTTGTAATCGATTCGTATTTTTGTAAATATCCCGATCCGGGATTTCTTTGTAATTTTCATCTTGTAGTAATGCAAACTTACTTTGGATCACGTCTTTTAATTTCTTCATTACTATCCCGCCCGAAGTGTTTGGTGGGTTGGCTCGAGCCGAACTCCAAACTCTTGCTTCATATTTTCTCATTTTTTTGGAGGACAAGTCTTTTAAGAGCGAGCTTGACTTGTCTCTGGGCTTATCGCGTCTGAGGTGTATGGAGGATTGGCTCGAGCCGAACTCCAAACACTTGCTCAAATTTTCACATTTTTTAGAGGACAAGTATCCAAGCTCGAGCTTGACTTGTCTCTGGGCTTATCACGCCCGAGGTGTTTGGAGGATTGGCTCGAGCCGAACTCCAAACACTTGCTCAAATTTTCTCATTTTTTAGAGGACAAGTATCAAAGCTCGATCTTGACTTGTCTCTGGGCTTATCGCGCCCGAGGTGTTTGAAGAATTGGCTCGAGCCGAACTCCAAACACTTGCTCAAATTTTCTTATTTTTTAGAGGACAAGTATCCAAGCTCAAGCTTGACTTGTCTCTGGGCTTATCGCGCCCGAGGTGTTTGGAGGATTGGCTCGAGCCGAACTCCAAACACTTGCTCAAATTTTCTCATTTTTTAGAGGACAAGTATCCAAGCTCGAGCTTGACTTGTCTCTGGGCTAATCGCGCCCGAGGTGTTCGGAGGATTGGCTCGAGCCAAACTCCAAACACTTGCTCAAATTTTCTCATTTTTTAGAGGACAAGTATCCAAGCTCGAGCTTGATTTGTCTTCGGGCTTATCGTGCCCAAAATGTTTGGAGGGTTGGCTCGAGCCGAACTCCAAACACTTAGCAGAATGATTTTCAATGATTTTTGTAGACTCGTGCGCTTTTCATTAAATTTCAAAAAGAAGAAATTACATCATTACATCACTCGAATTTCTACGGATAATATTTTTTCAGGTTGCTAACATTCCATGCCCGAGGTAGTTTCTTTCCATCCAGCTCTTCTAACTCGTAAGCTCCTCTAGCCAAGACTTTAGTTACCCGCAGCGGGCCTCCTCAGAACCTCCTCAGAACTTTCCCTTGTTTTTACTCACATCAGCCCTCCTCAGAACCAGATCTCCCACTTGGAAATTTCTCTTAATCACCTTGTTATTGTATGCTGCCCTGATTCTCTCTCTTGTTCTCTCCATCTGTAAAAAGGCCATCTCTCTTTTTTCATTAATCAAATCCAGAGTCTCGCGTGTCAACATCTAATTCTCTTTTTCCTCAAATGTTTGAATTCTATGGGTTTCCATCCCGATCTCCGACGGTATTATTACATCCATCCCATAAACCAAACTGAAAAGGCTCTCTCCCGTGGCCTCCTTTAGGTTTGTTCGATAAGCCCATAGCACCGAGCTAAGCTCTTGCACCCAAGCTCCTCCAGCTCTTTCTAATCTAGTCTTGAGTCCTTATACCAGAATTCTGTTAGTCACCTCCACCTAACTATTAGCTTGTGGATGTGCTACCAGTGTGAAATGTTGATTAATTTTCATCTCTTCGCACCAAGCCTTGATGCCAGCCCCACTAAAATGTGTTCCATTATCCGAAATAAGGACTCTCGGCACTCCAAATCGGCACACAATGTTCTGCCAAATGAACTTCATCATCGCATCCTCAGATATTCTTGCTAAAGCCTCTGCCTCAACCCACTTACTGAAATAATCTATCGCCACCACCAAGAATTTATGTTGTCCCGATGCTGGGGGGAATGGCCCCACAATATCAATCCCCCACTTAGCAAAAGGACATGCTGATTTTATTGTCATCACTGGCTGATGTATAAATGGCGCATGCACTTGACACTTCTCACAAGCCTTCACCAACTTCTGAGCCTCACTCTTTAGATACGGCCAAAAGTATCCAGCCCTCAACACCTTCCTAATCAGGATCTTAGCCCCCATGTGATATCCACAACATCATTCATGTATTTCTCTTAGCACATACTATCCCTCTGTTTTCCCAAGACACCTCAGCAATGGCATCCCAAAACCTTTCTTATACAACTTTTCTCCAATCATGCAAAAATGAGTTGCTCAAATTTTCACCAGAGAAGCTTCTTTCCTGTCTTTCGGGAGGGCACCCTCTTTTAGATATGACATGATGGGGACCCTCCAATCATCTTCCTCCTCCATCGCTCCAACCTCAAGGCTTAAAGTGGAAACCTTTGCCTCGAGCAAAGTCATATGCCTCTCCGGGGCACATTCAGCCGAACTAGCTATCTTTGCCAAAAAATCAGCCCTGGCATTTTCTTCCCTAAGTATTTGATAGATATGTACCTTTCCTATCATATTCTCCAAAGCCTAGTATGCATCCACATACTTCTTCATTCGTTCTTCCCGAACTTCAAATTCTCCCATGATTTGTTTATAGACTAATTGCGAGTCCAAATGGACCAGCACATTCATTGCACCCATTTCTATAGCCATTCTAATGCCTCGGATGAAAGTCTCATACTCGGCTACGTTGTTGGAAAGTTTATAATCCAATCTCACTGCAAAGTCACTTTTTACCCCCTCTGGACTTATCAATACGATGTCGGCCCCACATCCCGAGCTAGCCACCGAACCATCGACAAATAAAACCCATGCCCCTCCCTCACTTGGGGCTTTTGTCAGCTCTTGCACAAAGTCTGCCAAGGCTTGTGCCTTAATTGATGTTCTGCTCTGGAACTCTATCTCATACTCACTGAGCTCGATAGCCCACTTCACCAGCCTACCCGCGACCTCTGGTTTGCTCAAAATTGACATCAAGGGGAAATTAGTTCTTACCATAATCTTATGTGAAAGAAAATAAGGCCTCAACCTTCTAGCCGTGATTACAAGTGCTAATCCAGCCTTCTCAATCTCAGAATACCTGAGCTCCGCGCTCCTCAGCACCTTGCTAACATAGTATTCTGGCTTCTGAACCGACCCTTCTTCTGTCAACAACACTGTACTAATCCCTTCCTCTCCCACCGAGATGTACAGATACAAGGGCTCTCCTTGAATTGGCTTAGTTAGCAAGGATAACTTAGCCAAATATTCTTTCAACTCTTCAAATGCTACCTGGCATTCCTCATCCCAAGTAAATTTCCTAGACTTCCTCAATCCTTTGAAAAATGGCAAACTCCGCTCCACCGAGAGAGAGATGAACCTATTCAAAGCAGCCAATTTTCCGGTCAGGCTCTACACATCCTTCACATCCCGAGGTGGAGCCATCTCTCTGATTGCCCGCACCTTCTTGGGATTAGCCTCAATGCCCTTCTCAGTTACCATGTAGCCCAAAAATTTACCCGACCTGACCCCAAACGCACACTTCTTTGGGTTCAACTTTATCCGGTATTTCCTCAATGTTTCAAAAGTTTATGCTAGATCTTTAGTGTGGCTCTCAGCCTTGACACTCTTGTAAGTCCAAGCGGCTACGATAATCTAGAGGGGGGTGAATAGATTATCTCCATCTTTTCGATTATGCCCTCTTTTTAAACACAAATACACCAAGACAATAATAAATGTGCGGGAAGTAAACAACACGCGTCGATTTAAAGAGGATCAACCCACCTAGGGCCTAATCCTCTACCACCCCAGTATATCCGGGATGGATTTCAAAAAGAAAAAGAATTTTATTAATTACCACAATTAATACAAATTCAACTTACAACACCTTGAAGAGCACCACACTCTTCTTCAACACCACCTTTGGAGATTACCACAATCTCCCTTTGAAGATTACCACAATCTTCCTTCAACGGCACCTTGTGAAGATTACCACAATCTTCAACCTTGAAGAATACCAAATTCTTCAACACCTCAATAAGAAGATCACCACAATCTTCTTGCACCTATCACCTAGATCATCCAAGTGTGTTCTTACCACAAGAACACTCACAAAGATATCTTGTGTTTGAATGATAACCAAAAATCAAGATTACAACTCAATAATGAATATTACAATTTGAGTGCAAAGTGTAATCAAGAAATAAAGCCTAGACCTCAAGATGTGAAAGTGAAATACTTAGGCTATAAGTACAACAAGAGTGTTGAATATGAAAGCTTGGAAATTTGCAGATTTCTTGTTGTGTATTTGCTTGTGTTGTTGTATATTGTGTCTTCAATTCATCCTCTATTTATAGGGAAGCTTCACCAACATAGGCTCCTCTATCTTCACTTTTGTCTACAAAAAAAAGATCACAAGATGTAGAAATATTGTTCAAAAATGAAAAGCAAATCTTGCTGTCACAGATTGCAACGGTTGGAATTTTGCTGTCAAAATATTATACAGCGCGGCCGGTCGCCCTATAGAAAATTTCGAACGTTGGAGAAGAAATAGTGCGATCCAGGTAGGGGTTGCAGGGGGTGCGACCGGTCGGAGGGGGGTTCGACCGGTCGGCCCTCCCCTGGACCGGTCCCCCTACTCCATTTTTCAAGTCCGTAAGTTCTGTTTCGTGTTTTCTTATCTTCAGGTACAGGTCGACCATTTGGGCGACCGGTCGACCTCCCTTTGAAGTGTTGTCCGATTTTTTTCTCAAAAATCATTTGGGAGTATTTTGGACAACATTCATAAACATTGTTTTGGTATAAAAACACATTTAAACATAATCATCAAATATTGATAAAAACATTTATCTAACAAACTCCCCCTTTTTGATGATTACAAACCAAAACAATTTTAGGAAGTTGATTTTAAAACAAAACAAATTTTCCGGTCTAAAACAACAATTCATTATAAGCAAGATTCATCATAAATACAAACACACAAGGATAGGAGCAAAGATTTTTCAAAATCATTTTTGCACAAGCTCCCCCTATCAACATGCATAACAAAGATAAGTATAAAAGCAACCAACTAAAAGCTAAAAGCTTAGCTTTTACAACTTAAGCTTGAATTTCATGAGTGTATAAGCTCTCCCTGTCACAAGACATCATTAGTCTAGCATAAAAGTCCACAATACATCAAATGGACTAAGTAACTTGGCTTTTAAGAGCCATAACTTGTAGCTTTTCTTGCAAGCTTATTTGCAAGCCTATTTCCGCTTCTTTGAGCGTTTATTCGTTTTTCCTGTTTCTCCCCCTTTGGAATCATCAAAAAGAATGTTAGCACGATAAAATCATCATACAATTATATCAAAGTGTGCAACTTAATCGATTTATCGGCATATTGATCATTGAAGCATAAATTCCAAATAATAAGGGAGAAGTCAATCATGTGATTTGCAAAAGCTTATTTGATTGACAAAACATGATCTCTATAAACTTAGAAGACTTTTCAAATCGAGAGAATCGTGTAGGTGATGAATTTTTCATAAAAGCATTTTGTCGAACACTTGGCGTGCGTCGAATAAAACAAGAGGAATATAACGCCTTTGTGATTCGTTTAAGCCAAAAATTGTCATCACCAATTGCAATACAACAATATTCATCCATCAACAAGCATCATATACAACATACAAATACAAGAATTTCATCAAGATAACAAGATACAAGCACATTCTCAAGGGTTCAACCCAATTGAGATTAAAAGAGAAATTCTTACCATTTGATCGGAGAGGATGAGCAATAATGATGATAATCAAGCTTAATGAAGTCCAATATGTAAAATGTATGCCATAAAACAAATTTGAAGTGAATTTGGCGAAGGGGACGAAAAATGAACACAAAACACCAAAATGACAAATGCTGAGAACAGAAACGATTTTAACCAAATTTTGGCTAAGGGCGACCGGTTGTGGTCATGGGCGACCGGTCGACGTCATGGGCGACCGGTCGACCTGGCCCCAGTCAGCCCAGTGGTTCAACTTTTTCAAAATTCGAAGTTTGAACCAAAAATCCGATTTTTTGCCCCTAAGTTTTAAAAATGTTCAAAATGCAAGCGTAAACCTCATTCAATATACATTATGTCATAATCAAGATCGAAATGAGGTAAAATGACTCGGCGGTAAATGAACAAATGTCCGCGAGATATCTTTGAGACGGAATTAAGCTCATCTCAAGTTTTTGTTAAAAACACAATCCCTTAAAAGGATATTGAATCTCAATATGTTTAGTTCGATTATGACGAACCATATTTTGAATAATTATCACCGGACTTGTTATCCCGAAAAATAAGAACATTTTAAAACTTTGGATAAAACAAGTCATAAGAAGAAGTGCCTTTCAAATGTTTGAAAATTTCTTTTAACGGCACTTTTAATGAGATTCGTTGGGATAGTTTTTGAAGTCGAGCATATAGATATAAGGCATATAAAATGTCGGGTCTATTGGAATAATAAAAGAAAACATACCTCGATTTTGTTTGTCAATAGACATGCCTTTCTTAACCTTTGTCAATCTTTACATTGATAGCAATAGAGGTTGAGATGATTCTTCCTTCTTCAATGCCTAATTTCTTCTTTTGTATACTTTGATTGTGGAATACAACCACCTTCTTAGCATTGTTTAACTTGAAGTCCAATGAAGAAATTTGAGCTCCCCCATCATGCTCATATCAAGTACACTTTGCATCAACTTAGAAGACATCTTCTTCTTGACAATACCTTTGAGCTACTATCATTGCTTTGATTATCAAACTAGTTCCGAAATACCAAAACAATTCTGCAAAATCTCAACAAAGAATTTTGCACAAGAGCATAGTGATATAGAGTAATAGAGACACTATAACAAGTAACACACACTATGTTTTCAAACACATCATTAAGAGTTCCATAAAACATTTGAGTTCAAATAAGCTTATATGAAGCTATATAAGTTCTCTTTTGAAATTTGAAAATCCGAAAGCATATAGTTGAGTCCTCATTTACAAGAAGCATATGAACAAGAGCTTTGACAAAGCTACCAAGAATAATAGCATTTATATGTACAATAAAATGCATAACTTAAGAGAGTGATAAAAATCAAATGTTTTTGTTAGGAATTTTATTGTTTAGATTTTGATGAATGCTATGTAAAACTTAGAATAGAAAGTTGGCACCCCAATTCTTGCTTTAAAATGTATTGTAACAATTAAAGTCGCCAAGCCGAGTTAAGTCGCCTACGCCTAACATGCAAGAAGACACCAAGACTGGAAGGAAGACCTTGGCGTGAAACAAATTTGAATGTGGCAAAGAAGAGTAGACGGGAACTCATCTTGAAGAAGCGGTGAGTTGTAGCCGAGTGGAGCATCGGTCAAGTCAACTCAAGAAAAGCCAAGTCTCAAGTTGAAGTGAGAAGAGCCATCCAATGATTGGAAGCGACTCTAAGTCACCTGGGGAAAGCAAGGAAATGCAAATCAAGTCGAGATAATCAGAAAAGAACCGTTTGCCGAGTAAATCAAGAGATTTACTTAAACAAGTAATATCTCCATACCACCTTTCTTGGAGTGCTCGGTCCCTGAAGCGTGCAAAAGGAATGAACCAATGGGAAGCACTACACCGTGTCGAACTCGAAAAGGTGAAAGAACAATTCATACGAGGAAATGGCAATTCCAAGAATCGCAAGCCAACGATTGCAAAGTGACTTTCAAAAATAAGCCTATCTCTTCAACGAGCAAATTTTTGAAAGTTCACTATAAAAGGCTGAGGAGTTTGTTTGACATACATGAATGACACACATGTGAGATATACAAGCTTATTAAAATCGAAACATTCTCAATCCTCAAGCCTACATTTTGAAGTACATCAATCCAACACTTACCCGTGAAGGAGAGAGAACTTCAATCGGTTGAAGAGGAAAATATCGAAAACAAGGGGTCTACATTCCGGGAAGGATTGTAGAAAGGTTCAAGGTTGAACCAAGTCTTAAGCTTTTGGAGGGCTTCGTGATCAAATCCAAATAGCTTAAGCAAGTGAGTCAGAGTAGCAAAGCAAACTGCCCTGTGAAGAAGTTTCGAGTCGCACGAAAGCTTGATTGAGTGATCAAGGCGTCTCATCGAGTCCCATAGGATCAAGTCGGTGTTGTGATCAAGACTTGTATCCGGACTATTTACCACTTTGTAAACCGATCATTACCTAGTGGATTCCTCCGGGGAGTTGGAGAAGAGAGGAGTAGAAGAATTACCCCATCTTCGAACCTCTATAAAAACTTTTTTGTGTCATTTACATTTCAAACATTTAAATTCTCGCACTTTTAATCGCTTATATCTCACGATAAATTTGCTATCCATTTGATAAAATTATAAGTACTAAATCAAGCTCTAAAATCTTGCTTAATCAAACATAAGGGTATTAAGTCTTCCCTGAAAATAAAACTACAGTTGAGTTAAATTATAGCCAACGGTGAGTTACTCCATCAAACGGCTCAATTGAAGTCATTTGAGAGAGATTAACTCTCTTGAGTGACTAATTCGATTGTCCATCAAGGACACGGTACTGTGTAGAATCAACTCAGAGATTTAAAAGGACTAAATCGAAAATTTGGTAAGGTTTATTCAACCCCCTTCTAAACCTTACACTTACACCCCTTGGGACCTACAAGTGGTATCGTCAGCGGTTGGTTCATTGAACCCTCCGCACCAGTTCTTGAACTAGATCTCTAAACTTTTCAAAGTCCGCTTTAGTACTTAAATTTTCAAAACTCTTTTTATCATTAAAAGTCATTATCATGGAAGCAAATTTGACACGCATCCCTATGTTCACTATTGAAGAATTTGATGATTGGAAAATTCATATGCGTGCTCATCTATCAAAGATTACATGATGAGATGTGGATAGTGATAGAAGATGGGCCTCTGCAAATATTAAAGGTGAACACAAATTGCACGAAGAGTTGCGGTGAAGGAGAAGATCTTTGCTCCCGGACGGTCATGGTTGAAAACCAAAACCGAGTGGACAAAATGATGAGAAAAAGATACAACTGGATAATGTAGCCAAGGACATCCTTTACAAAACCTTGGACAAAGCCATGTTCAATAAAGTCAAATCTTGCAAAAACTAAGGAAATGCAGGACAAGTTGACATTGATTTGTGAAGGATCGAGCAAATCAAAGAAAACAAATTATCGGTGGTCGTACAAAGATTTGAAAACTTCAAAATGATCTCGTGGAGAAAACCTGGATCAACTGGATGCTCGGTTTACGAAATCACAAATGAGTTGTCTACACTTGGAAAGGAATATACATGAAGGAAATGTGTATGAAGATCCTAAAAAGTCTTCCAATTTGAATGGGAAATGAAGGTCATGGCACTAAGACATTCCATGGACCTATCAAAGACATCCAACCATGAACTATTCTCGGACCTCAAAGCCTACGACTTTGAAATGAGAAGAAAAGACCAGGAAGAGACAGTTGTACCCAAAAATTTGCTCTAATTGTTAAAGATAGGAAGAGAGCCGAGGTCAAAGAAGTCATTGACCCGGAAGAAATAGCCACGATGGTTAAAAGATTCAACAAGTTCTTTAATAAGAACTACAAGAAAGGAAAGGGTGAATCTTCCGAAGACACTCAGCTCCCTCCAAATCAAGGGAAGACAGGCCAACCAAGAGAACGGATCATCAAAAAGTTGAGTATCAAAGGGCCGACAACTCAAGAATGGAAAGAGTCGATCAAAAGGTGAATATCTATGTTGGAATCAGAGACAACCAGGTCACTATGCCATTGATCGCTCATATCCTCGTAGTCAACAAGACAGGGGATGAAGAAGAAAGAAAGGTCTTCGAGAGAAAGAAGAAAAGAAAAGAAAAGGGCAATGATGGTCGCAGAGATCTTTGAGACAAACCCAAGTCAAGAGAGACAAGTGATTGAGAGAGCAAATGAAGCCGACTACTCAAGTGACTCAAGAAGAAGCCCGATCCGCTTGATGGCCAAAGAACAAGATCAAGAAGATGAGGTACAATCTAACTCAACAAACTCAGACACTAGTGATAGTGACTGTGACACACACACTTCATCACCTACTGATCTTTATGATTCATTAGACAAAATGATGAAAGATTTTGAACACATTAAATCCTCACACACACTATTGAATGAGGAAAACAGCCTACTCAAAAGTCAAAACTCAAAGCTGACTAAGGAGCTGAGTACTCTAAGTCAAATAGCTGTTGAAAATGAAAGTTTAAAGGCTGAAAATGCTAAATTAGTAAAGCAGATTGCCGCTATAGAAAAGAGGGAGAATGACCTCAAGAATGTTATTGCCTCATTCACTAAGGCATCTAAATCATTGGATGATCTTATTATGAGTCAAAGAGAATGTGGAGATAAGACAGGCTTAGGATTTAATTCCTCTATGCCATGTCAAACCTCAAAAGTAATTTTGGAAAAAGGATCTTCAAGTCATGAAGAATCTGAAAAATCCAAAACTCTAAATGTTGCACACACATTCACTCCAAAGCACAATACTAAGCAAACTGGTCTTGGTTACAAAGGAAAAGGAAAAACGGCCTGAGTTGAGTGTCTTTGAAAGGACAGTGAGAAGAGATTGATCGAGTCCTCGCGAGACTCCAAAGAAAATACTCAGAAAGAAGAAGCGAGCTACCAAAAATCCCAGAAAACTCATAAAAGAAATACATATGATGGGAATGGTAGAAAATATCCAAGCCAAGCTGATTGGAATAATGTGAATCTCAAAGACAGACTTATGGAATATAAGCCCGGATGGCAAAGGCCTAGAACTCAAAGAAAGGCCATTCCAAAAGTATAAGAGCTTTCATCAAAGACACACATATGCACCTAGGCACTACACTCAAAAACACCACAATTACCCAAGGAAGGCAATTGCTAAAACACATATGCAGCATACGGACAAAAGAGACAATTTGTATGAACCTAGAATCCCCAAGCAATTTGCCAGGATTAATTATGATTATGGCACGATAGATGGCAACCCTTAGAGTCAAATCATTTGTCTATAGGTTGGTTGGATCATCTTACAATTCTAACCCCTCGGGACCTGACAAGTATGGGTACCTAAAACTTAATTTCCTTGATTGCGGGTTCAAGGAACAGTGAGTGCCAAGGAACTGGTACATGGATAGTGGCATTCCGGACATATGACAGAAATAAGAGAAATCTGTCAAAATTCAAGGAAGTCAAAGGAGCAAAAGTCATATTTGGAGGAAATGAAGCTCCTGGTGAAATAAGAGGCAACCTTTGGATCCATCAAGAGAAATGGATTAGAAATCACGGATGTTGCATATGTTGAAGGACTCAACTTCAACTTATCGAGTATCGATCGACTTTGTGACAAGGGCTACAATGTTGGATTTAACATGGGTATTTGCCAAATCAAAGATATTGAATCAAATGAAGTGGTACTTTGCAAGGATGTAGACAGAAAAATATGTATATAGTGGATTGGTCATTGCAACACCCAAAGACATGTCTACTAGCAAAAAGTACAAATTGAATCAAGTTGGTCGTGGCACAAAAAGCCGAGTCACCTAAATTTCAAAACAATTAACAAGTTTGGCAAGAAGTCATCTTGTAGAAGGACTTCCGGACTCGAGATACAAGAAGGAGAGTCTATGTGATGCATGTCAAGGGAAAACAAATCAAGTCGTCATTCAAAGAAAAGACATGCCCATCCTCAACAAGAATATTGCATCCGCTTCATATGGATCTATTTGGCCTGGAAAGTGGAACCAAACATAAGTGGAAAGAAATATACCTTGGTGGTAGTAGATGACTACTCAAGATATACATGGACAATATTCATGTGTAAGAAGAAAGAAACTCTACAAAAACTACCACGGTGATGAAAAGGATTCAAAATGAGAAGAGTCAAACCATTATCAAAATAAGATCAGATAGAGGAATCGAGTTTGTCAATGGAATAATAACTCGATTGTATTGAGAATGGTATTGGTCATGAACTATCGCAGCTGAAGGACTCCACAAAACGTGAGAATGGAGTTGCGAAAGAAAGAAGGAAAGTAACTCTCAAAAAGCAGAAGGACCATGTTAGTCAAGCGGGGTTACTAAAAAGATTTTTGGGTCAAGCAATCAACACAACTTACACACCAAAACAGATGTATGATAAACAGCGGTGACAAAGACTCCTATGAAAACTGGATGGAAGAAAACCAAATGTTTCATATTTCGAATATTTGGATGTAAATGCTTCATTCACAACAATGGCAAAGACAACCTAAAGGCTTTTGATGCTAAAGGCGATGAAGGTATCTTCTTAGGATACTCGGTGAAAGCAAAGCCTACATAATACTCAACAAAAGAACTATGGTTACTGAAGAATCCATTCATGTAGTATTCGATGAGCAAAATGTAAATGGAGAAGACATTGAAGAGTCGGTGATAAGTCAATCATTCAACCATCTGAGTAAGAGTCCCTATCTTCAAGTCAAGTCGGGAATTATCAATTGAAGAAGATGAGATAGTTGAATCTCAAAAACAATTTGGAAAATTTGCAGCTAAGTGATTACGAGAGAGTCGACCACAAAGAACACAAACAAGTGCAAGTCGATCAATCCAGCTAACTCACTCCAACCTGATGTAAGATGGCCGAGAGACCATCCACGAGAACTTGTCATTGGAGATATAAGAGAAGGTGTCAAGACAAGATCCGAACTCAACAAGAAGCAATGTTCACATGCTTCATCTCGCAAATAGAGCCAAAAGATGTGTCACAAGCATTGGATGACACACATTGGATTCAAGCTATGCAAGAAGAGTCAATCGGTTTGAAAGGAATAAAGTGTGGGAATTAGTGCAAAGACCCGTGCATCAAAATGTTATTGGCACCAAATGGGTATTCGTAAATAAAATGAACGAGGAAGGCTCGTGGTAAGAAACAAAGCAAGATTGGTAGCCAAAGGATATTGCCAAGAAGAAGGGATAGATTTTGATGAAACATTTGCTCCTCGTAGCAAGATTGGAAGCTATAAGGATGTTTCTTGCCTATGCGGCTCACAAGAATTTCATTGTATATCAAATGGATGTAAAAAGTGCATTCCTAAATGGTTTATTGGAAGAAGAAGTGTATGTTGAACAACCTCCAGGATTTGAGCAGAAGACTCTTGGAGACAAGGTATACAAACTCAAGAAAGCCCTGTGCACGGATTGAAACAGGCACCCGTGAGCATGGTATGATACCTGTCACAATTCCTAATCGAAAATGGATTCACTAAAGGAAAAGTAGATAGAACACTTTTTTAATTCAAGACAAGAAGAGTATAACGCTTGTTCAAATATATGTGGATGACATCATTTTTGGATCCACTAACAAAGAGTTGTGTGAAAAATTTTCAAACCTCATGCAAAGTAAATTTGAAATGAGCATGATGGGGAGAGCCGACATTCTTCCTTGGACTTCAAGTGAAACAGTCAAGGATGGAACCTTCATAAGTCAAACAAAATACACCAGAGATTTAATGAAGAAGTTTGGTATGGAGGAGAATCTTCGTAAAAATACCAATGAACACATTAGTCAAAATGGACATGGATGCGGATGGCAAGCTCAGATCAAACAAGATACTGAGCACTTATTGGATCATTGCTCTATCTCACGGCTAGCAAAGCGAGACATCACTTTTGTTGTAGGTGTATGTGCAAGATTTCAATCTGCTCCAAAAGAGAGCCATATGACAAAGACTAAGAGAATACCGAGAGATACTTGAAAGGAAGCCAAGAAGTAGGCCTATGGTATCCAAAGGAAGGTGGATTCAAGCTAATTGGCTATTCAGATTCGACTATCTTGGATGCAGAGTGGACAGGAAGAGCACTTCAGGCACATGTCAAATGCTAGGAAACAGACTAATTTCCTGGTTTAGCAAGAAGCAAAACTCAATAGCCACCTCTACAAACCGAGAATACATAGTTGCGGCAAATTTGTTGTGCCCAAGTCCTATGGATGAGACAAAGGTGAGAGATTATGAAGTTGAAGAAAAAGAAATTCCAATCATGTGTGATAACACAAGTGCAATTGCAATCACTCAAAATCTGTGTTGCACTCAAGAACAAAACATATTGATGTCGATATCACTTCATAAGAGATCACGTTGAAAAGAAGGACATCATCCTGGAATATATCTCAACCGATAAACAACTAGCCGACATCTTCACAAAACCATTATGTGAGTCAAGATTTGAAGAACTCAAGCATGAGTTGGGACTAATTGAGTGAGTGACACTGGACAAGTCAAAGAAGAGAAATGGAACAGAAAAGGGGAAAAAGAGTCGAAAATAGAAATCATTTCAGTGAATCACCAGATCGGAAGACACTACACCGAGTCGGTGATAGTGAGTCGCTAAAAGAATCGTGAGAAGTAGAGTTAAATCAGCTAAGTGATAATTTGAATAACTTATGAGCAAAGTGACAAGAAACGCAATGCGTTTGACTAAGCGGGAATGTTTTAAGGAACACGTCAAAGATAATGATGATGTGTACGACATAAAGCCGCACACCTAGCTTATGATTGGATATAAATGCTGCCGCATTAAATACGAGACATGAAATGCTCAATAGCGTCACGAAATCCAAGCCGTTGATTTCGATCACAATTCAAAACCGCCGCACGCCCTTTCATAAACCATATTTAAACCATTTTCGTCCGTTTCTCTCTCACACTTCTAAAACTGTTCATCTCTTTCTCTCAAAAGGCAAAGGCAAAATACTCTCAAAAACCCTATCAACCTTCAAATCAATTTTGAATTTTTCCTTGATATAATTCCGAGAAATGGCACCAACTTATGACTTTACCAAGTTAGGAAAGCAAATCCACACCGGTTCGACGGTGGATTTTGAAGGAATGGTGAAGCAGGGGTCCGATGACACCCTAGTGAAGAAAATCGCCGAGAAGTTGGAAACGCCCGGACTAAAACCGTTTTAACGCTAGAATATCCGATGACCTATGTGGAGGAGGTCGCACAATTCTACGTGAATGCCGAGATTCACGATGAAGGAATCAAGTCATCTGTTCACGGAAGCGGTGACTATCACCGCCAAGGATTTTGCTGAATATTGCTCACTACCGTGCCAGAAGGAGCATCCGAGATTAAAGAGGCTGATGTAAACTTGGCGACGCATGGAAAGAAATAGCCAAGTCGACTTTGTGACAAAAATAATATACACAAAGCAAACAAGAGATCTTTGAAGGAGGATTATCACAAATTGTTGGACATAGTTGCCAAATGTATCGACATCAAATTTGGCGACTTTGACCAATGTCAAAGGCGAAACCGATTGTGATGGCTGCAATCATCGAAGAAAAGAAGATAAATCGGGCTGAGTTTATCTCAGCAGACTCTGCCGAACGTGGGGAACAAGTCCTTCAAAGAAGATGGCACATTTGGAGGATCTCGGGATATGGCCTGGTGATTGGCCGGCTATTGGAGTTGAAAGGAGTCCCTCTTAGACATGGGAAAGCTTTCCATGTTAACAAGAGGATGTTCGAGCTAACCTCTCCGGGCGCTCGTGCGAGCTTACGCCAAGAGAGCGACACTGATGAGGGGGAATCGGTGACCAAGAAGATACACTGCTTCCTCTCCGGCCAAGAAGAAAGTTGCCCTGCAGCTGCCAAGAAGATTCTTGCCCCTGCAAAGAAAGAAAACCAAACATGCTCCCGCCCCGCAGAGAGTCACCGCCCCAAAGAGCCGTGTCACCCCGCTCCCAGCTAGCCGGTCGAGAAGGACTCACAAATACCTTCTCCGATCGTCAAGAGGAGGAGAATCGACAAGCCAAGACGGCCGGCTCCTCGTAACCAAACACCAAGCACGGCCCCCCCGCCAAGACTACGAGGACACCGTCTCGAACCAGTAAATCCCTCGGTACAAACTAGAGACGAAGAAGACTTGTCAGCGCCCGAACAGAGAAACCACGGTGAGTCGATTACTCGGCCTAGCACAAATACTGGGAGACTACCGGAGAAGTAGAGTCTCCGGATGTAGTTGATGAAACAACCAAGTCTGCTGAAGGCGATCAGCAGAGGCAACCCAAAGATACAACATTTGTAGCTCACACAAGGTGAAGCACAAGAAGAACCGCCGAGCGGATAGTGATGTAATGATCCTATCTCCACCTTACCCGGACATCCAAAATCGTCTGCGTGAGTGGAGGAAATGGAAGTTGAGCAAGTCAAGGGAATAGTTCCAACGACACGAGTTCTTAGAAGAAGAAGAAGAGGAATCGCTAAATTTCCTTGGATTAACTCTTGTGCTCCCGGCTACGGATGAAGACAATCGCACGAGTAAATTCTGCAGATCTACAAGGACAAAGAGAGAGAGAAAAAAAGTGAAGAAGCCGAAGCATGTGAGAAGGCAAGCATCCGCCCTATCTATCTCGGCACTACGTAACACACACACCCTCTCCTTGATGTCTTCTCGTGATGCGGTGATGCGAGGAACAGGAGAATGTGCACGCTACGTAAGAGTTGCAAATGCAGCAAGCATTGCACGAATCAAGAATCCTTCACGAGCAAAGATTAATGGAGGGACCAGGAGAGTCCTCCGTAACACAAATTGAAATCGATCCTATGGGAGTGGTTCAAACAAATAGCCATCGTTGTTGCCGCTTACCACTTCCCCTGACTCACTCGAAGAAGGCAATAAGGGAGATGGCGATGAAACCGGGATAGTGGGGACCCCGGTCGAGCCAACCCCTATTGAAGGTGTGCTACCACCGCCCCAACGGCCGAGCAATCAATCGAAACAGCCGGGAGCTTGGAGACGAGTGACCCCATTCAAGTCACTCACCGGGTGCGCCCCGAGGGGGAAACTCCCTCCACCGCAGCAAGGTCGGAGGATGTGCAAATGACTCCACAAAGAATGCGGGAGGCGAAGTAGAGAAAATTCAAACGCAAGAAGAAGAACAGCAAGTTGCCATCAACGGCTCGCACGATTGAAACGTCTCACCGAGGTGCCAATTGCTCGAAGGCTAATGACGCTAGCGATGCGATCGAGGCACGGAAGGAATGTACCACGGGAGTTAACACTGGGGCGATGAAAGTGCAATCCATGGGGTTGAGACTCCAATGGATGCCATCGTAGAAGACCCTAAGACAGTGACATGCCGAAAGGGGGGACAAGGCCTCGCAGCCAGAGAGAGAGCTTTTGGAGGAAATGAAAGCCCACGGGAGGTTGAGACTTCCGGGGTAAAGCAAACAAGTAGAGAACATCTCTCCCGGTATCATCGACCCATCCGAGAAGGAGATCGGCGCACTTCATGATTCCAAGGACAACCCGATGTCACTTTTCTCGGGGATCGAAGGCGAAAAAAAAGCCGAGTCATCCCCATGACAAATCCAAAAGACTAAGTGTTAGGAATTTTATTGTTTAGATTTTGATGAATGCCATGTAAAACTTAGAATAGAAAGTTGGCTCCCCAATTCTTGTTGTAAATTGTATTGTAACAATTAGAGCTGGCCAAGGCCGAGTTAAGTCGCCTACGCCCAACATGCAAGAAGACAATCAAGACTGAAGGAAGACTCATTGCGAGACAGTGAGTATGGCAAGAAGAGTAGACAGAACTCTATCTTGGAGAAGCGGTGAGATGCGGTGAGTGGAGCACTAGCCAAGTCAACTCAAGAAAAGCCAAGTCTCAAGTTGAAGTGAAGTGATGAAGAGTCATCCAATGATTGGAAGTCGACTCTAAGTCACCGGGGGAAAGCAAGGAAATGCAATCAAGTCGAGATAATCGTAAAAGAACCGTTCAGTTGCCGTAAATCAAGAGATTTACTTAAACAAGTAATATCTCCATACCACCTTTCTCGGAGTGCTCCCGAAGCGTGCAAATGGAATGAACCAATGGAAAGCACTACACCGTGTCGAACTCACGAAAAGGTGAAAGAACAATTCATACGAGGAAATGGCAATTCCAAGAAGCGCAAGCCAACGACGCAAAGTGACTTTCAAAAATAAGCCTATCTCTTCAACGGGCAAATTTTTGAAAGTTCACTATAAAAGGCCGAGGAGTTTGTTTGAGATGAAGGATGAATGACACACACGTGAGATATACAAGCTTATCAAAAATCGAAACATTCTCAATCCTCAAGCCTACATTTCAAGTACATCAATCCAACATTACCTATGAAGGAAAGAGAACTTCAATCGTTGAAGAGGAAAAATCGAAAACAAGGGGTCTACATTCCGGGAAGGATTGTAGAAAGTTTCAAGGCTGAACCAAGTCTTAAGCTTTTGGAGGGCTTCGTGATCAAATCCAAAGTGCTTGAGCAAGTGAGTTGTAGTAGCAAAGGCAATGCTTGCCCCTGTGAAGAAGCCGAGTCGCACGAGAAGCCGGTGAGTGATCAAGGCGTCTCAGATCGAGTCCCAAAGGATCAAGTCGGCTGTTGTGATCAAGACTTGTATCCGGGACATTACCACTTTGTAAACCGATCATTACCTAGTGGATTCCTCCAGAGTTGGAGAAGAGAGGAGTAGAAGAATTACCCCATCTTCGAACCTCTATAAAAATTTTATTGTGTCATTTACATTTCAAAGATTTAAATTCCTCGCACTTTTAATCGCTTATATGTTGATAAATTTGCTATCCATTTGATAATTTATAAGTACCAAATCAAGTCGTAAAAACTTGCTTAATCAAACTTAAGGGTGTTAAGTCTTCCAATGAAAAACAAAACCACGCTTGAGTCAAATTATAGCCAACGGTGAGTTATCTTGTAATAATGCTCACCGAAAGTCGCTGAGAGATTAACTCTTGAGTGACTAATTCGACTTGTCCATCAAGGACACGCGGTGTGTAGAACTCAGAGATTTAAAAGGACTAAATCGAAAATTTGGTAAGGTTTATTCAACCCCCTTCTAAACCTTACACTTACACCCCTTGGGACCTACACTCAGTGCGGATGTTCCAAGCACGAGCAAGTTCGATCCCAAGACTACTCGTCAATCCTTTAATTTTGATGATGAGCCACCAATGGAAATCTCATCATCGTCCGATGACACTTCCGATAAGGCCGAGGACGATCTACTAAAATGGAGAAATTAGTTGAGACCAACGAAGTTGTTAAGATATTTGAGGCTCGGAAGACGGGTCTACTTCACAATGAGTAACCCACCAACAAGAGACCCGCTCGACTCCTCAAGTCGCAGCAGATCGATTCCCAAAAGAACTTCACGCGCACCGCTCATCATCGAACAGCATCCCGGTTGGCGGTGATGAATCTTTTGTAGAATCTTTCCCTTTCTCACCGGAGATACGAGAACTCCACGAAGAGTCGAAAACGAACAAGCACGCTATTACAAACCAGCTCCTGTTCTTCCATCGACACCATTGTTCCGGTGATTATGATTTCGATGTTGTATGGCCATCACCGCAATGAAGAATCACCGGTTGAAGTTCGAGAAGTGTTCAAGGCACTCTTTCCGAGGTTGAAAGGATGGAGAGGCATCAGCCTCTTTGGACATGCGATCGACAACAGAGATGCCACCCTTACGGTGATTTAAGAGGCATATGGGATTCGGATAAGGGAATGGTGGCAACAAAGAAGCAAACAATGCGTGTGGAACAGGTGAGATACTTCAGACAATTGTTCAACAAAGTTCTTTGGTGTGGAGAGTCGAAAATACCGATGCAAAGACAAAGCCGAGAGAACACATTGAGCATATGCATGAAGCTCACACTACCGAGATCAAGCCGCTGCGTGAGCAACATACAAATGATCTACAGCGTTTGGAAGAACACATGACAAGAAAATTGCCTTCTCATGCATTTGAGATGAAGCCGATTTGAGAATCCAACGCTACTCGACCAATTCGGCCGCATACAACGCAGCAGACTTGAAGCGAACTCAACCATCGAAGACTCGACTTCATGCTTGCCAAGATGTTCCCTGGGGTTCTCTATCCTTTGATGATACCAAAAAGGGGAAGAGGAATACCTTAAAGCAGAAGAAAATCAAGCCGAAAGAAAGGAGGAAGCGGTGAGAAGGGAAAATCACCGAGGAAGTCTTGAAACGAGAAGAAAGGAAAGCATGTTGAGGGGGAAGGATCAACGGATGTGACATTGATGATTGCACAAACCCCAACAAGGTCTGTCACGGTGACATTATAAGCAAAGCAAACTCGGGTGACTCGCCACTCCAACACTCTGTTGTATCTATGGGTCGAAAAGAGAAAATCAATTGAAGCAGGGATGAAGGAAGTGGAAGGAAGAATGGATGCCGGGGTGATGAACATCTTGAAAGAACACGGAGGCATTCCAAGAGATAGAGACACCTATGCCATCTCGGATGTCGGGACAGAGCCACGATCGGTCGATGAATTTAAAACGCCGAGTCCGAGGGATACTTTGCAAATATGTCTATGGCTCAAGCTTGGGACTCAGATCGGGAAAAGGGTCTCACATTATGTGAAGAAGCCGACACAAAGCAGACAACCTAGCCACTCACTGCCACTACCGGTCCGGTCACTCACCGGAAAAGAAGAAAGAGCCCAAAGATACGCCCCAGGTAGAGGAAGAAGCGAGAGTGGAGGAAGAAGCTTGACTCCAGGGCCTCGCCCAAGAATATTGAATACGTAGATCCGGGAAGAAATGAGGGATCTTGGTGGGCTTGACCAAGTGGCAAATTTGAAAGTGGCTAAAACCAACGCCGAGTATGCAAAAAGAATAGAAGAAGAAAACAAGAGACAAACTCGGCTATGGCGGGAGAGACAGGAAAGAATAAGAAAAGATGAAGCCGCCAGAAAGCATATGAGAAGAAAAAAAGAAAGGCAATGACGACGAGAAAAAGAGAAGAAGAGAAGAAGATGAACAAGAAGAAAGAAGGAGAGAAAAAGGAGATGAAGTGTTGTTTGTCAACCCTTCGTGTATTTTATTATGTAAATACATACAATGTAAGTCTTCGTAATAAAGGTATAAATTCTTTGATTTTTGTGAAGACAAATATATGCTCGATACACCTTGATTGTGTTAAGGAACAAGAATGATATGATCAATAAAAAGAATTGATTCTCGCGCATACATTCTATGTCAATACACTATCGTATGTATCATTCTTTGTTTGCATCTTTGAATGATTTAAGTTTTGGCATCATCAAAAAGGGGGAAATTGTTAGGAATTTTATTGTTTAGATTTTGATGAATGCTATGTAAAACTTAGAATAGAAAGTTGGCACCCCAATTCTTGCTTTAAAATGTATTGTAACAATTAAAGCCGCCAAGCCCGAGTTAAGTCGCCTACGCCCTAACATGCAAGAAGACACCAAGACCGGAAGGAAGACCTTGGCCGTGAAACAAATTTGAATGTGGCAAAGAAGAGTAGACGGGAACTCTATCAAGAAGCGGTGAGTTGTACTGAGTGGAGCATCACCAAGTCAACTCAAGAAAAGCCAAGTCTCAAGTTGAAGTGACAGAAGAGCCATCCAATGATTGGAAGTCGACTCTAAGTCACCTGGGGGAAAGCAAGGAAATGCGTCAAGTCGAGATAATCGAAAAGAACCGTTGTACGTAAATCAAGAGATTTACTTAAACAAGTAATATCTCCATACCACCTTTCTTGGAGTGCTCGGTCCCCCAAGCGTGCAAAAGGAATGAACCAATGGGAAGCACTACACCGTGTCGAACTCAAAAGGTGAAAGAACAATTCATACGAGGAAATGGCAATTCCAAGAATCGCAAGCCAACGATCGCAAAGTGACTTTCAAAAATAAGCCTATCTCTTCAACGGGCAAATTTTTGAAAGTTCACTATAAAAGGCCGAGGAGTTTGTTTGACATACATGAATGACACACACGTGAGATATACAAGCTTATTAAAATCGAAACATTCTCAATCCTCGTTTCTACATTTCAAGTACATCAATCCAACACTTACCCGTGAAGGAGAGAGAACTTCAATCGGTTGAAGAGGAAAATCTGAAAACAAGGGGTCTACATTCCGGGAAGGATTGTAGAAAGGTTCAAGGTTGAACCAAGTCTTAAGCTTTTGGAGGGCTTCGTGATCAAATCCAAAGAGCTTAAGCAAGTGAGTCAGTAGTAGTAGCAAGGCAAAATGCCTGTGAAGAAGCCGAGACGCAGAAGCCACCGAGTGATCAAGGCGTCTCATCGAGTCCCACAGATCAAGTCGGTTGTTGTGATCAAGACTTGTATCCGGATTGCTACCACTTTGTAAACCGATCATTACCTAGTGGATTCCTCCAGGATTTGGAGAAGAGAGGAGTAGAAGAATTACCCCATCTTCGAACCTCTATAAAAACTTTCTTTGTGTCATTTACATTTCAAAGATTTAAATTCCTCGCACTTTTAACTCGCTTATATCTCACGATAAATTTGCTATCCATTTGATAAAATTATAAGTACTAAATCAAGCTCTAAAATCTTGCTTAATCAAACATAAGGGTATTAAGTCTTCCAATGAAAATAAAACCACAGTTGAGTTAAATTATAGCCAACAAATGAGTTACTCCATCAACAAAATTTGAAATCATTGAGAGATTAACTCTCGAAAGTGACTAATTTGATTTGTCCATCAAGGACACACTGTGTGTAGAATCAACTCGTAGATTTAAAAGGACTAAATCGAAAATTTGGCAAGGTTTATTCAACCCCCCTTCTAAACCTTACACTTACACCCCTTGGGACCTACGAGTTTTATCAAAACAAAATATAATCCTTTACAAATCTAGGATAAAACAAGCTATGTCAAATAATGCCTTTCAAAAAGTCAAAACATCTCTTAATGGCACTTGTGTGAAATACAAGCACATAGGCATATGAGACAAATATATCGAGTCTATAAGATGAAAAACAATAGTGAGCGTACCTCGATAGTTCATGCACAATATGGCATAGATAGCCTTTGGTGAAGATATATATATATATCCTACACAATTCTTAACAATTCTAGCACAAAACATAATGATACAAGTGTAGTTAAAGCAAAGAGATATCACAAATAAGCTTATGTCATAAACATCCATAAGAGATGATAAAACACTTTTAGTCTTAGCAAATGCACAAGAGTTTTAAAAACATCATGCAATGTCTTCTTTTTCAAAGAATTTTAGAAACACAAATATATATTGAAGACCTTAATTTTTAAAAAATATTTGAAAACTCATTTTACAATAAAAATACAAATAAAAACATGCATAATAACAAAATAAAATGCATATTAAATAGGGAGATATGATTTACTAATTACGCCATTTCCATGGGTTGTGCCGTTCCCATTGTTGATGGTATCTTCCCTTTTGAAAATCATCTTGTTGATGATAGCTTCTCCAATTGCTGCATTTCCAAGGATTATGTCATTCCCATTGTTGATAATGCCTTTCTCTTGGAAATTCATTTTGGTGATGTCTTCTCCTTTGATTAAATGAGATGGTCATTTGATGTCTTCTTGGTGGTATGTATTTTCCTCTATTATTATTCACGGTACCTAATATGACATTATTTTGTGGTACCCTCAAGTGTTTGGGTCCTTTGGAATTAGCTTTGAGACTTTTAGGTCTCCAATAATAATTAGAGCTATTTCTAGCCCGACAAGTATTAACCGTGTGACCCGTTTTACCACAATAAAAACAAGTAGTAATTTTGGGAGCATAATGACCAACATGCATAGAGACTTGATTTCTTTTCACATAATTAACAACACTAGGCTTATCATCAAGTCCTTGTTTCAAATTATCACAACTATGAACATCAACAATACCGGTCATTTTATCGGTACTCAAGTTGGATTTTGATAAATCATTTTTCATGTAGTTAACATCCTTAACAAGAGTACTATTTTCTTTTTCAAGGTTTCTAGCCTTGTCAAGTGTGGTGGTGTGATCACATGAAAGTGATTCATAAGAGGAAAATAAATTATCTTTATCAATTTTTAAAATATTGAATTCCTTTTTCAAATTTTTGTATTTAACAAGTAAACTTTGGAATTCATTTTGAAGCTCATCAAAATCATTTTGCAAATCCCTATAATCATCTTGTAATACATTATCATAAGAAGTAGAGGGTTTAGAACTTACCTCATTTTCTTCTTCAAAGCCCATAAGAAATCGTTCGTTATCATCGACGTCGGAAGTTGTAGGAAGCTCATCCCATGTTGGATTTGTATCCATTTGAGAAGTAAATGCTTTTGAGTGGCTCCTTTCATTTGAATATACTTCATGAGCCGATTTAATTCCTACAATATGATCATATTCCAAAATGGTAAGTGAACAATAAATAACATTAAGAGCTTTACCATTTAAAGAGATGATTTTCTTCTCTTCATCATTGAGCTCCTTGAGGACTTTGGAGGTGTGTGGTGTATCTTTTATCGGAATGGATTCTTCATTGATGATGGTGTTCCAAATATCGAACCCGCAACTTTGTAAATTACATTCCATTCTTTCTTTCCAAAAAGCATAATTTTTGGAGTCGAATAGTGGTGGCTTGGTGGTGGAGGCGCCGGTAATGTAAACTTCGTTCGTAGCCGATGATCCTTCCTCTTTACTCGCGATGTGGAACGAGCTTGCCAAAGAGTTTGGCTCTGATACCACTTGTAAGTCCAAGCGGCTACGATAATCTAGAGGGGGGTGAATAGATTATCTCCATCTTTTCGATTATGCCCTCTTTTTAAACACAAATATGCCAAGACAATAATAAAGGTGCGGGAAGTAAACAACACGCGTCGATTTAAAGAGGTTCAAATAACCTAGGGCCTAATCCTCTACCACCCCAGTATATCTGGGATGGATTTCAAAAAGAAAAAGAATTTTATTAATTACCACAATTAATACAAATTCAACTTACAACACCTTGAAGAGCACCACACTCTTCTTCAACACCACCTTTGGAGATTACCACAATCTCCCTTTGAAGATTACCACAATCTTCCTTCAACGGCACCTTGTGAAGATTACCACAATCTTCAACCTTGAAGAATACCAAATTCTTCAACACCTCAATAAGAACACCACAATCTTCTTGCACCTATCACCTAGATCATCCAAGTGTGTTCTTACCACACGAACACTCACAAAGATATCTTGTGTTTGAATGATAACCAAAAATCAAGATTACAACTCAATAATGAATATTACAATTTGAGTGCAAAGTGTACTCAAGAAATAAAGCCTGGACCTCAAGATGTGAAAGTGGAATACTTAGGCTATAAGTACAACAAGAGTGTTGAATATGAAAGCTTGGAAATTTGCAGATTTCTTGTTGTGTATTTGCTTGTGTTGTTGTATATTGTGTCTTCAATTCATCCTCTATTTATAGGGAAGCTTCACCAACATAGGCTCCTCTATCTTCACTTTTGTCTACAAAAAGAAGATCACAAGATGTAGAAATATTGTTCAAAAATGATAAGCAAATCTTGCTGTCACAGATTGCAATGGTTGGAATTTTGCTGTCAAAATATTATACAGCGCGACCGGTCGCCCTATAGAAAATTTCGAACGTTGGAGAAGAAATAGTGCGATCCAGGTAGGGGTTGCAGGGGGGTGCGACCGGTCGGAGGGGGGTTCGACCGGTCGCCCAGGGGTGCGACCGGTTGGCCCTCCCCTGGACCGGTCCCTCTGCTCCATCTTTCAAGTCCGTAAGTTCTGTTTCGTGTTTTCTTATCTTCAGGTACAGGTCGACCATTTGGGCGACCGGTCGACCTCCCTTTGAAGTGTTGTCCGATTTTTTTCTCAAAAATAAACTTCAAGAAATACTCCAAAAAATTAGTAAAAACATTTTAAATCATTTGGGAGTATTTTGGACAACATTCATAAACATTGTTTTGGTATAAAAACACATTTAAACATAATCATCAAAATCTTGATAAAAACATTTATCTAACAACTCTTCACTAACATGTCATCAACGTACACTTCCATATTCCGCCCGAACTGGTTTTGGAACATCTTATCTAGCAACCTCTGGTAAGTTGCCCCCGTATTTTTCAAACCGAAGGGCATAACGACATAACAAAAGGTGCCAAAAGAAGTAATAAAACTTACCCGCTTCTGGTCTTCCTCTGCTAACTTGATCTGGTGGTACCCCTGCGAAGCATCCATCATGCTAAGTAATTCGCATCCCGAAGTTGAGTCAACCAGCTGATCTATCTGTGGCAATGGGTAATAGTCCTTCGGACAAGCTTTATTCAAATCTCGGAAATCCACACACATCCTCCAATCGTCCAGATTTTTGGGAACTAGTACGGCATTGGATAACCACTCTGGAAACTGTATTTCACGAACATGCCCAGCCTCCAACAATTTATCTACTTCCGCACGCACAATCGCATCCTTCTTGGGGCCGAAATTCCTCTTCTTCTCCTTCACAGGTCGGTATGAGGGATTTATGTTCAACATGTACTCAACTATGCTAGGATCAATACCCACCAATTCCTTGGTCGACCATGCGAACACATCTACATTCCTCCTAAGAAACTCGATCAGCTCCTCCTTCAAGTCTTCCCTAAGGCGACTCCCGATCTGGGCGACCTTACTAGGGTCACCCGGAACCAATTCTATTATCAACAACTCCTCATTCGGCATGACATGCTCCACCATATCCTCATCTAACTTGATGCGCTTCTCCTTGCCCTTGCCATCATCATGAGCTGCTCCCCTTTCTGCCATCTGAAGACTCTTTGCGTACAACTTCCTTGCCATATACTGATCCCCTTCAACCTCTCCAACCTGGTCATCCACTGGGAATTTGATCTTCAAGTGATATACTGACACAACCGCTTGAAAAAGATTGAGGAAAGGTCTCCCAATCATCACATTGTACGACGATGGTGCATCAACCACCAGAAATCGCACCATCCTAGTCTTCATGTATGGTTCTTTACCCAAAGAGACGGGTAACGTAACCATCCCCAATGGCTGAATCGAGCCCCCCACAAAACCGACTAGAGACGTATCCACCATCTCCAATTCCACTTGAAAATCCATCTGTCTATAGCATTCAAAGAATAGTATGTCAGCAGAGCTACCTGTATCCACAAAGACTCTCTGAACATCGTAATTCGCTATGGTCGTCGTGATAACGAGGGCATCGCTATGAGGGGTTGCAATGCCCCGGCTATCCTTCTGCCCAAACTAAATATTTGGCCCCACAGACATCTGTTCCACCCTCATCCGTTCTTGAGCATACTCAGCAGCAGCGGCTCTCACATGGCTCTCCTTGGCCCGTCGCGAGTCTCCGCCAGACGGACCACCTATAACCATCTGAATCACCCCCTTTCGCGGTGGCGGTGGAGGGAGATCCCGCTCCTCATCTGCCTTCTTCTCAGGCTCCTACCTCTGCTGGTAATTATTGTGACCCTTCCGATAATTACCCTTAGACCTCCTCTTATCCACATACACAAATTCCTTCAGATGACCCGCCTGGATCAGTCTCTCTATCTCATCCTTCAAGTGGGTACACTGATCCGTGGTATGCCCGTACTCATTGTGGAACCTGCAAAACTCTTTGCACTTCTTCTTCCTTAGCGTCTCAGCATAAGTTTTGGCCACCTCAAATCTGGATGGCGCTCAATCGCAATAAAGACATCCCCCTGGGGAGCTACCAGGGGTGTATATGTTTCATACCTAGGCCTCTCTCCCATCAGATCAGATTTAGGGAGGTTAGGCTTCTTACTGGGAGCTCTTTCATCTCTTTCCTCTTTCCTCTCTTTCCTCTTTCCTCTCCTTTCTCTTACTCCCTTCTTCACGCTTCATCTTCCAGGCCTTCTCCAGATTAATGTACTTTTCAGCCCTTGCTAGGAGCTCATCAAATGTGCGTGCCGGTTCTATCACCAGAGATTCAAAGAAATCCCCATCATTCAGACCTTGGGCCAAAGCATTAGCCAAGATATCCTGGGTCGCTGAAGGCACCTCCAACTTCGCCTCCATAAACCTCTGAATATAGCTCCTCAAGCCTTCATCATCTCTTTGCTTAATGCTGAACAAAGTCAGCGGTGTTTTCTGGTACCTCCTGTAGCTGGTAAATTGGTGCAAGAACATAGAGTTGAATTCATCAAAACTCCTGATCAGATTCGGCAACAACTAACTAAACCATTGTTGGGCTGACTTAGTCAATGTAGTCGGAAACACCCGACACATCACTCCATCAGAGAACCTATGGAGCATTGCGGCATTCTCAAAACGGCACAAGGGATCCCAATGATCAGTGGTGCCATCATACTCAAAGTTCAGCGCACGATACGAGGGGGGAGTTCATCAGCCATAATCTCCGCTGAGAAAGGGGTTCCCCTCCTCGATCGCCCGGAGCCACCTCCAGACACCTTCTTCTTCAACTCTCTCATCTCCCTATGCAGATCATCCATCCTCTCACTCCAGTCCGGATCCGTCTCCGTGGTCGTTTAAGTAAAGGCCGCGGAGGCGGTCTCCTCCTCCAACACCAGTGCCCTTCGACCCCGCTCTCCCCCAGCCGGGGGAGGCCTCATCTCATGCCCAGGTCCGGCCTGCGCCGCCGCAGCAGGCTGAACCACTTCTCGCATCCGACTATCCACGACCTCTTCCACAGCTGCCTTGATGTAGGAGGCCATCTGCTGGAAGAAACCAGGTCCCAAGCCATTCACTCCCATCATGGGATCAGTAACTCCGGCCACCCCTTGCGGAGGGCAACCAACTCCCATACCAGGTGCAAGCGGCGGACGTTCGCGCTCCCCGGTCACCACTTCCGGCGTCTCAATCGGAACCTCATCCAGATCATTCTCCAAATTCCTTCGTACATCCTCCATAGCTACCTTGAACTCACGTCTTAAAACTCAAGTTTCCCACAGACGACGCCAATTGGTCGGTATTGAAATGCCACTGCCCAATAATCAACGCTCCGCCACACGATTGACCTGAGAACCTGCAACACAACTGTTAGAAGGGGGGCCTGAAGGATTTTCGGCGTACCCACTCCGACGCTCAAGCCAGTATCGATTTTAGAGAGAAGAAATATCAAAAGTATGATAAAGTGTATTCAGAGTCTAACTAGCGGCGTACCTTACTTGTGCCCCTTTTATAGGTTTCGGAATTAGGGTTACGTAGGAATCAAGCCATACTAAAACCCTAATTAACACACAGGCCTAGGTTAATCACTCGTATTGGGCCGTAAGACTACCAGGCCCAACAGGTCGGTAGGCCCTTAAGTTGGCCCAATCAGGGGTCCAGGCCCAACAGGTCGGTAGGCCCTTAAGTTGGCCCAATCAGGGGTCCAGGCCCAACAGGTCGGTAGGCCCCTAAGTTGGCCCAATCAGGGTCCAGGTTGGTCGGTAGGCCCCTAAGTTGGCCCAATCGGTGATCCAGCCAATAGGTCGGTAGGCCCCTAAGTTGGCCCAATCAGGGGTCTAGGCCCAACAGGTCGGTAGGCCCTTAAGTAGGCCCAATCAGGGGTCCAGGCCCAACAGGTCGGTAGACCCTTAAGTTGGCCCAATCAGGGGTCCAGGCCCAACAGGTCGGCTCGTCCATCATAGATCGGTCCAGTGCCAACAGGTCGGTCCAGTAGGGCCACCCTTGGTCCAGGTCTTTCATTGAGCCCCAAAGATAGGTCGACCTAAATAGGCCCCCATCAATGATTGTGTATGTGCGTGGGTTGTGTTGTGTGTGTAGCGTTTTGAGGTTGTGTTCGCGTGTGTGCGTCTGTGTGTGTGTGATCGTGTGGGTCTGGTTTTGTGTGTATGTGTGTCTGCATATGTGTGCGTGGAATGTGTTGTGTGTGGGTTTGTGTGCGACTGTGTGATTGTAGCCTGTAGGTGCTTGCTTGTGTGTGTTATTAAATTAACCACTTAACTATATATTTTACTAAATAAATGATTATTTATATATTATATGATTATTTTTTATAAGGCATGAATTTATATTTGTGTACTTCTTGTTCTATATAATTATATTTGATTATATATATTATATGATTAATATTATTTGGAAGATAATATACTTTATAATTAATTTTTATTAGGCCGGTTGAACCCCTTACCGGTAGTAACACCGATTTGTTTACCGGTCCGATTTTCAAAACATTGATATGAGGCATAAACTGAGGCATAACACCATAATAAGTCGAACTAGAGAAATGAGGAGAGGAGATTGCAACAATATGTGGCTGAGCTGATTTAAATTTCAACCCTTAAAAGTTGGAACCAAATCATTTGAAACACTTGGAGGCTAAATATAGCGTCCTTTGTAGCTTACTTGATTTTAATAAGAAAAATAAGCAATTAAAATAAAAATACTTTAAAAAATACTTAAAGTTACGAAAAAATAAAAATTTTACTTCGTTCAAAATGTTTATAGTGGAAATAAATACTAATAAGTGAAACACTTGCTAACCGAGAAACATTTATAATGAAATGAAAGTGACGTTCAACATCCTAATGAGGAATTAAATTCAAACTTTGGAAATAAAGGACATAAAAATCATGAAAGACGCGGATTTCCGGGTCACTCTACCTTATAACCATCTCCTTTCTCTTTTGGGTTCTAATATGAAAACATTTAAACAGGTGAAATAAGCTTAAAAGAAGCTCAACAAATAATCTCATGCATGAATGCATCTCTAATGAGACCCATCCATACCATTAGAAAACCTTGGAGAGACAGTGGAGCTAGCAGTAGACATATGAGGCATAAACTAAGGCATAACACCATAGTAATGGGAACTAGAGAAACGAAAAGAAGAGAATGCATCAATATGTGCGTGAGCTGAGTTAAAATTCACCCCCTGAAAGTTGGAATCAAGTCGATTTAAACACTTAGAGGCAATGTGTTTTGATTTTGCTTAGAGGCAATGCGTTTTGATTTTCCATAAATCTGACATTTAGTTCTATTTCTTTTATACCTGCCTCTGCCTCTCCCCTTAAAGAAAGCACCTCTGGGTGTAAAATTTTTGGATCCTCTTTTTGACGAACCATTGAACATGACGTGTGTAGAAGGGGACTATAAAGAAACATCTACATAAGGCATATCAGACTGAGACAATTGTTGAAGCCTAATCATGAGTTTGGAAGACAAACTGAGCATCTTGTAAAAAATAAAAAATAATATCATCAGCTTTAGAGCTTAGATTAACAATGACATCCTCACACTCACTACCATAGCCAGCCAAAATATAGGAAATCAAATCATAATCTTTAATTATTTTTAGAGCAACGTGCAAGTTATCTACAATACCTCGCATCTTTAAAAAATATTCCTGAATAGTCAAATCACATTTCTTTGTCCTAAGTAACAGATTTTGAAAATGCAACACACAAACTTTAGATTGAGTATGAAATAGAGTTTCTACGACTCATGAGGATACGTCATCTATATTTATAAAAGGGAATTCTAACCATACGCTAACAACTTTGTAACTATCTTCACAGTACAAACTGTCATCTGTTAACTAACAGTTTTAACAACCAAATAACTTCAGATATATTCAACACTCATACTATAGTTGAGTTCAATAACAAGTTTGGAAAATATGATTGTGATGTGTGATTATTTTAGTAGGATAATATTGTGTTTGATGATAAAGTTAGATAAACTTTCAAAATATCAAATTACCTCAAATGAAAAATAGAAAAGTAATGTTACCCATGTAAATGATGGATAAATTCGTCAATGACTGTTCACTGGAGAATTGCAGTTGGGTCGTATTATATATTGCACCCTCATGGCCTGGACTAGTCATCAGCCAAGAGTGTGACAAAAATTGAGTCGGGATTAGTATGATGGGTTTCAATCTAAGATTTTAAACAATTAATAAACCTGTACTAAATAATTTATCATGGCCAATCATATTTCTCAAACGAGTTCTTTTCAGTTTTGAATGCCAAAGGATGGGTTTTTTAACAGATTATTGCAAATTTTTTACGAGTTACACAAATGAACCAGAAAAAAACGGCTTCAAGGTGGCCGATTTTATTTAAAATCATTCAACTTCTTGTCATTTTTATTATTTCATTTGTTTCTCTTTTTTTGACAAAAAACGTTGAGTTGGTGACCGATTTTAAATGATATTACAGGTTTTTCAGAAGTTAATCGTTTGATCATAAATTTCTGCAAATTTGTTTTCACTGTTTCCTCAGACAAAATAGCTGGGTTTTTTTATATTTAAAACTTAATAAATTTGGCCAAGGCTTGGCCGACTTCTACCAGAATTTTTTTAATTTAAAATTTAATAAAGTTGGCCAAGGTCTGGCCAACTTTCAGCAAAACAAATTATTTAAAAAATACAATAGTCGGTGAGTGTTACGGTGTACAGATTCACATGTGCTTCTACAGGCAAGCTTTTAAAATTCACGGGCATAATAGTTTACCCTCACTTCAATTATAAAGAGAACAATATTTCTCTTCTTTCTCCCTCAGTTACATACAGAAGCAAAGTTGTTTTCTCTCCCGCCCTCTGTCGGCCAAGCAGCATGAAAAGTCGAGTTTGTTTTTTAGTTCGTCAATTTCTATTTTGTTTTATTTGTAGATTTAATACCCGCATTAGATTAAATTGGGGATAAAAAATTAGAGCTAAACTGGTGTTAGATTATAACTAACTAGTGTATTGACCTGTGCGATGCACGGTGAGTGTTATGTTAAATAATATGATATGTGAATCATATGTTGTCTGTTTATTAAATTGTATAATTTGAACGGGTATACAAAACAATTATAAACAGCCCAAAAAAATAACAACAATTTGAAAAGAATTTTTCAAATTAAAACACTACTCGTACATATTACAAATTTTGGAATACTTCTTTATACACTACGTTCATCGTTTGTTTATTGTTTGATTCGTCCTCGCCATAGACTAGTATTTCAAACCTTACGATTCATAACTTGGGAAACATCAACGTATAGCTGGCCATGACTAAATAATGGATTCTTCAAGTACAACCTGACATTGGAGAGAGATTGTCCTTGGCTCTTGTTTATAGTCATCGCATAAGATACAATGAGAGAAAACTGTCTACGTTGAAACTTGAAGGGGATTCTAAAATCCGACGGTGTCAATGTCATTCGCGGAATCAAAACGTTATTACCTGCATTGGTTCCAATGAGAATTTTAGCTTCAAGAACATGCTTGGCAAGCCTAGTAATCACTAGTCTAGTGCCGTTACACAATCCATTGGAACGGTCCATCTTTTCGATTATGCCCTCTTTTTCGAACCGAATGCTCAAAGACAAGAATAAAGGTGCGGAATGTAAACAACACGCATCGATTTATAGAGCTTCACCCCACCTAGGGACTACGTGCTCTACCACCCCAGTATATTCGGGATGGATTTCAAAAAGAAAAAGAATTTTATTAATTACCAAAATTAATACAAATTCAACTTACAACACCTTGAAGATAATCACACTCTTCTTCAACACCACCTTTGGAGATTACCACAATCTCCCTTTGAATATTACCACAATCTTCCTTTAACGGCACCTTTGAAGATCACCACAATCTTCAATCTTGAAGAATACCAAATTCTTCAACACCTCAAGAGCACCACACTCTTGAAACACCTATCACCTAGATCACCCAAGTGTATTCTTACCACAAGAATACTCACAAGGATGTCTTGTGTTGAATATTGATCAAAAATCAAGATTACAACTCAATAATGAATATTACAATATGAGTGCAAAGTGTAATCAAAAATAGCCTAGACCTCAAGGATGTGAAAGTGATAAGCTAGGCAAAATTACAACAAGAATAATAACTATGAAGAACAAGTGTTTGCTTGAAGTGTATCTTGTTGTGTTGTATCTCAATTGTTGTCTTGGTTGCTCCAAATCTTCCTCTATTTATAGGAGATGATTGATCAAGCATAGGCTCCTCTTGGGGATTGAAAATCTACAGAAAAATACAATTAAAATTAAGAATATAGCTGTTAGAAATCAATCCCACAATTTAAGGAAAAAATGTCTGTTGTCAAACGGTCAGAAATTTGTCATCAAAAGATAGGCGACGGTCGCACGTAAATAGATGTTTGAAGAAACACAGAAAAATAACACAGGCGGCCGGTCGGCGTAGACCTCGACCGGTCGACCTCATCCCCAACCGGTCCCCCTCAATGATTTTACAAGAAAACAAGTTCTGTTTCAATATAAATGCCCAAGTACCGGTCGACATGGGTGTCGACCGGTCGACCTGGTCATTTTCTCCTCCGTCTCATTTTCTGTTCCAAAATTCATCTTCAGGTACGGGTTGCCCTCTATGGCGACCGGTTGACCTCGAGACAGAAATGTTGTCCAATTTTATCTAAAATAAAACTTGAAGAAATACTTCGGAAAATATTAAAACCATTTTAAATCATTTAGAAGTATTTGGACAACAATTAAAAACATTGTTTTGGTGTAAAAATAAAATCATCAAAATTAAGAAAAAAACATGTATCAAACACATATTTCTCAAGAGCATAACTAGAGTCCCGACCTTCAAATGTAACTCATGATTAGGAACCCAGAACATTTTATCCCATTCAAAAATTCGGGAGTGTGCAGATCATGCAGGAAGTCAACATTAGCATCTGATTTACATGTGATGTCGGAAATCAAATACGTATGGCCCTCCGATGAGTTTAAAGACATCATATATTGATTTATAGATTCAACAACATTGAGGGTAGGAGCTAGTATAGCCCGTTCTTTCAAGTACGTTAGATCATCAATGGCGTCTTTAAACATTGTATAAGTACTTTCTACAATAGTTGCAATCGGATCACATGCAGATTCAAGCAAAATATCTTCAAGTATATCAATGATGGCACAACCATAATTTGAGCCTCCGATTGTTCCATCACCAATGTTTGCGATCCATTCATAGATTTCGGCCAAATCTTTATAATCATTGGAATCACCAAGGTTCTGAAGACGCATGTTCTTAGTCAGTTTAAGGACAGTGCAATCTTTCCATAAATACGACACGTTAATGGATGCATTAACAATATCTTGCGGAGTTCCCTTGGGAATAACCGGCAAGATCTGTCTAAAATCCCCATCAAAGATAACAATTGTCCCTCCAAAAGGTTTATGTTCCAACATTGGGTTGATGAGTTTCAAAAGAGCTCGTAAAATCTCATCTAATGCCTGAAAGCAATACTTGTGCATCATCGGTGCCTCATCCCAAATTAAAAGTTTAGAACGAATGATAAGCTCAGCAAGTGGACTCCCTTGTTTGATATTGCAAGTTGAGTCCTCATTTGGGTTCAATGGAATAACAAATCGCGAATGTGCAGTCCTCCCACCAGGCAAGAGAAGGGAAGCTACACCGCTAGACGCAACATTCAGCACAATTTCTCATTTCGACCTCAATCCTGAAGATAAAGCTTTCCACAAAATTTTTTTTCCTGTTCCTCCATATCCGTAGACAAAGAACATCCCACCTTTATTTATCGTTGAGTAAACATTATGTTGTTCATCGTTAAGTTTGGAGATGAGGTTTTTGTTCTCTTGCAACAGAACATCACGATCATACCGCAACTCATCATATATAAGTCTGTTTTGGTTGCTCTGAATAGTGTCAGCATCCGGAAATGGCATTGAGCAAAAATCGCGTAGACTCCTACCTAGACTTCGCAATAATTTCTCAATTTCCAAAAACGTAAGATTCTTAATTTCGTTCTCACTCAATACCAAATATGTTGCACAAGATCATACTAATAATAATAAAAAAACATTTAAAAAAATATAAAAGGTTTTAGTATGTAACATAATTTTTTGTAAATAATACCTTGATGTTGTAGGAGACGTCGATATTTGTATAAAATATCATCAGAAAGAAACTCCCAACATTTCTCCCAGGCATGTTCTGGTCAGCTCAAAGAGTCCGATGAAAGCAAGGATGCAAACCAACTTCTAAGATTCTCCGCGAAAGCCCAAGATTGCTTCATCGATGGCATCAATATATTCTTTATCGTCTTCTAACAATCCGAGAGCATAGCAAGCCTCTCGATATGAAGCATGTTGAACACCGTTGACCTTCTTGTAGTCGTCATTACACATTGCTCCACGAACAACATTGATAAGACACCTCAAAAAGTACATATCACCAGATCAAGGGGGAACATAAAATACTCGTCCTATTGATTTTCCAATTTGTCTGGGCATCCACTTTCTGAGATTCGATTTCCACGTGAATTTTGTGGGAGCTTCAGCGTATGCTAGCTCCCTCGCCTCAGGATATATTTTATTCGCTTACATCCATGCTAAAAACATACTTTCTTTTACCGAAGCTTTCTTAAGAATGTCATCTATTCTTTCAAAATCTGAAAAAATAATGTTTTGTTCATCCCGAAGATGAAAACTTAACGTTCAACATGTGGATATTTATATTGAATTATGAATCCCAGTAGTCTCCATGTAGCCTCACATGAAGAAACATACCTACAATCGTAATACATGCTCACCTCGTCAACCATTTTTCCAGATTCCTCATCATTGCTACTCGTATAGAACGACACCGTCACACAATCATGTCCTTTATTGACATACTTGAACAAATATTTTATCGATCTGGATTGGTTACACCATTCTACATTAATGTGAGCTCCATACTTGAGCAACAAATGACGATTGTGTGGCACAACATATCTGTTGTCAAGGGGTACTCCATTTTTTTCCACTACCCTCTCATCATCTCTACGTCTATAACGTGGATAACCTTCATCATCAATAGTCATCACATCTACAAATTTTTTCGGAAAATGTTTAGTGCAAATACCATCAGCCATGCACGGAGAAGTTTTTCTAGCATCACTGCATGGACCATGTATCATATGGTCCTTCACTAGCGCATAATAAGATCGGTCTAAACTCTCATTTGGTATTTCAGCTGATATAATTCGATTGATATCATCTGCAATAGGATTCTTCTTTTCTTTCGCCCAAAATAGCAAAATATGGGCATGAGGCAAGCCACGCTTTTGAAATTCTGTTGTGTATACTACTGCAATATTAAAAAAAAGGCAATTTTTTTTACATATATTGAATCATATTGGAAGAATCAGACGCTTAAAATAAATTTCTAACCTGCCATGACTTCACCAAAGATTTTATTATGCCGAAGGTCTTTGATCAAGGAATCCAACTTCAGTTTAAACACCCTACACATAATATCAGGTCGGTCCTCAGGATTCAATTTCATTTCCTCAAGAAATCTTAGAATCTCTGGCCACTTCGGATTGCATGTGAATGTTATAAACAAATCTGGATATCCTGTTCATCGACATATAGCCATAGCATCCTGATAATTCTGAATCATATATCGAGCACCTCCCGTGAAGCTAGAAGGTAATATAATTCGTTTTCCCTGAGTACCAGGATTGATGTCTCCATGCAACAACGCGTCACTTAGACCTTATAAATGTCGCAATGCAACTTCTTCTGATGCAACCGTGCATACTTTAATCGTGCTGACTCAACCATTGTATAACCATCGATAATAAATTGCTGAAACAATCTTCTAGATGACAAAATTGTAGAAGGTTCATCTTCTCTATCGTGTAGGCGATACGCGAAAAACTCTCTCACACTAACAATTTTTCTGCCTCCTGGAATCTTTTTTTTTTAGATTAGAAAACAATATGTCTTCTCTGAAACCATCTTCACCGTACGGTAATAACAACGCATACTGTAAAGCCAAGTATGAAGCATTCAACTCATTTATCCATTTCAAACTACCCGATTTTGTTTCGACTAATATATATATCCCTGTCTCCTAATGCTTGATCAAAATCTCCAACAATCAGAGCAGCAACCGCAGAACTTGATGGCATATTGTATCTCCTAGCATCCGTACTTCTCTTACCGATTAGACGCAAACAGACATCAGGTTGACCACCTTCTAAAATCTTCTCCTTTGTCATTCTAAAAGTCTTAACTAATACATTATTTTCATCTAGCATTCTCTTTAAATCATTGACGATCGTTTCATGCAAATTATTATTTTCACTACCTTGAAAATAATATAGATATTAGGGACATATTACATAAACAATTAAAAACAAATATTGAGATTCACAAACAAACAAACCTGACAGAGTTTAATCGATTAGATATTTCATTGTCCGTGTCATAGATGTATAATTGTGGTGTTGCACCATTGGATGATAATAAACTTCCCATCAGTTGATAATTTTGTCTATGCAATCAAAAAACAGGAGAACCTCTACCTTTATTTATGTCGGTGTCAATCTTGCCCCCCATCGATGTGAAACAGAACATATTATTTCCATCTCCAAACAACAAATCTCGAAGTACAACAGGTGGTTCTTTGATGGGAGGAAGTTCAATTATACCATGACCACAACATAAAGAGTATCTGGGTTTGGATTTTGGATAGGAGACCAACCTTTCTTCAAACCAAAACACCGCGTTACAAAATTCACATTTGTATGTTGCATCTCCGATATCCCAATACTCTACAAAAAAGAAAAGACACAGATATTACACAAAGATATTAAGTTGAAAATTATTGCATTTAAAATTTCATCGTGAACTTGAATCCATAACATACATACCTTGTTTTTCAACTACAATGTCCAATTTGAAGAATAATGTGTGAAATCATTCTCAGTGCCATCAAATTTTGTTGTAACATTAGAAATGGGATCCATACACGTAGATTCCTCACATGTTAGATCAATTAATTTTGTCGAGTCCCAACCGATACTTGAAGACTCCCCTGTGCATTTTTTCTTTTTATTGTATGTTGAAATTCTTTTTGAAGACGATATCCTTGTAATTGTAAAACCAAATTACTAAAATAAATACACCTCAAATGAGTGTATGTAATTTTAAATATATAAATTATACAAAAATAATAAAAAATTTCAGAAACTTAATATACCATTTGTGATGTTAATAAATGCCATTTTTGGCATTGGATTAACAATGCTACTTGATGACCCTTGCAATTCAAATTGTTCGGATACATTTGTACCCGTCTTTAAAGATAGTAGACGTTTTCTAAGAAAACGAAAGAACATTATATTAGATTAATTTAAATAAAAAATTGCAAGAAATAAGAAATAAAATATATTATAAAATATATATTGGTAACAATAATAAATATTCAATATTTAATAATAACAAATAATTAAAATAAACAATTTTAAATAAAATGGAACGTACCATCCGTAATGATTTAATCGAGGATATAATTATTTGTATTAATATTTGTGCCGTAATGCAATGACTTTGAAAATCATTTAGTCTACATAAACTCGATTTACCTAATCGCATATCTATTCCTGGTGTGATTGAAGGATATGTATTTGTGATGTTAATAAGCGAATAGATTGATAATTGTCTTTTAGGCCCATTTTGCAAATCTTTTGATGCATCCATGCTAGAAATCGACAAATTTGAGCTTCTCATATTTTTTCGCATAGATGAAAACAAAATAAGCTCAAAAAATAATTAATGTGCTCACAATAGCATTAAAAATAATTCATATATATTTTCAATTATATAAATGAAATTAAAATAAATAAAAATAATTTTTTTTATTTTATATATTATTTAAACGAAAAAACAAAATATTAATTATATATTTATTTATTATCCAATATATTTATAAGTATATAATCAATTTTCATTTTTGTACAAATCATATCATTTTATTTTATTAACAATGGAAAATAAATATAATTAATAAGTAAAAAAATATTATTTTGGAAGCTAAATTTAATTTAGATACTATATTTTACAATTTATTTTAATAGGTAGTAGACGATATTTTTGAATTAAATTAATATTTTCCAATAATAATTTAATCACATTATTAGCAATATAATAAATTATGGATATGAAACAAGTATCAATTCATATATGTTGAGAAATTAATTTTTAGATTTTGATGAATGCCATGTAAAACTTAGAATAGAAAGTTGGCACCCCATTTTTGTTGTAAATTGCATTGTAATAGATAGGTGGGTCGAGCCCGGGTCAAGTCAACTATGCCTCGAACATGCAAGAAGACAATCGAGACTTGAAGGAAGACTCGCCGCGAGGCAACCGAGTGTGGCAAAGAAGAGAAGACAGAACTCGATTGAAGGTACAATCGAGATACAATCGAGTGAAGTATCGGTCAAGTCAACTCAAGACAGCCAAGTCTCAAGTTGAAGTGATGTAAGAGTCATCCATGATTGGAAGTCGACTCAAGTCACCTGGGGAAGTTAAGAAATGATCAAGTCGAGATAATCGAAAGAGATCCGTTACGTAAGTCAAGGAAATTACTTAAACAAGTAATACTTCCATATCGCCTTTCTTGAAGTGCTCGATCCCTAAGCGTGCAAAAGGAATAAACCAATGGGAAGCATCGCACCGTGTTTAACTCGAAAAGTTAAAGAATCATTCATACGAGGAAGTGGCAATTCCAAGGACTGCAACAAGACAAGCCAACGACCACAAGTGTCTTTTAAAAATAAGTTTATCTCTTCAACGGGCAAATTTTTGAAAGATCACTATAAAAGGCTGAGGAATCACTCTGAGAGAAGGTTACCTGAACCACGAACATTCAAGCTAACATTCGAACTGTAACCAAAAACATTCTCAAGTCATTCAAGATCAATCCTCAAGCCTACATTACGAAGGAAATCAATCCAACACTCACCTGTGAAGGAAAAACAACTTCAATCAGTTGAAGAGGCAGCTGCCCTATGAAGAAGCTGAGTGGTACGAGAAGCCAACTGTGTGACCAAGGCATCTCCAGACTGAGTCCCAAAGGATCAAATCAGCTGTGTGATCAAGACTTATATCTGGACTGTTAACCACTTTGTATACTGATCAATACTTAGTGGATTCCTCCAGGAGTTGGAGAAGAGAAGAGTAGAAGAATTACCCCATCTTCGAACTTCTATAAAAACTTATTGTGTCATTTACATTTCAGCACTTTAATTTCTGCATATTATTTTTATATCTGTTGATTAATTTGCTATCCAATTGATAATCAACCAAGTGTTAAAACCCAGTATTAAAACAAACTTAACCAAATTCAAGGGTGTTAAGTCTTCCAATGAAAATATATCACAATCGAGTTAAGTCTTTAGTCAAAACAATTTGAGTTATTCTATCAACAACTCAAATCCGAGTCTGCTGAGTGACTAACTCGTTGATTAACTAACTTAGTTGCCCATCAAGGACTCAATTTGTGAAGTATTAACTCTGAAAATTTTAAAAGGACTAAATCGAAAAGTTGGTAAGGTTTATTCAACCCCCCCTTCTAAACCTTACACTCACACCCCTTGGGACCTACAAGTGGTATCAGAGCGGTTGGTTCATTGAGCCTTCCGCACTGGTTACTGAACTAGATCTCCATATTTTTTAAAGTTTGTTTTAGTACTTAATCTTTCAAAAAAAAATTCAGCAAAGTTATTATCATGGAAGCAAATTTGACAAACATCCCTATGTTCACAATTGAAGAATTTGATGATTGGAAAATTCGTATGCATGCTCATCTATCAAAGATTACACGATGAGATGTGGATAGTGACGATGAAGATGGGCCACTTCAAATCTTAAAGTGAACACACATGCAAGAAGAGTCTGCTGAATTTGAAGGAGAAGAGAATGTTGCTCCTGCACAGCCGATGGTTGAAAACCAAGAGCTGAATGGACAAATGATGACAGAAACGATATAACTTGGACAATATGGCCAAGGACATTCTTTACAAAACTTTGGACAAAGCCATGTTCAACAAAGTCAAATCATGCAAAACGGCAAAAGAAATCGGGATTAAGCTAACCTTGATTTGCGAAGGCTCGAGCAAATCAAAGAAAATAAACTATCCGTTGTTGTACAAAAATTTGAAAACTTTAAGATGTTTGCGGGAGAAACCTGGATGTTGGATGCTCGGTTCACGTAAATTACCAATGAACTGTTTACACTTGGAAAGGAATATACACGAGAATGAAATGTGTATGAAGATTCTAAGAAGTCTCCCAACCGAGTGGGATATGAAAGTCATGGCTATGAGACATTCCATGGACCTATCGAAGACATCAAACCATGAGCTATTCTCGGATCTCAAAGCCTACGAATTTGAAATGAGAAGAAAAGACCAAGAGGAAACAATTTGACTCCAAAACAAATTTTATTCTAATTGTTAAAGATGGCAAAGAGCCGAGGTCAAAGAAGTCATTGACCAAGAAGAGATCGCACTGATGGTTAAAAGGTTTAACAAGTTCTTCAATAAGAATTACAAAAGAAGCAAAGGTGAATCCTCCAGAAGACACTCAGCTCCCTCCAAGTCAAGGGAAGAAAGACCACCCAAGAGAGCAGAGCATCAAAAGTTGAATATCAAAGAGTTGACAACCCAAGGATGGAAAGAACTGATCAAAAAGTTGAAAATTTATGCTGGAACTATAGGCAACCCGGTCACTATGCCATTGAATGCCCATATCATGTAGTCAACAAATACAGGAATGAAGAGGAAAGAAAAGTCTTCGGGGAAAGAAGACAGAAAAGAGAAAGGCAATTTTGGCCGCAGAGTCACTTGATCTGACCAAGTCAAAAAGACACAGCAGACTCGGAGAGTAGTGAAGCTGACTACTCAAGTGTCTCTGAAGAAGAAGCCTTGATCTGTCTAATGGCTAAAGAACAAAATCAACCTGACCAAGAAGATGAGGGACACTCTAACTCATCACACTCAGATACAAGTGATAGTGATTGTGACACACACACTTCATCACCTACTAATCTTTATGATTCATTAGGAAAAATGATGAAAGATTTTGAACATATTAAATCCTCACACACACTACTAAATGAGGAAAACAAACTACTCAAGAGCCAAAACTCACACGGTGGCTAAGGAGCCGAGTACTCTAAGTCAAATAGCCGATGAGAATAAAAGTCTAAAGGTGAAAATCTTAAGTTAATAGCAGAGATAGCCGCTTATAGAAAAGAGGGAGAATGAGCTCAAAAATGTGATAGCCTCATTCACTAAGGCATCCAAATCATTGGATGATCTTATTATGAGTCAAAGAGAATGTGGAGACAAGACAGCTTAGATTTAATTCCTCTATGCTATTTCAAGCAATGAAGTATCTCTAAAATCCAAAACTCCAAATGATGCACACACATTTATTCCAAAGCACAATCACAAGCAAACTGGCCTTGGTTATAAAGGAAAAGGAAAAAGAAAAAAGATTGAATATGCCGAGAGGACAAGTGAGAAGAAATCCCACCGAGTTCCTCAAAGAAACTCCAAATAGGAGATACTCAGAAAGAAGAAACAAGTGCTACCAAAAGCCCGTAAATTCTATAAAAGAAACACATATGATGGGAATGGTAGAAAATACCCAAGCCAAGCCGATTGGAATAATGTGAACTATCAAAGAAAGACCTATGGAATATAAGCCTAAGTGGCAAAGGCCTAGAACTCAGCAAAGGCCTAGAACTCAGCAAAGGCCATTCCAAAGGCATAAGAGCTATCATTAGCACACATATGCACCTAGGCACTACACTCAGAGATATCACAACTACCCAAAGAAGGCAATTGCTAAAACATATACACAGCATACAGACAAAAGAGACAAATTTTGTATGAACCTAGAACCCCAAGCAATTTGCCAAAATTAATTATGATTATGGCACTGATAGATGGCAACCCCTTAGAGTCAAATCATTTGGCTATAGGTTGGTTGGATCATCTTACAATCTAACCCCTCAGGACCCAGGCAAGTATGGGTACCTAAAACCTAATTTCCTTGATTCCAGGTTCAAGGAGCAGCTGAGTGCCAAGGAACCTGGTACATGGATAGTGGCTGTTCCAGACACATGACAGGAAGTAAGAAAAATCTATCAAAATTCAAGGATGTTAGAGGTGCAAAAGTCATATTTGGAGGAAATGAAGCTCCAGGAGAAATAAGAGGCATTGGATCCATCAAGAAAAATGGATTAGAAATTACAGATGTTGCATATGTTGAAGGCCTCAATTTCAACTTGCTAAGCATAAGTCAACTCGTGACAAAGGCTACAATGTTGGATTCAATATGGGTGTATACCAAATCAAGGATCTGAAACTAATGAAATAGTGTTGCAAGGATGCGCACAAAAGAACATGTATGTGGTATATTGGTCAATCGCAACACCAAACACTTGTCTCTAGCAAAGAGCACAAATGAATCAAGTTGGTTGTGGAACAAGAAGTTTCGAGTCACCGAATTTCAAAACTATTAACAAACTTGCAAGAAGTAATCTTGTGGAAGGACTTCCAGGACTCACTCGAGATACAAGAAGGAAAGTATATGTGATGCATGTCGGAAGGAAAATAGATCAAATCATCATTCAAAGAAAAGACATGTCCATCTTCAACAAGAATATTGCACCGCTACATATGGATCTATTTGGTCCAGTTGAACCAGCCAAAGATAAGTGGGAAGAAATACACCTTGGTGGTAGTAGATGACTACTCAAGATATACATGGACAATATTCATGTGTAAGAAGAAAGAAACTCTGCAGAAACTACTACCACGGTGAAGAGAATACAAAATGAGAAGAGTCAATCCATTATCAAAATAAGATCGACAGAGGAACCGAGTTTGTCAATGGTATAATAACTCATCGATCTTGTATTGAAAATGGTATTAGTCATGAATTATCTCATAAAGCAAGGACTCCACAAAGATAATGGAGTTGCAGAAAGAAGGAATATAACTCTCAAAGAAGCAGCAAGGACCATGTTAGCTGAAGCAGGGTGCTAAAAGATTTTGGGTCAAGCAATAAACACAAAGATGATATACTCAAAATAGATGCATGATAAACAGACGGTGACAAAGACTCCTATGAGATTTGGACAGGAGAAAGCCAAATGTTGCATATTTCAGAATATTTGGATGCAAATGCTTCATCCATAACAATGGCAAAGATAATTTAAAGGCTTTTGATGCTAAAGTCGATGAAGGTATCTTCTTAGGATACTCAAGTGAAAGCAAAGCCTCACAGAGTGCTCAACAAGAGGACAATGGTTACGAAGAATCCATCCATGTGGTGTTTGATGAACCCAACGTAAATGGAGAAGACATTGAAGAGTCACCGATAAGTTTGAATCAACCAACCATGCGAAGAGTCCCTATGTTGAAGCAAGCTGGAATTATAAATCCGATGAAGATGAGATAGCCGAAGTCTCAAAGACACTGGAAAATCAGCCTAAATGATGATGAGAGAGCCGATCAAAATGACACTGCAAGACGATCAATCCAGCTAACTTACTCCAACTCGATGTAAGATGGCCGAGAGACCATCCACCGTAACTAATCATAGGAGATGTAAGAGAAGGTGTGAAAAGTAGATCCAGAACTCAACAACAAGCAATGTTCACTTGCTTCATCTCACAAATAGAGCCAAAAGATGTATCACAAGCATTGGATGACACACATTGGATTCAAGCTATGCAAGAAGAGCTAAATCAGTTTGAGAGGAATAAAGTGTGGGAATTGGTTCAAAGACCTACCCATCAAAATGTTATTGGCACTAAATGGGTGTTCAGAAACAAGATGAATGAGGAAGGTTCTGTGGTGAGAAACAAAGCAATATTGGTAGCCGAAAGGGTATTGCCAAGAAGAAGGAATATATTTTGATGAAACTTTTGCTCCTGTGGCAAGATTGGAAGCAATAAGAATGTTTCTTGCCTATGCAGCTCACAAGAACTTTATTGTATATCAAATGGATGTAAAGAGTGCATTCCTTAATGATTTATTAGAAGAAGAAGTATATGTTGAACAACCTCCAGGATTTGAGCAAACGACTCTTGGAGATAAGGTATACAAACTCAAGAAAGCTTTATATGGATTGAAACAGGCACCCAGAGCATGGTATGATACATTATCACAATTCCTGACCGAGAACGGATTCACAAAAGGCAAAGTGGATAGAACACTCTTCAGAATTAAAGATGGGAAGAATATGTTGCTAGTTCAAATATATGTGGATGACATCATCTTTGGATCCACAAACAAAGAACTGTGTGATAAATTCTCAAATCTCATGCAAAGCAAATTCGAAATGAGCATGATGGAAGAGCTGACATTTTTCCTTGGACTCCAAGTAAAACAGCTGAAGGATGGAACCTTCATAAGTCAGACAAAATACACCAGAGATTTAATGAATAAATTTGGTATGGAAGAGAAGTCTTCTGTGAAAATACCAATGAATACATTAGTCAAAATGGATATGTATGTAGATGGCAAGCCTGTAGATCAAACAAGATACAGAGCACTTATTGGATCATTGCTCTATCTCACAAAGAAGCGTGCCGACATCACCTTTGTTGTATGTGTATGTGCAAGATTTCAATCGCCCCAAAAGAAAGCCACATGATCGCAGCCAAGAGAATCTTGAGATATTTGAAAGGAAGCCAAGAAGTTGGCTTATGGTATCCAAAGGAAGGTGGATTCAAGCTAATTGGATATTCGGACTCGACTATCTTTGGATGTAGAGTTGACAGAAGAGTACTTGAGTGCACATGTCAAATGCTTGGAAATAAGCTAATTTCTGGTTTAGCAAGAAGCAAAATTCAATAGCTACCTCCACAAACGGGAAGAATACATAGTCTGGGTAGGCCTATTGTGCCCAAGTCTTATGGATGAGACAAAGAATGAGAGACTATGAGGTTGAGGAAAAGGAAATTCCAATTATGTGTGATAACACAAGTGCAATTGCAATCACTCAAAATCCTCGTGTTGCATTCAAGAACAAAACACATTGATGTCGATATCACTTCATAAGAGATCATGATGAAAAGAAGGACATCACCTTGGAATATATCTCAACCGATAAGCAATTAGCCGACATATTCACAAAACCATTATGTGAATCAAGATTTGAAGAACTCAAACATGAATTGGGGTTAATTGAGATGAGTTGACACTAAGAAGTCTCAAAGAAAAGAGATGAAACACTAAAAGCTAAAAAAAGAGTCGAACTCTTAAATCGCCTAGGTGAATCACCAGAAGTGTCGGAGAATCACCGTGATCGAGTTAATGACAAAATGAGTATTTATGTGCAAAGAAAGAAGAGTTAAATCAGCTAAGGAATAAGCTGAGTCATTTATGAACAAAGTGACAAAAACGCAGTCGTTTTTACTAAGCGGGATTGTTTTTAAGAATGACGTCAAAGATAATCATGACGTGTCTGATCAAAAGTCGCACACAAAGCTTATGATTGGATATAAATGATGCCGCATTAAATACGAGAGATTAAAGGTTAATCGGCGTGCAAAATCTAAGCTGTTGATTTTGATCAAAATTTCAAAAACCACCCACACGTCCTTTCATGACCCATACTTAAACCATTTTATCCGATTTTCTCTCACTTTACCAAAACTGTTCATCTCTCTCAAAGGCAAAAGAAAGAAATTTTCTCTCAAAACCCTACAAATCCTCAAGTTCATTTTCTAAGTTTCGTTCGGTAAAACATCTAGAAATGGCATCTACTCATGATTTTGTCAAGTCGGGAAAGCAAATCCACACCGGTTCTCTTGTGGATTTCGACAAGCATGCTTAAACAGGGTCCGACGACACCCTTGTGAAGAAGATACCACGTAAGCCGGAAAAATCTGGATTAAAACCATTTTTTACGATGGAGTTTCCAATGACCTACGTGGAAGAGGTCGCAGTTCACGTGAACGCCGAAGTTCACGATGAGGGCATCAAGTCCTCTGTTCATGGAAAAGAGTTCACCATTCTTCGCCAAAGATCCGCGAACATGCTTGTTGCCGCGGAAGAGAGTGGGAGATTTATGAAGTCGATGTTGACCGGCCGCCGCTTGGAAGGAAGTAGCCAAGTCCGACTGTCCGCGAAAGTGGTCTATACTGACTAATAAGAAGTCATTTGAAAAAGAAGACTACCACAAATTCTTTGGACATTGTTGCCAAATGCATAGACATCAAATTTGGAACCTTTGACCACCAAAGCTAAGTTGATCGTGATGGCCGCGATCATTGAAGAAAAGAAGGTAAACTGGCTGAGTTTGTATACAACATACTGCGAATATCGGGAATAAATCCTTCAAGGAGGATGGCACGTTTGGAGGTTCCGGGATACGGCCAGGTGTTGGCCGAATGATGGAAGTAAAAAGAGTCCCTATTCGACATGGAAAGGCGTTCCATGCAAACAAGAGGATGTTTCGATCAAACCTCTCCACAAGACAAAAGAGAGCTTACGCTAAGAGGGTCGATACGAGTGAGGGGAATCGGTGACCTCAAGATACAGATTGTCTCCTCTCCTCCAAAGAAGAAGGCTGCTCCTGCAGCTGCTAAGAAGATTGTTGTCCCTGCAGTAAAGAAAAAGAAATTTGCACCTGCCCCTGCAGCCGAGTCACCTGCCCCCGCAGCCGTGTCTCCTGCCCCTGCAGCCACAGTGGAGAAGGAACCGTTAATTCCTTCTCCAAAGTGATCAAGAAGAAGAGGATCGCCACAACAAGGAAGGAATTTGCCTCTAAGACAATCGAAGTCATTTACCTTCAACGAATCGAGGAAGTGGAACTAGATGTCCCTCGGTGAAAACAAAAAGAAGAAGAAGAATTTGAAGCTCTCCGAGCTTGAGAAGATAGTAGCCCCGCCACTCAATGGAAAAGATACCCGAGACCGCTAAAGAAGTAGAGCCTCCGGAAGTTATTGATAAAACCAAGTCATCGAGGCCGATCCAGAGGCAACTCAAGACCCACCAGAGATGTAAGCAATTTGAGGAAGAAGGAATGGCCGAGACAACCGAATCACCTATTGACAGGGTTGTGTCTCCACTTTGTAATAGAGGCTACCGAGGATGTCGAGCAATGAAGTTTGCTACCCTCAATCCCCGAGCACGAGGGACAAGAGGGGAGTAGATGACAAGGATGATGATGTAATGATCCTATCCCCACCATATCCAGGCATCCAAAATCGTCTGCGAGAATGGAGGAAATGGAAGTCGAGTCGATCCAGGGAACAGATTCCAAAGACCGAATTCATTGAAGAAGAAGACGAATCGTTGAACTTTCTTGGATTGACCAATGTGGTCAAGTTAATGGATGAAGAAAATCGCATAGATATCTTGCGGATCTTCAAGGACAAGGAGAATGAGAGACGGGGCGTATAAGCCGAGGCTTGTGAAAAGGCCGATTTGTCCCTTTATGGAACCATCGATCATACACATCCTCATCTCGACGTTCTCTGGGAGTGATGAGGATCTGGACCCTACTGCTGCCACAGAAGAGTTGCAACTGCAGCAAGCAATGCAAGAATCCAGAATCCTACATGAGCGAAGGGTGATGGAGGGACCAGGGGAGTCCTCCAACTCACAGCTCGAGATTGATCCTATGGGAGTGTTGCAGATATTGCCACCGTTGTTCGCCGCCACCACTTTGACTCATTTGGAGGAAGGTGTTAAGGAAAATGGCGATGAAACTGGGATTGTGGGGACCCCAGTCGACCCAACCCCTAATGAAAGTGTCTTCCCACCTGCCCCAACGACTGAATACTCAAAGGGAACAGTAGGAAGTCCGGAGACGAGTGATCCCATTCCAAGTCACTCACCGGGTGAGTGAGCCGGTGAGGGTGAAACTCCCTCCACTACAGCAAGGTCGGAGGATGCTGCAGCTGACTCCACAACGAATCTCGGAGGCGAAGTGGAGAGGAAAAACTACTAAATACACAACAAGTTGCCATTGACGAGGCTCGACGATTATGATCGTCTCGGCTAAAGTGCCAATCGCTCTGCAGGCCAATGACGCCGCCGATGCGGTTGAGGCACATGAAGGAATCGCCCGGGAGTTAGCACTGGCAATGAAAGTGCAATCCATGGAGTTGAGACTCCGGTGGATGCCACCTCGAAAGACCCCAAGACAGTGACACCGTCGAAGGATCATCCCGAGCCTCGCTGCGATTGAGGCGCAGGAGGTAATGAAGGCCAACGGGAGGTTGAGACTTCCGGGGTAAAGAAACCGAAGCACGAACATCCCTCCCGCTATCATCGACCCATCCGAAAAGGAGATAAGTGCTCTTCACAATTCCCAGGATAATCCTCGATGTAACCTTTTCGGGATCCGAAGGTGAAGACGGCCGAGTCAACCCCTATTGCCGATCCAAAAGACTCAACCGAGGATGTTCTTCCAACCACGAGCAAGTCCGACCTTAAGACTACTCGCCAAACATTTAACTTTGATGATGAGCCACCCATCGAAATCTCATCATCGTCCGATGACGCTCCGATATGGCCGAGGACCGTCAACTCATGTGGAAAAACTAGTCGAGACCGAAGAAGTTGTTAAGACAGTGAGGCTCAAAGCAAGTCGGGTCAACTTCACAATGGACCACAACAAACAGAGTCAATCGCGCAGCTCCTCAAGCTACAAAGCAGGATCGACTCCAGGAGACTTCACGAGCACAAGTGTTGTCATTGAGCGATTCCGGTTGCCCGTGATGATCCTTTTGTAGAATCATATCCTTTCTCTCTGGAGGTACCTGACCTCCCTGAAGAATCAGCTAGAGATCGAGAGCGCTTCCACAAACCTGATCATGTTATTCCCACAGACACCATTGTTCCAGCAGACTATGACTTTGACGCTGCTTGGCCGCCAGCTGAGACAGAGGTAACAGCTGAGGTTCGGGAAGTTTTCAAAGCCATATTTGTAGAGATTGAAAAGATTGAGAGGCACCAGGCCTCACTGGACATGAGGCTGGATAACAGAGATGCAAACCTTACTGCTGATCTGCGAGGCATAATTGTCAAGATCCGGGAATGGTGGCAACAGCAGCAGACAATGCGCATGGAACAATCTCGATATTTCAGGACATTGTTCAACAAGTTGCTAGTCTGGCGGGCTGAGAATGCTGATGCAAAGACAAGAATGCAAGAGCACATCGAACAAATGCATGAATCTCACACCACAGAGATACGGCTGCTGCGTGAACATAATAGGCAAGAGCTCCTACGCGTAGAGGAGACATGGATCGAAAGTTCAGCCTTCTCATGGCTGAGATGAAGTTGGTAGCAGCTAAATCCAACGCCACCCGCTCTGAATTCCGTGCAGCATAATCTGCAGCAGATTCGAAGCAGAACTCAACTATCAGCCGCTTAGACTTCATGCTTGCTAGCTTGTTTCCGGGGGTTCCTCTCTCCTTTGATGATGCCAAAAAGGGGGGAAAGGAATACCAAAAGTCTTGAAAGGGATCCGTTTAAAAAAGGAGGACGAATCTGTGAAGGGAAAGACAGCTGAGGAAGTGAGAAGAGAGAAGAAAGGAAAATCTGTTGAGGGGGAAGGTTCGAAAGATATGACCTTGATGATTGCTAGAACCCCCCAACAAGGTCTTGTCACAGCTGATATCATCAGCAAACTCCCAGTTACTCTGCCACTCCAACACTCTGCAGTACCCATGGCTGAAAAGACAAAGATAGTTGAAGCAGGAATGAAGGAAGTGGAAGGAAAGATGGATGCCAGAGTTATGAACATTCTGAAACAACATGGAGGCATTCAAACAGACAGAGACACCTATGCCATTTCAGATGCCGGAACCGAGCCAAGATTTGTTGATGAATTCAAGACGCCGCATCTCAAGGTTACTTCGCAAATATGTCCATGGCTCAAGCCTGGATTTGTCTTGGGAAAAAGGTCTCAAACTATGTGAAGAAGGACAGGCGTGCAGACCATCGACAAATCGCTCACTGGTCACTCTGCTAGTCACTCAATTTGGGAAAAAGAAGGTCCCGTGACAATACACGCCAGAGGAAGAGGAAGAAGCAAATGGTGGAGGAAGAGGTTTTAGGACCCAGATCTCGCCCAAAAACATTGAGTACATAGATCCGGCAAGAAAGGAGGAATCTATTGGGTGGATTCGACGAAGTAGCTAACCCGCAAGTGACTAAAAACAATGCTGAGTATGTGAAGAGGATTGAAGAAGAAAATAGAAGACAAACTCAGCTATGGGAGGAAAGACAAGAAAGAAAAAGAAGAGACGAAGCTGCCAAAAAGGCTTATGAGAAAAAGAAGGCGGCTGAAGATGAGAATAAGAGAAAAAGGTCAAAAGATGACAGAGCTGAAGAAGATGAAAGAAGGAGGCAGCGAAGGAGATGAAGTGTTGTTGTCCACCCCTTCATGTATTTTACTATGTAAATACATTTTTATGTAAGTCTTCTGTACATCGAATAAAATCGTTCAATTTCTATACTTGTGTAGATATAGAACAGCATAGTTACTTTAAATTTTGTTTATGCTCTGATACACTATGTATAGCTGTGTAAAGAACAAGAATGATATGATCAATAAAAGATTGATTCTACGCATACATTCTGTGATTCTACATTGTCTGTACGTATCTTTGCTGTTTATTTATTGTATGAATGTTTTAAGTTTTGGCATCGTCAAAAAGGGGGAAATTGTTGGGAAATTAATTTTTAGATTTTGATGAATGCCATGTAAAACTTAGATAGAAAGTTGGCACCCTATTTTTGTTGTAAATTGCATTGTAATAGATAGGGCTGGTCGAGCTGGGTCAAGTAAGCTATGCCTGAACATGCAAGAAGACAACTGGAGACTTGAAGGAAGACTCCGTTGCTAGGCAGCTGAGTGTGGCAAAGAAGAGAAGACAGGAACTCGACTGAAGGTACAGCTGAGATACAGCTGAGTGAAGTATCAGTCAAGTCAACTCAAGACAGCCAAGTCTCAAGTTGAAGTGAAAAGAGTCATCCAATGATTGGAAGTCGACTCAAGTCACCTGGGGGAAGTTAAGAAAATGCGTCAAGTCGAGATAATTGAAAGAGATCCGTTGCACGTAAGTCAAGGAAATTACTTAAACAAGTAATACTTCCATATCGCCTTTCTTGAAGTGCTCGGCCCCTTAAGCGTGCAAAAGGAATAAACCAATGGGAAGCACCGCACTGTGTCGAACTCGAAAAGTCAAGAATCATTCATACGAGGAAGTGGCAATTCCAAGGATCGCAACAAGACAAGCCAACGACCACAAGTGTCTTTTAAAAATAAGCCTATCTCTTCAACGGGCAAATTTTTGAAAGATCACTATAAAAGGCTGAGGAATCACTCTGAGAGAAGGTTACCTAAACCACAAACATTCAAGCTAACATTCGAACTGTAACCAAAAACATTCTCAAGTCATTCAAGATCAATCCTCAAGCCTACATTACGAAGGAAATCAATCCAACACTCACCTGTGAAGGAAAGACAACTTCAATCAGTTGAAGAGGAATTATTTGAAGAATCAAGGGGTCTACATTCCACGGAGGATTGTAGGAAGGTTCAAGGTCGAACCAGTCTCGAGTTTTTGGAGGGCTTCGTGATCAAATCCAAGAAGCTTGAGCAAATGGGCTGTAGTAGCAAAGCGGCAAAACCGCCTGTGAAGAAGTTGAGTGGTACGAGAAGTTTTGTGTGACCAAGGCATCTACAGACCGAGTCCCAAAGGATCAAGTCAATTTGTGTGATCAAGAATTGTATTTGGACTGTTAACCACTTTGTGTATCTCGATCAATACTTAGTGGATTCCTCCGGGAGTTGGAGAAGAGAGGAGTAGAAGAATTACCCCATCTTGAACCTCTATAAAAACTTATTGTGTCATTTACATTCAACACTTTAATTTTCGCATATTACTTTTATATCTCACGATTAATTTGCTATCCAATTGATAATCAACCAAGTGCTAAAATCCAAAGATTAAAACAAACTTAACCAAATTCAAGGGTGTTAAGTCTTCCAACAAAAAACATATCACAATCGAGTTAAGTCTTTAGTCAAAACAATTTGAGTTATTCTATCAACAACTCGTCGAGTCTGCTGAGTGACTAACTCTCACGATTAACTAACTTAGCCATTTGTCCATCAAGGACTCGGTAAAGTATTAACTCGAACATTTAAAAAGGACTAAATCAAAAAAGTTGGTAAGGTTTATTCAACCCCCTTCTAAACCTTACACTCACACCCCTTGGGACCTACAATATATAAGACTAAGAATTTTAAATTTGTAATTTTAAAACATAATAGTTTATTAATTACAACTATTATGCTAGGATTAATATGATTACGTAATTTAAAATAATAAATAAAATTATATGTTAAACAATAAATAAATTAAATAAAATTAATTACGTTTTCATTTTTAGTACTTTTATCTTATTTTTTTATTTTATTGTAAATATTACTTTTATTTAAAATAAACATAAAAAACATAATTCAAATTGAGCCACTTTTTAAAAACATTGGATTGAGTAGGATCCAATTCAAAAATGTTGGACCAGGCCCAACTCTTTTTAAAAATATCAGATTTTTTGATAAGGCCCAATTGCTCTACAAAAATTACCCATTTTTTATTAAAAAAATGAAAAATAAAAATAAAAATACACAGCCATCCGATCTCAGATCGGATGGCCATAATGCATCTACTTTTTGTTCTCTCTTTGTGGAATACTCTAGAAGCAGTACATGTGTACTAACCAGCTTACATGCAATATTTAATAAAAAATTGAAAAAAAAAATTATAAAATACCCATGACCATCCGATTTGAAATCAGATGGCCATAATACATCCTACACACAAAACCACCCACCTTTCATTTGGAATTGTGTAGAACACGATTTTGTGATTGAGATGAATCAGTGTGATTCATCTCTCTCTCTCTCTCTCTCTCTCTCTCTCTCTCTCTCTCTCTCTCTCTCTCTCTCTCTCTCTCTCTCTCTCTCTCTCTCTCTCTCTCTCTCTCTCTCTCTCTCTCTCTCTCTTCTCTCTAGCATTTTTCTCTCACTGTCAAACCCTAATCTCTCATCTCTCATTTCTCTCATCTTCGAACAGAAACAAAGTCTAATCTGACCCACCCCATCTCTCATTTCTCTCAGTCTGTTGGTAATCTCTCGATACCACTCAAGGCTGGATGTAATTTTATGAGATGGGTTTTTTTTGGGTTAGTTTTTATTTATGTTTTTGTTCATTTTCGTCATAGGGTTTCGAAAATTAAAGATGTAAATGTTCATCTTACAGATTTTTTGGGTGGTTTTCGCTCATTTTTTTGGTTCTGTATAAGGGTTTCCGAACATTTACTTTCTAAATCGTTAAATCTGGTGGTTTCTTCATAGCCACTCGGATTATCTCGATTTACATACATTTTTAGTTTTAAACCCAAATAAATCTTATGGTTTTCTTGCGGATCTGTAAGTATTCGGTTAGATCTGTAGGTTATACATTATATTTTTGCAATTCACATATTTATGAACCACAAACGCAAAGAATTAGGAGGTTATCTGCAAGATCTGTCGATATTTTGGATTTTCTGGTTTCTGATTTTTATGAACTGGTTGTTCCAGAAAAATCATGGTTGTCGCTTGAATTGGTAAGTCTTTTTTTTTACCATTTTTGGTTTGTTACTTATATATTATTATGTTTTTTATATTTTTTGCTTTATTTTTTGTAAACAGTATGTGCAACATTTTTTTTACAAATAAAAACTTAATTTTTAAAAATTATTTAATGATATTTTCGTAAAAAATACAAATGAGTAAACCGGAATTTTTTTTTATACTTAAATTTTCATTTGTTTTGGCATTTTTTTGATGTTATTTCCAGATTTGTTAAACAATATGTGCGATGTTTTTTTAAAAAAATAAAAACTTAATTGTTAAAAATTATTTAATGGTATTTTCGTAAAAAAATACAAACGATTAAACCGGAAATATTTTTTATACTTAAATCTTCAATTCTTTTGGCATTTTATTAAGTCATTTCCAGATCTGTTAAACCCTTTTAATTTTCAATCTAAGTTTTATCGTTCGAGTATATGATAATATTTTTCTACTGTTAGTATGATTAAAAAAAATAAGTCAGAATACATTAATTTAGCAAATATAGATAGTCAGGTATAAAAATTAATATTACATATATCTTTTTTGGATTATCTCAGTTTTGTAATCATTTATTTAAAAAATAATGTTAATTTTCTTTTTTGAGAAAACCAGATCCTAAAAATTATTGTATATAATGTTTTTTAAATTAGCATAGACATTAATGTAAATATACTTTTTAAATAATTCTGTTATTTAGTTATTCATACAAAATATAAAAAACAAATACTCAGAACATTAAGAAAACTAACTTATAATTTCTGAGCTGTATGTTTTTTTAATTAATAAATTTATTTTAAGATCCTAATTGTGTAAATATAGTTTGGTACAACTTTGAGGTTAACACCAACTTGACCCTATTCCCAGAAAGCAGTGGAATCCTGTTGGAGAATGAATGTATCTCTAACTGTATTTTTGCTTATTTATGATATGTAAAATCTATGTAAAAAAAAAAAGAAATATTAGATGAAGGCTGAGGCTTATCTTCTTTCGTGTATGGAATGGAGTTTCACTCACAACAACAAAAAATATAAGTATTACACTTTTATTAGTTTTAAATTTCAATTTACATTGAATTTGTATATGAACAAATCTGACTTCGGTCTTTCTTGTTGGCAGGGGTAATGAAAAAAAACAGGATATTGAGTGACCAAGCTAACAATTAAAGTAATAACATTTATTTTCTTATGAATTGTTACTTTTAAACTTAATTTTCAGGATTATAGGAACACATTCAGTTTTATATACAATCATTTAGTGTGTTTGAACATAAAACCTATATATGTGTCATGTAGCTGACATTAAATACAGAAAAAAAAACTTAGAAAAAACTTACAGAAAGATGACAAACATCACAGTTAATCACTGTACATATTAAAGCTAGGGATAACTATCAGAATTAAGTATTAAATCTAGTATATCGAAAACAATGAGAATTGTGTAAATCAAATACAATTGACAGTTAAAAATCAAAATTATTGGTTCACAGCATAAAAAATATATAGAAGCAACATACCCTTTTCATTTTCTGAGTTCCTGTTCCTTTTACTTCCAACAACACAGTGTCCTATTAGCTTTCTCATCGTTAGGGCTAGGAGAATTTACAGTTTTCAATGTTGAACTATGATATGTGTTGTGATATTTGATTTTTTTTCTGCAAATCCATTTGGCATGATTGAAATGGTTTATATAGACTGTGGATGAGTAAACTTGGAATAGTTGTGATATGTTAAATAGTATCTTTCAATTTAGGTAAATTTTATGACAACTATACATGACATGTGTATGATGGATATATTTTTATATGTTTAAAAAGTACAATATAGATTAACTATTTAGTAAAAAGAGAATCATATATTTGTTATATATTGGGATAAAATAAATATCCATAAAATGATGATTGCATGAAAGTAGTTTTGATACAATCAGTCGATTTAAAATGACAGATATAGTATTAAGATATTTTCAAATTGTATGTATTTGGCCATCAATTTGTTAATTTTGGAGCAAATGTTTTAAGGGATATTTCTTCAGAGTTGAAATATCTTAATAAATGTATAGGAATAGGATAAAATATCTTATATTAATTTAACTTTGTAGTTATTACATGCCTGCTATTGTTTAAATTACATGTGATCTAAATGGCTTAAATTAAATTGTTGATTATGTTTTATGTTAGAATTGTTATCTATATTGAACTTTGAGAATAAAACCCTCTTGACCCTGCTCCTAGAGAGTGGTGGAATTCTGTAGGGTTCTCAAAGGATGATTATGATGTTTATTTGGAATTTTTAATAGTCTGAATGTATGTATTTTTAGTTGACATGGTTATTTTGCTAATTCGGACTTTCATAATCAATTTGTTTGCTTTAATAATTAGAAATGTATGACCTATTTGTAAAGTTCAAATGAAAAAATAATCCGTATCTGATAAAAAAGAGTGAATTGAAAACTTGCAATAGAACTGTTACAAAATTAAAAACTATTTTTAAAAATTTACATAAATCCCTATAATTGTAAGTGTAAATCTTAAGAATGTCAAAAGCTGGAATATCCATTTACAAAATGGACCTGCAGTGATAATGAACTAAAAACCAATATTAATAAATAAATCGAAGGTAAGATAAAAAAATTCTTAAAAAATTGTTATAATATAATATTAAATAAAAGATAATGAACATACATTAAAATTCTTTTTGAACCCATCATTTAATAAGAGATTGTGATAATAATTTTCGAAAAAGATAGCAAACATGCATTAAAATTCTTTTTGAACATATCTTTTAATAAGATCTTGTGATAATGAAACTTTTAAAACCTTAAATTAAAAATACCTATTAAGCAAAAACATTAAAATAATATGAAAAGAAGCTTATAATTCCAACAATAAGGAAAACCAAAAATATTAAAATAACAAACAGTGAAAGCATATGTAAAATTAAATAATAGGCAAATGACATTATTATAGTCTGAATAGAAACTTTTATTAACTATACTGCAACCATCAAAACAAAAAAACTGAAAACTAAAATGAATCGTTCAAAATAGCCAAAAACCCTATAATTGGGTGTTTAAATAACCAAAAACTAATTGTACGACAAAATAACTATTCACTATCTATCTAATCTTCCTCTTTTTTTATAGCGCTTTTCATCTTCATGCTCATCGAAGAAGATGAAAATTGCTCATTCGAAGCCCTCTTTGCAAGTGGCGACACATCATTCCGATTGCGTTTGCCAAGAAGCTTGCTAGGTGTGCTAACTTCATCACCAGATTCACTATCCTCCAATTCCTGTGAAAACCAAATAACAAATTTTAATTATTAATTTAAAAAAAGAATATAGAATAAAATTAAAGGTCGGATTCTTACATTTTCACGACGAAGTTTCTCTCCTTGAAGCTTTGATAAATAGTCCGATTCCTTTATTGTAAAAAAAATAATTATGAATATGTTTTCAAAAACAATTAATTAATTCTATATTTTTAAAAAAATTACCTGACTCTCAAGAGAAATAGCATCATATTTCCACACCAAATCCTGATCTGTTGTTAGCTTAACCATAGAAAAAACTCTTGTATAGTTGCGCAATTGTTCCTTCTTTAATTTGTACCTTGAAAAGTACCATCTTGCCAACGAGGCCTCTCAAACAGCTGGAAATTCAACCGACGAACTACTGTCACCTTCATCTTTCTATATAAATCAAGAATTTTACTATATAATTATATATCTTATATAATAATTTAATATTGATAATATATTTATACCTGTCGAAAAAAAAAATTAGTTGAACACATTCATTCCGCAAATCTATACAAGTTTTCCCTATCAAGAGCTCACATTCTCTATACCAACAAAGCAATGTTGCACTTGTAGATTCATCAACAACTTGGAAGTGAATCATATACCTATTTGTATACAATTTTACAAAATTATAATCAGAAAAACTATTAAAAGCATTGTATTTTTATTACTAAAAAATCTGTAATAAACGTAAATAAAAAATTTATCGTATACGTCCAGTTGGCTGCAAATGATCACACTTTATGCAATAAAGCTGATCAACAGCTGGATGCAGGTTTTTGGTATATCGTGTGCACGAAATGTACCACCATTCATTAGAAACACCAACAATTCTCGCACAAACTCAAAAACTCACTGTCTATATGTGAATAACAACATTTAAACATTATAAGATTTATTTAAAAAAACTTTATGAAAGAAATTCTAAAAAAATATTTTGATTACCGCTTCATTCGCATATAGATGTTCCAAAGGCTTCATTGGGAGATTCTAGATCATCCAAAATAGTACTTGATCGTGGATTTGAGACATGGCTTATTGAAAAAGTCGGATTATTACCGACCAAAAGACTGAATAATAAAATAAATGTCAGAAAATATTTAACTAAAGATTAATTGTAATGAAAATAATTTATTTACACCCACTAACCTTTTCTTAAAGTCTTGTATTTCCTAAATTGGCTCATTCACAATCAGCTTTGTAACAAAAAAGCTGTTGGACACCTTCACTTGTTCTGTGTAAATAAAACAGATTAGCAAAAATAATGTTAAATGAATTATTAGGGAAAACTGAAATCATATTATTTTTTCTTTGAATAGAAAAGATACCTTTAAATACTTTTGCACGACTCATTTGTAGAATCACAACAACATGGTCGACTATGTTATTCTCCAAATGAGGGAGTATTTGTTCAACATAATCTTCCTAAAGCATATAGGATATAGGATAGGCGTCTATTCCTGTACAAATATGATTGTTAGTTTACATTATATTAAACAATACCAAAAAAAATTACTCTAAATCGTCAAGAGTTATCTCAATGAATCTGGTAACCCTCCCATCAATGTTGTGAAGCCCCCGATTTTTCCGAGCATATGATTGATCATTTTGTCGTCTATGTATTTGATCGACTATTTTACTTGTGATCATGATCATTTATTAAGTCTATTTTGCATTTATGATCACTTGATTGATCATTATTACTATTCTTGTATTTATTAGTCACCTTAGAATTTTAAGAGACTATTATTTTAGAGACTTTTACCTTATAGAATTAAGAATTTGATTTAGTATAAGTGACCATGAGACTTATAAGTGATCAAGGAAATCACTAATTATTTTGGAGATTGATATTATTCATCTATTATCATCAAATTTGGGACAAAAAAAATATATATATGGAATTACCAAAATACCCCTATAGTGGACGGCAATGATGGGATTTTTGGAGTAGAAATATCATCCAACTCTTGTACACTTACACCTTATATTATTCATCTTGTGTATAATTATACCATTAATTCAAACATTATACACATCATCTTATACATAAATTCTTTATTATTAAATTTGCCAACATGTTGGAGTCTTTCCAACATTCCATTCAAACCCATCTCATGCCCATACCTTTCACCACCAAAATGTCTCCCATGCAAGAAGAAAAATTCAAGACACAAAAATTAAACAAAAAATTCCTCCCCCTCCCTCCAAAGTGGACGGCCAATATGGCCAGAAATGAACAAATTTTGTTCATTTCATCCAACATATTTTAATTCCCTAACTAATTCTCCTTCTTCTCTCCAGCCTCTCTCTAAAAATCATTCACATCTTCAAATCTTCAAACACCAAATCATTCACATCTTCAAATCTTCAAACATAAGTTCTTCATATCTTCAAACCTTCAAGTACCACTTCTTCACATCTTCATATATTCAAACACAAGTCATTCACATCTTCAAGCATATCTTCATACCTTCAAGAACATCTTCTTCCTATCATCAAACACTCTTTCTTTCTTCAAACATCTAAACCAAAACAAACATTCTTCCTACTTAAAATCCAAAAATTCGAACACCCCCCTATCTCAAGGTAAGAAATTTCACTCCTCAATTCAACTTGATATCTTACTACTCATCACCTTCTCTTCTTAATTTAAGTTTAAATTTTCGATTTTGAGGTACTTAGAAGACTACTCGAAGACATGCATGCATGGTGGTGACTTTTAGAAGACTTGAAGAATAAGTGTTAGAGAAATTGGACTACAAGGTAAGATTTGGATACTAGAACCATTCTTTCTTCTTCTCCCTATTTTTTTCAAATTTTAACACCCCTTTTTCATTTTTGAGAAATAGGGGCTGACCTTAGGTGATTTTGGAGTTGAGCCAAAAATCCCAAATTTGAAGCTTCAACTAGTTTCAAATCACCCACTACACAAGGTAAAGTGTAGTATTTCCAATTTTCTTATCTTCTTCTATTTTCTTCTTAATTTTCACTCATTTTTCTAACTCCAAATTTTTGATATTTCTTGACTTAGGGGCTGACCTAAGTGACCTCATACAAAGTTGTGAAATTATCCTTTTTATTTCATAATTTTCCAAATTTAAGGTGGGTGGAAAAATCCTTTCAACTTCTAGGTGCTTTTGTTAAATGCATGTAGTGTTTTGATCATGAGCACTTGAGATATATATATTTTTTGTATTGCATGTCAATTTTATGTATCAAGTTATGAAATTTCTCAAGTATTGCTCAAAAATACTATTTATTGAAATTTAAGTGCATGCATGTACCATTTAATGTTCTATTTGATGAATTCTTGTATGAATTGGACATGCATGTGTATGATCTTTGAAATCCACATTTTGGATGACTTATAACCTGGACAAGTCGAGCATAATTGATTAAATTTCAATTTTTGGACTTAAAATGCAAAAATAGAAAGTTGGTGGACTTAATTGCAAGAAAATAAAACTTAAGGAACTCCTCTGCAAATTTCGAATTTTGGGACTGTATTCAGGTTCAAAAATGACTTTTGGACATTTTAATAATGTTTTAAGAGTTTTAAGATAAATAAAATCAACCTTTAAAAGCCCAAGGACTAGATTGTAAAATTTGAGAAGTTTAAGGGCTACTTTGTAATTTTTGAAACTGTACCAGACCTTAATTTTAAAATTTGAAATTTTAACTCTTAAGGGACTGGAAATGACATATTTTAAATGTATTCCAAAAATCCAAGTGTTTAGAGCTTGGAAAGTAATTTTGCTAAAATTGAGGGACCGAATTGTAAAACGTTAAACTTGAGGACCCAAATGAAATTTCTAGGACTTATGCAGCCCATGCACCTATAAATACTAATTTAACTATAAATTAATTATATTTTGGACCCAAGGTTCAAATTTCATAACAATTGGACCCCTAAAAGCCTTAAAGGCAATTATTTCAAAATGGGACAAAACTGAGATTTTCAAAGGTTAAGGAACCTATACTTATTTCTTTTTAAAACTGTTTTTGTCCCAATATCCTACTAACCTTAGTGACATTTTCCAACTGGAATCACATTAAAAGCCCTTCCGATTTGTGAGTTCCAATTATTTTAAACTTAAGGCCCGAATTGACAATTTTAACAAATTTGGGGCCAATGTGAGAATTTTATAAAAACTCGACCTCAAAACCTTAAAAACCTGAATCTCTGAAAAATTTAGAGATTTTAGGAACTGACCTCATAATTTTTCAAGATCGGGATATTTATTTATTCAATTTTTAACCCCAAAAGTATTGGTTTTTACAAAACGGGGCTAATTGTAAATTTTCTTTTTATCAAGGACCTAACTCAAATTATTTTCCTTTTACTAAAACAAGCCCTGGACCCTCTGACTTTAATTATTAATTAAAATATTTTATTTTCTCAAAAACCCTTTGACTTATCGGATCGTCTTGACGATTAATACCCGCTCGCGGGGCGACTTCCTCGTCTTGCGATTTTGAATCTATAATGGGACTTATGTTCCACCTAATCTTTCAAGATATCGAAGATTGCTTATCCTTCCGATAATCATCTTCATCCAAATAACTCCACCAACGCCATAATTGCCACTCGCGATTTTCAAGAATTTTCCTGAACTGCTTCCCTGAATCAATAATACTCGACTGCCTGGTTGACTACCTAAAGTTGTTTTTACTTTCCTGCCTGAGTCAACTTGGTGTGTCGAGCTCACAATCGGAATGGATACGTCGGGGATGGAATCGGGCAGCTCACCGCTATTCCACTCTTCCGCCCCATCGCCCTAATCCCCGCAACCGAGGGACGGAGTTTGTCCAAGGGTCGGGTCATAGATTTTGAGGTATAATCATGATTATGACAAATCCGAGTCTTGCTAGCTCCAGTGTGGATTTTGTCTTTGTCTATGGAGCGATAAAGTGACAGGTCTTGGACCATCTTGCTCGGGGAGTTACAAGAAAGAACGAAGGAATTGCTGTCTGATCCACACGATTCCGGAATTAATCGGACCCGTTTGGTTGGCGCTACAAATACGTAAGCAACCGCTACTTGTATTGCATTGGTTGGCGCTACAAATCCGTACGCAACCGCTACTTGTATTGCATTGGTTGGCGCTACAAATCCGTACGCAACCATTAATTGTCTTGCATAGGATTGGCGTTACATTCCGTACGCAATCCTACCTGTCTTGCCTGAATCACATAATGCTTGTGTAACCACGAACTGTTTCTTAAACTGTATAAGTATATTACTTAAATATTTTATCACGACGCTTGTGGACTGTGTGTGAGTTCATACATCATATCTCACGCGTTTTCATACAATTGTTTTCTCGCATTAACTATATATCGCCACATTTGCACACGATCACCCCATCCACTGAGATTTCTGTCTCATTCCCACCTGTTTTCTAACCTTTAGATGAGGACTTCGTTGAAGATGTTGAACCGACCACGGACTGAGCTTCCGTACTACGCTTGTTCGACTTACTACCTTTTATTGTTGATGTCGCTGGACTTGTTTCCTTTCTTTGCTGTTGGACTCTTTTATTCTCTTTTCATTTCGGTCTGTAACTGAAGGGCGTATGACCCTTTGACTATTAAGTTGTTATCTTTAGATTGTTCTCGGGGATGTAATTTGGATATTGTGGACTGTAAGTTGTAACTTGTACTTGTTTTTTTATTTCCGCTGCTATTTGACTCTGTTCCATTGGGTTTTCGTTGATATTCGTCTATATTGTTTGGTTTATTTGTATTTAAGTTGTGAATCATCGTCGCGTCCCATCTGGGGCGTGACAAATGTCTTTATTTTGTACACTGTGCATTGAAACCACTTGCCAATGACATTTAAAAAAAACAAAACAATTAGTATATCAATCAGCAAACTAATTAGAAAAATCAATAAAAGTGAATAAAAATTTCCTCACCCAACAACATTGTATCATCCACCTTCTCCGTATTCATTAAATCACCAAAATTCCTAACATCAAACATAAATCTTGGAAACAACGGCTCAAACATTTTGAAGATATGAGTTTTCCCATAAAACAAATTTTTTTATTTTGTAGCAGTTGTCTTATACTTGTCTGTCTGCTTTGTGACCAGGAAATCATTAATGACATATACATGTCTCTCCTTCAACATCTTTTTGAAATTTGCTATCTGAAATTTCCTGATTGTGGCATTATTGTGATCACCCTGTAGTATATTTAAATACAAAAATTAGAATAATCAATTTCTGAACCATTTAAATTGAAAATAAAATACTCATAAAGAATGAAAAAAAACTTACTACACTGTCATAGAAAACACATTCTAGTGTAAGAATTTGATTTTTATCTGAAAAAGATGGCTTCTCATATGCTCGAATAAGCCTCAGTTTCACAACCCACATTGTCTTGCTATTATTGATATCGCGAATCAGTGTAACGAATGGTGCCATATCTCTTTGTATTGATCGGAAATTTTAAGAAACTCAAAGCTTTAGCAGAGGGAATTTGTAATCGCTGTAATTTTTTTTCTGCTATGGTTCGGTATTTATATTAGTGATGGACTGTATTTGTAAGGAAGTTGCCCCAAAATATTTTCGGCTGGATAATGTTTCATTATTATTGAGGTCATTTTTTACCATAAATTGTTATCAATACCAATGATTTTTTCAGGGATCTCGGTTAATTTGGAAAGATTATATGATCGTTGACAATTTAACCAAGTTGAATAATTTACTGCAAAAAAAAAACAATGTAAATTGATATCAAATTTTATACTTTATGCGAAAAAAACCACCTTAATAAGCAGTTTATTTCCGTCTTCAAGATGTGATTGATCGTTTTCTTGATTTAAAAAATATGCCAACCAATTTGTTCTATTTTTGCCAAAAAAAAACATGCCATAATCATCATATTCTACGTATTATAAGATTTGCTTACTGTTATTACATAATAAAAAATATGCTTAGTTTGTATTTTATAAAGTCAACTTTCTTTATAATGTTTTCTTTAATTATTTTATAGAAATAGGTGTTTAGGCGGGAAAACAGATTTAGAAAGGGGTTTGTTATTATATATATATATATATATATATAGACTTTCGGAATTATTTCAAAATTTTCGAAACCCTAACTTCCATAATTTTGGTGATTTAATTTATGATTCACATTCAAGAACAGAGGAAGGTCAATTTTTAAAAAAGGAAAAACCATGTTCAAAAGATAAATAAATCAAAAATGCATTTAGGCATGAAAATCAAGTATATTTGGTATGAAAATTTTAGCAAAATCCCTTACCATATGTTCTTTGAACCCTTGGCCTATAAATTTAAAGCCACCCTTAGGGTTATTCCTCACAATTTCTACGCCAAAGCAAGAAGATAAGTTATTATTCTTCTTCTCCCTAAACAAAACTAACGCCGTCACAGTGTTCCGCCACCGGCACCCTCACCATGGCCACCACCTTCTCAAAACCTAAGCCCTGAAACCCAAAACCCAAAGATAAAAACCAGGAAGAAATAGAGGGGAGACAGAGAGGAGTCGTCACCTCCGGTCGGTGCCGCCACGCCGATGGAAAAAGAAAAGAAAGAGGACGAGGAACTTGCATACTAGGCATTCACATTTACATTTGTTTCACGAAGCTACTGCATTTAAAGTGAAGATTTTATTATTTCCTTACAAAATACTTTTATTGTATATCTTGCGAGTATGTGCTATTGTATGTGGAACTATTGCTATTGACTATGGATGCGAGGGATGAAAGTGGTCCGAGGAAAAACAATCCTTCTGGTGAGACTCTGTCAGTACTAACTATTGCTATAAAATTCATGTTCGTTTTGATATGCTTAATTGTGTTTAATTTGGACATTGTTTGACCCCACTGGGCTGTTGAATGATCACCCAATGTATAATTTCCACAGATGAATGAAGGAGTCGGAGCATGCGCAGAGGGGAAGGTAGAAGTCGACCGAGGAATTTTTAAAGACTACTTTATTTTAATTTATTTAATATTGCACGAGACTATGACATTGTTTTGGGATTTTGTTTTAAATTTATTTTGTGAGTATTTGGAGTTTTTGACAAGTCATAATATTAGTATTTCTTTTAAAATGTGATTTCAAGTTTGGATTATTTTTAGCACTATATAAAATCGTATATTTTTATTTTATGAAATTGGAATTATTTAAAGACTACATAGTTTTCAATTTATTTCACGAGACTATGAATTTATTTTCGAATTTTTTTTTAAATTTTGAGACATGTTTTTTATGAGTTTTTGGAAGTTTTGACGAGTTATAATATTAGTATTTCTTTAAAATGCGATTACAAGTTTGGATTATTTTTAACACTTGATAAAATCGCATATTATTATTTTATAAAATTGGGATGTTAGAAAGTGGTATCAGATGCAGAGCGGGTCTATCTTTCCTATAGACGTGCTGAAATTTGTTTTGAAAAAAAAGTGTCTTAGTTTTTTTATGGAGATGATTGTACTTTCAAAGAAAATAGTGACGATAAAGGAGTCGACTTATCCACCGCCACATGCCACGCCGACTCTGAAGTAAAAAGGTATTATTTATTATGTGCATTGCAAAGTTTAAGTTCAGTTTACATATCCATGTGATTCATGCATGCTACGACTATAGTCATATTGATAAATGATAAGAGATTGGTTTTGTTTTAGGCAAACGAAACACTGAGTATCCAGACTTTCTAGATTGAGATAAGAAACTGAATTTCGAGGACAAAATTATTTTTAAGGGTGGTAGAATGCAATACATGTATCCGATTAATTGGGATAAAATTAGAGCTAAATTAGTGTTTGATTAGAACTAATTTTGAAATGATTTTAAAATTTTGAAACCCTTACTTTCATATTTAGAGATTTAATTTCTTATTCACATTCAAAATAAAGGAAGGTCAATATTTAAAAAATGAAAAACCATGTTCAAAAGATAAAGAAATCTAATATGCATTTAGGCATGTAAATCAAGTATATTTGACATGAACATTTCAGCAAAATCCCTTACCATATATTCTTTGAACCTTTGGCCTATAAATTGAAAGTCTCCTTAGGGTTATTCCTCACAATTTCTACACCAAAGCAAGAAGGTAAATTATTCTTCTTCTTCTCCTAAAAAAAACTACTGCCACAGTGCTCCATCGTCGTCACCGTGTTCCACCACAGGCACCCCCACCATGGCCACTACATTCTTAAAACCTAAGCCCCAAAACCCAAAGATAAAATCCAAGAAGAAAAAGAAGAAATAGAGGGAGGATGGAGAGGAGTCATCACCTCCGATCGGTGCTGCCACGTCTCTGGAAAAAGAAAAAAGAAAAGAGAGGAGACGAGGAACTTGAATACAAGGCATTCACGTTTGCATTTATTTCACGAAGCTACTGCATTTATGGTGGGGTTTTTATTTATGTCCTTATTTAATGCTTTTACTGTGTATCTTACGAGTATGTGCTATCGTCTATGGAACTATTTCTATTAACTATGGATCCGAGGGACAAATGTGGTTCGAGGAAAAAGAATCCTTCCGATGAAACTCCGGCAGTGCTAACTATTGCTATGGAAATTCATATTCGTTTTGATATGCTTAATTGTACTTAATTTGGACATTGTTTGATCACACTGGGTTGTTGAATACTCTTCCCAAATATAATTTCCACAGATGAATGAAGGAGCTGGAGAGTGCACGGAGGGGATGGTGGAATATCGACCGAATAATTATTTAAAGACTACATAATTTTTTAATTTATTGCACAAGACTATGAAATTATTTTGGAATTCTTGTTTTAAATGTTGAGACATATTTTTTATGAGTTTTTGGAAGTTTTGACGAGTTATAATATTAATATTTCTTTAAAATACAACTTCAAGTTTAGATGATTTTTAGAACTTTATAAAACCGCATATTGTTATATGAAATTGGGATGTTACAGTAGAGGATTATAATTATATTAATTAGTTGTTACACAGTGATAAATTAGTTTAGTTAAATTTGACAATGACATGAATTAGTTGTTTTATGTTGCTACACAGTGATAAATTAATTTAGTTAAATTTGACAATGATATGAATTAGTTGTTTTATGTTGCTATATAGTGATAAACTAGTTTAGTTAAATTCGATAATTATATGAATTAGTTGTTTTATATTGCTACTTAGTGATAAATCAGTTTAGTTAAATTGGACAATTATATGAATTAGTTGTTTTATGTTGCTACATAGTGATAAATTGGTTTAGTTAAATTTGACAATGATATGAATTAGTTGTTTTATGTTCCTATATAGTGATACATTAGTTTAGTTAAATTTGACAATTATATGAATTAGTTGTTTTATATTGCTACATCGTGACTACCACCTAGTGACTGCTTTAGTTGAGAGATGGCGACCAGAGACGCATGTATTCCGTTTTCGAGTACAAGAGACATCTATCACATTACAAGATGTAGCGATTATTTAGCTCTTCCAGTTGATGGTAACCCTATTATTGGTGAGGATATGAACATGATCGTCTAAGCGTGGCAGGAGTACTGTCATTATCACTTGGGATTTTCCCTGTATCTAACTAGTTGAAGGGTTCTCGTTTTTGTTTGACTGCTATCAGACAACTCCTGTTAGACCATCCGGTGACAGATAACAGTACTGATATTGACGTTGAGTGATATTCTAGATGTTGTGCACTCTATATGTTAGGTAGTATTATGTGTCTGGGTTCTTCAGGTAATTTAGTCTCTTTTTTGTACGTATAGTACGTCATATGGAGCAGATAGCAGACTGTGGAAGACATAGTTGGGGTAGTGTAGTGTTGGCTTTTATGTATCGTGAGCTATATAGTGCAACCCGTAAAGGAAAAATTGTCATAGGTGGACCATTGCATCTACTACATGTATTTTTAATACCAGTCACTAACCTATTTTTTACATTTATATGTTATTATAAAATATAGTATATTGCAGATTTGAGCTTGGTCGCATATTATTTCACTGGTGCCCGTAGATTCAGGAAGTCGGATTAATGTTGATCTGGTTTTTGGAGCTGATGAACATGTGCTTTCACATCCACCGAATGGTGCACGGTATTTGACAAACACAAACATATAAAATTAAATAAATATTTTATGCAAATAATTAATTCAAAAAATAACATTATAGAGTTACATCATCTCGGGTAAGTTATGCGATAGTTCAACATTATGCAATTAATCCCTTAGTCTGTTCCACCACATCACTAAATATTGCATGATATAGATCGTAGAAGACATTTGGGTAAAGATTGGGCTATTTAACACCAATTATATATTGCTCAACGGACATACTGACATGAAGTTATTGTTACAACACAGTTATGCAATGCATCCAGATGCTCAGACGAGGGATATATCTGCTGGTTTCATAACATTACACATCGTTTGATATCTCCCTCACATATGTCTATGACTCAGGGATATCAGCGATCATTATTAGTTGCATGTGATGTTATGGTACATTTAGATTATATGATATATAGTTAAAGTGTATTTATCTTTATGAATTTAATTTTATTGGGTTTTACGTTTGTTTCAGGAACAAGCACTTGAGAAATTAAGGATTACTCAAGAAGAGGAGGATGGCTATGACTCATTCAAGAGGTCCTTCGGCCAGATATTTACAGAGGTTCGACCATACTTTCATGAGAACCAAGTCTCAATTCTTACACCTGATCAGTGCTGCCTACAACACCACCATAGGCTGGTCAGAGACGAGGAGAAGATGACGTATAAGGGACTTTCAAACCATTGGCCGATACTTATTAATTCCCTCTATTTTTTCTCACCATATTCCCTACATTTGTTATTTTATATTTTTTTAAAACAAGTGATATAATTTTAGTTAAACTAAACACTGAAATTGATTTTAATATTGAATATACTTATATATATTTTTAAATTAATTGCAAATCTACAAATTAATACACATAAAAATATGTTGCCTAAAATATAGCTTAGTGAAGCGTATGAAAATAACATAATAAAAGTTATATAGTTACGGATAATTGTATCGTCTGTTTTTCATTTGCCACCAAGAGTGCTGATCAACATTAACAATTGACAGTGTATGACTTGTTCATAGCATCATAACCAATTCCCAACAAATTTGAGGTTATCTTAAGTTGCAGAAAATACCGATTCTTAACTAGTTTTGAAGGATTGAAACTTTAAACTTCACAGCCTTCAGTCAAAGAGGTAAATGGTTTGAAAGTCGAAAGTGCTTGTTTTTGAGCACTTATGTAAAAGTCCATTTAGAAAATTGACTTATTAATAAGTGATTTTTCAAAAAGCCTCCATTTATGACATCTTTAGAATGAACTTTTTGGAAGAGTGGCTTATCCAAAAGTTCATTCTGAATTAATCATCAAACATCAATTTTTAAGGAAATGAGTTTTTATATCCAAAAATCCATCCCAATAATGCTCCCAAACAAGCACCTAGTTGTTCTTTCCTAGAAAAATGAAGCATATCCCCAACCCACGTGTATATAATGCATTCAAGAACAAATTGGAACTAGGTAAATGAGTCACAATGTCCAACACAAATGAATAAACTTGTTGAAAACAACAGAGACATATATAACTTCATATTAATGTCAAAAACATGCAAGATGAAGCAACCCCCGAAATAATCTCAAGAGAAGGCAAGCTCACATTCCTTAGATCCTCGATGAAATAATGAAATTCTCTGGAGCGTATCAAATTTTGCCTTCAAACCAATACCATGACGTCGAGAATATATTTCCATCCTCTTCAGGACTTAAGCATTCCTCAAAATATATCTTACCATGTCCAACTCTTGTTCTGTACACCCGAATTGATCAATTCTTACAATCCTAAGAGAATATAATAGGCAAGCACATGGTTCTTCAATGGGTTCCATCCAGTTTTTCTGAGCTGTATCAACCTGACAATAACAACAATAACCAAAAAAAGAAAGGAAAAAAAGGCCCCTCACTAATATAAAACACTAAAGAAGAAAGAAGTGATTGATGGAAAAAAGAGCAAAAAGCTAAAAACTTTTATTTTGGGTCCAAACCTCACAGATAATAAAGACTTCAAGATTATTAGCATTTTCAAGGAACTTTGTGAGAAAACGCCAATCAGCAGCCAATTCAAGTTTGGTCAAATTATCAAACTTTACATATGTACCAGCCAATGCTAAGCCAGGAAACTGCTAAGATATCGGCTTCTTAAAACCACAAACAGAATATAAGAATAAAGGTGAATGACTACTCACCCAAAAAAATTGACAAGGGGAGTCCCAATGACTAATAATAGAACTAAGAACATATAGAATGAGATGATCAAGAGATGGAATACATACCTCCACAAAAGGACTTGATAATTTTAGGCACTTCACGTTATAGAGACTGTCAAGAAACTTTAAGACAAAACGAGTATAGAAGTCACTGGGCAAACTGTTCAACCAGATGTCTGCTTCAATTAATGTGGTTATCTGCGAAACTGAGATATGCTCATACGAACAAGCATACACCTGAAGATATCTAAGTGCGGGAGATCTTCACCCTATAGTCAGGTTTCTTAAATACAGAACTTACTGTCGGGAAAAATATTTCGAGCTTTTTTATCATTGGTGAAGATATATTTAAGCAACCCAAATTTTGATTCACGATGTCATCCATGATTAACTCCTCAAGCACTGGACAACCAGAAAGCACGTGAGCAAGATCAACCTGATATTCAACATAAAGGAGATGAAGCTTCTTGAGGCTAGGCAAAGATACATCGCCGCTAGAGAGGACACCAACACAATTATGGAGCATCAGCTGGACAAGGTTTTTGCAGGTGAAGAGGCATTGAGGCAACATAACCATAAGGTTAAGATCAAGATTTTGGACATTGCGCTCAATGGCAGTGGTAATCCATGTCTCAAGTTCATACTCGCTGCAATCGTAATCGTCATAACAAAGGCTCAAAGTATTTATGCTTTGCACTTTATGATGCAACATAACCCTGTTGATGATGTTTGAAAAGCTCATCCATGAAAGGCGATTCTCGTTGTCAAAATCTAAATTGGAGACATGAGCCCAGAGAAACCTCCATTCTCTAGCTAGAATGATGGTTGCCACAGAGATCTTAGTTGGAAGAAACGAGAGAATGTGACAGATGACGTCGTCTGGCAAGCCGCTAAGCCTATCGGTTGAGTGCATTATGTGCTCCCCGTCTGAAACAATGTGGTGGATTTTGCTTGATTGTCTTGTTCTCTCCATAAGAGCATGGAAAAATGGTTTCTGCGTTCATGGACTGGATTTTTCCAATAATACTTGATTATCAATCCTTTAAACAATAATCCTATGTATTTAACAGAAGTTAATCTATGGCATTCACTTAATAAGAATAAACAAAGTAGGCAAATGGGGAAAACACCACGAGAATTTAACCAGCCACTACAGGGAAATATGTAAAAGTCTCTTCTCTAATCAATTTTTTCCTCACGCCCACTTAAGTTCTAAGGTTAACTGGTTAATTTGTAAAGACAAAACTACAATTTCACTACCTCAAATTTCAGTCAATTAAAGCAATTTATCTTCTTACCATACTATTATAACAGATGGTCCCTAACAACATTTTCATATTGAAATGAAATTTATGGATCACTTCGCCTTCTTTTCTGGCTAAAGGCTGAGAATGAGAATTCTTAACAGTGGCAATTTTGTTGTAAATAATAAATAATGGTTTTTGAATGATATTAACAAAGAACAATAGGATATACAACGTCGAAATCCATTGTTTCATGCCACGCGATTAATACAGTCTTCAGCAATTATTCAGATCTACTAAGTTTGTTTCTTTGTATTGCAATTAAATAGTACTTGTATTAAAAAAAATCACCCTTTTTATTTCTGTGCTTCACCACTAGCCCTAACAGAAAAATTTTACCAAATCATTTGCTAGAATTTTCAATGGAAATATAAAGAAAGGGTGACATGAGTAATAACAGTAAAAAATTGATCTAATAATAACAAGGGAAAATACTATAACAAACCTGAACAGAAACCCGACCCGAATTCAGACTGTGACCTCGATGGGGAATCCAGAAACTCCGAAAATGAAACAAGGACAAGAGACTAAAACCCGAACCTCGATCTCCAAGCTAAGACTCTTATGATTGAGAAGACGATAGAAGATGCCAGATGAAAGAGAGGCAGAGGAGGGAGGCGAATAAGGAAATACTGCAGAGAGAGAGAGAGAGAGAGAGAGAGAGAGAGAGAGAGCTCATAAAGTGGAAATAAAGAAAAAATGGGAAAAAATAGAATACTGATGGAGAAGTGAGTGTCTCGAAAAGAAGAAGGATAATTGTATTTTGCACCTTCCAATTATTTGTATTTAGCATTTTGCACATTTGAAATGAGAAGTTATCGTCAAAGTCTTCTTGGTAGGAGTGGAAAGTTTCTCTCTCTAAAGAGGGAACCTTAGTTTTTTTCTTGTTTTCTTTGCTTGCCTTCCGCCGTTTCAAGTCTTCTTGGTCTTGGTTTGTCCTTTCCGTATTTTATTTTGTGCTTGGTCGTTGGTTTTTTCTTCATTCATTAATGGCTTCAGCAACCTGGTTGGATTTATATTAATGATGTTGTCTTTAAATTATTTTCTTTTCATTTTTATGCATGGGGGGTGGACTGTTGCATTTAGTTTATGGGTATATGGATAGTAGTGGTAGAGATGCTTTTTTTTCTTGACTTTTATATCTTTATTCCTGTCCGTTTGGTTTTTTTCTTTCTTTTCTTTAGTTTTTAGCTGCCTTGGTCTTGGTCCCCTCTAACCCCCACTAACATTTCTTTTCTTCTTTTAGTTTTTTCCTTTTTTTATCCCCCTTCCAGGTGGTTAGATTTGGTGCCTTGCGAGTGACACGTGACTCAGGTTTCTCAATTTTAAAATGGATTAGGAGGTGGTAGAAAGGTTAAAAAATTTTGCTCTCACTTGAGAGGGAAAAAAAGATATAGATCTGGAGGAAAAATATATTCAAAGAAGTAAGGCAGAATGTGAGAGATGTCTTCTGGGGAAAATTTTTGGGTCTAAAAAAACTAATTTCTCGAGTCTGAAAAATACAATATCCAGTATTTGGCAGACTCGGAAGGTTTTTACGGTGAGAGAAGTTGGAGTTAACTTATTCCAGTTCGTGTTTGGCTCATAGGAAGATAAGATTCGGGTCCTAAATGGAAAGAACTGGTCTTTTGAGGGGCAATATCTTCTCCTTCGAGAATGGTATGATAATATTTTGGACAGTGTGGAGGATATTAAGACAGTGGATATTTGGGTGCAAATATGGAATCTTCCGTACCACTGGATTGCTATCGAGATAGGGATAAAGATTGCTAAAAAAAATTTGAACTGTTCAGATGTTATTATACCTGAAACTGGAAGCTCCCAAGGTCGGTTCATCAGAATCTTGGTCGAAGTCGATATCACAAAGCAGCTATTTAGGGGAACTAATATTAAGCTGAGAGAAGAAGCTCATTGGGTGGAATTTAGATATGAAAATTTACAAGGGTTTTGCTTCTATTGTGGAATGGTGGGCCATTTGTAAAACAATTGTAGCTCTAGGAGGGAGGATTTTAAGAATAATGACTTCAAGGTGGGTCAATTTGGGGAATGGTTGAGTGCAACTGATTTTAATAGTGGAAGGTTACCTTTCAAAGGGAATAAAAATCTTATCCCTAGAGAAAAGTCCCCAGTTTGGCATTCGGAACCAAGTGGTACAAGAAGCCCAAAACCAGAAATTGTGAAGGATGTGGAAAACCGAGAAAACGCTCCAATGAGTCAGTCGAGTTCAAGTATGGCGGAACAGAATGGTACGGAGAAAATAGCATTTGAAGAGGGGCAGAATACCAATATGGATACCATGGGATGTGCGAAAGGAAATTTAATCCTCCTATTGAGATTATTATGGTAGATAGGTGTCAAAAAGTTGTTCCTTGTGATGAAGAGGGTAAAGATGATTTAATGGATATCTCAATATCTTTGAATAATAAAAGAATTCCTCTAAGTGAAGTTTCTCCTAATATCCCTATAAGTACCAGATCATCTCTTCGAGGGGGTAGACAGGGGAAAGAAAATGGTAATAAGAAAGGAAAAAGGAAGCTTGAGGGGGTTCATCCAGTGGACAGTGATAATAGAGAAATTGTGAGTTGTGGTCAAAAGAGAAGTCTTGAAAATATTGTGGCAGAGGATATGATTCTTACTGGTGAGGCTAAAAGAGTAAAGAAAAATGAGGAAACAATCAGTATGAGTGTTGAGGGGGATAAGATGGAGGTGGCCAGCCTAAATTGGGCCCAAAGTTATCAATGAATGTCTGCTTGTGGAATTGTAGAGGTTTGGGAGGACCCTCTACAATCCCCCAGTTGAAGGAAGCTTTGAAGCTCCATCTCCCAGATGTGTGTTTTCTCAGTGAAACTAAAAAAAAGAAACAGTTTGTGAATACGGTGTGTAAAAAACTGAAGTTGGAGGATCGATGGTCTTGTGTCGAGCCGGTTGGAAAAAGTGGGGGTCTTTTTGTTTGTTGGTCTAATCGAGTTAAGGTTCTGCAGATCTCTTGATTCTCATTCTGTATTGAGCTGGAATTTGTCTTGGAAGGCAACCTGGAGACATACTGGATTATTTTGGTTTATTTGAGTACGGATGATAATGAGAGAAAGGCTCAATGGGAATTCCTTATTGAAGAAAGTGTGAAGTGGGGGAATCTCTGGATTATGGGCGGTGATTTTAATGATCTTTTGTGTGGGGAGGAGAAAAAAGGTGGTAGAACTAGATATCAGTCAAGCTTTGGGGGTTTTAAAGACTTTGTTTCAGCATTGGGGATGGGGGAAATTATTTTAATGGCCACCCATTCACTTGGGCTAACAATAGGGACGGGGAAAGATTTGTTGAGGAGCGTTTGGACCGTGTGTTTGGATCTTCGGGTTGGCTTATTCAGTTTCCAAATGCAATTGTTACACATGTGGAGAAAGAATCATCGGACCACTATTTACTATTTCTAGAATCAGCCCCAAAATCTTCTGGGGGGCCTAAGAGGTTTGTTTTCGACAAGAGATGGGTGAATATGGCTGGGGAAGAAAAGGTGATTGAGAAAGCATGGTTGTCGCCCGTGAGGGGGACTCCGATGTATCAGGTTTCTATGTGTATTAAAAACTGTAGAATGACTCTCCTTAATTGGAGTAAAGGTCAGCACAATAATCCGGAGAAAATGATTAGAAGGTGTAAGGATAGACTGAATGTTTTGAGGAAAGATGGGGGGTCTAGAAATTGGTTGGAATGGAATTCTCTCAAGGCGGTCTTATCCAAAGCCTACAAGGAAGAGGAATGCTTTTGGAAGCAAAAATCCCGAATTAGTTGGTTGAAGGAGGGGGATAAAAACTCGAAGTTCTTCCACGTGTGTACTTTGCAAAGAAGGCACAAAAATTGTATTGTTAACCTTCTCCGATCAGATGGGAGTAAGTGTAGTACGCTAAAGGATATTGAAGCGGAGGTGTCCGGTTTTTATAAAAATCTTTTCAGCTCTCGAACCCGAATACTGATTTCCATATTTTAGATGGGTTACCTGAGTCAATCACTCCTGAGATGAACAAGAATCTGACCAACACCGTGGAAAGGGTGGAGATAAAAAAAAGCCTTATTCGATCTCAATCCTTGCAAAGCGCCGGGACTCAATGGTATGCCCCCTCTTTTCTTTCAACACTTTTGGTCGATCATTTCTAATAAACTTTGTTGGGCTATTCAAGATTTCTTTTATCATTCGAAATTGCTTAAAAGTTGGAATCATACACTAATTACTTTGATCCCTAAAATCTGATATCCCACGTCTATTGCCCATTTTCGTCATATAAGGTTATTTCTAAGATCATTTCCAATAGGCTTAAATCTGTGTTGCATCATTGCATTAGTTGGAATCAGTCCGCATTCATTCCCGGGCGTCAAATTGTTGATAATGTTGTAATTACTCAAGAGTGCATTCATTTCATTAATAGCCTTAGGAAGAGCAAACATACCTACATGGCTTTGAAGCTAGACATGGCTAACGTTTATGATCGTGTTGAGTGGAAGTTTCTTGTTTGCATCCTTTGTAAAATGGATTTTTCACAAAAATTCATTCATTGGATTGTTATGTGTATTAGTACGCCTGCATTCTCATTCAATATAAATGGTCAGGTTGCTGGGTTCATTAATCCTTCTAGAGGAATTAGACAGGGTGACCCCTTGTCTCCTTACCTCTTTACTATTTTGTCTAAAGCCCTTTCGAATCTTATTAAACAAGCACAAAATTATTCTCTTTTCCATGGTCTGAAAATTTGTTGTGGGTGTCCTGTTGTTACTCATCTCTTTTTTGCAGACGACTCGATTCTTTTTTGTTCAGCAACTCCTGCCCAAGCTCGCACTGTGAAACAACCTTTGGATCGATATTGCGCTACTTCAGGGCAACTCGTGAGTATTGATAAGTGCTTTGTGCTTTTTAGTAAGAATACCCCTCCCCTTTTTAAAAAAGAAATTTGTTCTATTTTGGATGGCCTTTCTGATAAACCTTGTGCTAGATATTTGGGTCTACCTATGCTTATTGGTAGATCAAAAAGAGAGGTATTTCATTTTGTGAGAGAATGTGTTTTTAAGAGAGTTTTGGGGTGGCAAAACAGATTTCTTTCTCCTGCGGGTCGTGAGGTGCTTATTAGAGCGGTCATTAATGCTATGCCAACCTTTGTGATGTCGTGTTTTAAAATTCCGATCAGTATTTGTAAGAGATTTGTCAGTTAACGGCTCAATTTTGGTGGGGTAGGTCTAAGGAAGGGAAGGGGGTATGCATTGGGTGGCTTGGGACAGTTTGGTCAAAGCTAAAGAGATGTGGGGTTTGGGATTTCAAGATCTCCCTTTGTTTAATGATGCTATGTTGGCTAAGCAATTGTGGAGAATTGATGAGTAAAAATTTGAAAGCGAAATATTTTCCTAAGGGGGGCCTTTTAACAATTAAGCCTAAACCCAGTGATTCCTGGCTTTAGAAAAGCTGGATTAAGGCTATTGATGCTTTGGGAATTCGGTATAAAGTGGGGGATGGTAAGTCTATCAATATTTGTGGACCCTAAACCTCCAACGTTTAAACCAACTCTATCAGGAAAAATGGACTTATCGGGTATGGGAGTGAGTGAGTTACTTAGTGAGGATGGTCTTGAGTGGAATAGGCAGCTTGTTCTGGAAGCTTTTAGTGTTAATAATGCTAATGTTATTTTTCAAATTCCTATTAATCAAGAGAAGTGCAGGGATATTTTAGTATGGTATTGGGAAAAAAAAGGGATCTATTCAGTGAAATCAGCTTATCAAAAGTTGAGGCAAATTAAAGAGGAAAAAAGGGATTGCCCTGAATCTAGCAGTGGCTCAGTTGGGTGTGGAAAAATATGGAAGAAGCTTTGGAAATTAAATATGAAAGGGAAGCTTAAACATTTCATTTGGAGGTGCATTATTCGGATTATTCCAACAGCGGATATACTTATTCATAGAGGTGTTGACATTGATCCTATTTGTCAAATTTGTGGACTTGGTAGAGAAACAATTGAACATGTTCTTTTTCAGTGCGTTCGATCTCAGAAAATCTGGAAATTAGCTCCGGTGGAATGGTTCGGTACTCTTGAACCTAGTTTTGAATTTGGGGGATGGTGGCAAGATATCTCTTGTATTTCCAAAGATGGGTTGGGGCTTGAACGGATGCAGGTTTCTATTTTTATCCTTTGGAGGATTTGGAAGTCTCGGAATTGCTGGATTTTTCAGAAACAAGAACTGTTGCATGAGATGGAGATGGTCAAGGGTGCCATTTGTGAATGGCAGGAATTTGTTGGAATTAATGGTAGGAAGCAAAGTGTGGACTTTGCTGGAGATGTTGATGTGTTGAAGAAGATTCATAGCTTTAGTTTGGATACAGTGGTAGGATCATTCGTTGTGATCAGTGCGGTTGTTTCGACTAAGGATGGGGCTGGTTTTGGAGGCTGGATGGTAGATGAAGCTGGCGTGATTCGATTGGCTTGGGCTGGAACTAGGGATCCCTCACTGGATTCAGTGGTTGTTGGTTTGCTTGGAATTCGCCATGCACAATTAAAAGCTTTTGAGCAGGGAGTCAAGAATATAAGAATTGGGATAGATGATGAGGATATGGTTTCAAGGCTAAACTCTAAACAAATTGAAGATTGGAGTCCCTCTACTATAGCCAAAGACATCTTGCTATTTTGTTATCTTTTTGACTCTTGTGTTTTTGAAGTGTCTACTTTGTCTAGAAGTTTTCAATGTTGTAAATTGGCCATGTTGGCTATTGGTTCGGAAACCAATTTGAATTGGCTTTGCCAATTCCCCCCTTGGTTAGGAAATTAACTAGGGTTGTCCTTAGCAAGTTTGCTACGATACTTTTCAAGTTTGTAAGTTTCATTTGGATTGAGTTTATATATAAAAGTCTATCGTTTAAAAAAAAGAAATGAGAAGTTATCAAAAGTCCTCCCTCATGGCACAATGTACGTGATAACTTTTTAGGTAGAGTTGTCAAATAGGCTGGGCCGGCCAAACCCGGTGCCTACCCATCGGACCAGAGGAGAATATCGAGTTGGATTGGGTTGTACCAAATAGTGATTGGACCGCTATTTTTGGAGCCCAACCCGGCCCCAGTCCATGAAAATTATACTTTTTTTAATAAGTTGGGAGTATTAGTTGGAGGGAACGGGATAAATTTCAAAGAAACTGAAAGGTACAAGGTTCGAACCCTGGTTAACACCCTTATAAAGGGTGAGTGATACCAATTGAGCTACAAGCTAGTGGTATTCCTCAGTCCATGAAAATTATATACATAAAATATCTGACCGATCGGGTTGGCTTGGTATTTTTGGGACGAATGAACCCGGTTCATTTTGGGCATCAAAAAATGAAATATGGCCCGATCTTTTTATTGTACCGGTCGGGTCGAGCTTATTTTGACAACTCTACTTTTAGGGAGTAATGGAGAAGTAAAATGGCCAATGATTCCCCTATTTTTCTCCGTTGTATTATCTTCATTTGTTATTTTCTCATTGCTTTTTTTTCTTAAGAAAAGTTACAATATAACTTAAATTAGTTCAACAAATTCGGCTTATTTATAAAACTATTTATTTATTTGAAAATTTACAAATTATATCACATAAAATATTTTGTTGAAATTGGAGTTGGGTTGAACCCTCCAAAATAGGTAGGTGAGGACATTTGCACTATTTGTCAAATTTAGGGAAGATTGCAAAATTAGTCCTGTATTTATAGGAATGTGCAAATTTAGTCCCTTAACATTTGAAGTTGCAATTTTAGTCCCATGACCTTTTTGCCCCATAGCAAAAATAACAATATTAATCCTATAAACTTTAGTATTTGACAATTTTATTCTTATACGTTTTAGTTGTGGTAATTTCAATCCTATTAGTCAAAAAAATCAAATTTTGTCAAATTTGTACGTACCTTTGTATTTCTATAATTAGGAAATTTGCACCAACCTAAAACTTATGAGATTAGGATTGCACAAATCCAAAACTTACGGGACAAAAATTGGAAAAAAAAGCAAAAAATACAAGAATAAAATTGTAATTTCAAAAGTTACAGGACTAATGCATCTTTAGTTGTTTTTGTTGCACTGTTTTACGATAATAAGACATAGTTGAATATAATGTACTACATATTTAGTTATTCTACACTGCATAAATAGTTTCTATATAATGCATAGTTAGTTATGAAAATGAGATGTTACTTTTGGAAATTATGAAAATGGGATGTTACATAATGTACTGCATATTTAGTTATTCCACACTGCATAGATAGTTTCTATATAATGCATAGTTAGTTGATTTTGCTGCATAGTTTATGACGCATTGCATAGTTGGGTATATGCACTGTATTTTTAATTTTTAACACTGTATAAATACCTTCTAGATAATGTATAGTTAGTTGATGTTTGCTGCATGGTTTCAAATATGCAATATCTTATAGTAATTTATGCAGTGTTTCTTCACAATTTTTTTTCTTTGTAAAATATGCTAAAAATCGTGAATGGCGTATAGGAAGATAAATTTCTTGTGTTGCGTTAATGGAGGAACTAAGAGAGAGAGAGAGGGAAGGGGATGAACACGTGAATTTGAGATTGTATGAGAGAGAAATGGATTTAATTCTAACCTCCTTCCATTTTTGTAACTACCTTGTTATGTTATTTTACTCTATTACCCTTATATTGATTAAATTAATGTTTTAATATATTTTTTATCCATTAAATCATATTCATTGATTAATAGTGGGGGATGGTTGAGATTAGTCCATTGTGTCTCACCTAGAGTCATGGTCTCACATGATCCTCCCCATATATATATAAGATTTGGTTCAAATGAGACCACCCACCTTAGGTGAGACAGTGTTGACTAATCATGTCCATTTATTTAAATTTTTTAAAGGCTGGGATTTAACTGAATTTTCAGTATTTTTTATTTATTTTAAGTTCGAATAAGGATAGATTAGTCATTTGCAGTAAATATGATTAACTTCAATTGATAACACAACATTTTACAATTACTTCAATTGAGGAGATAAACTTTTAATTAAATAAAAAATATTTAAACGTCATTATAATATCACCATTGACATGAGGAATGCGGCATACTTATATGCAAATTCAATTCCTCCTCGTAGCTCATCTACAAAAATGTAAATAAAAAGAGAGATCATCCACCAACGATTTACTTCATATCAAACAAGAATTCAGATATATACTACTCTTACATTTTTGCCACAGCCCCTTTAATTTGCATAATAATAACTTTTGGCTCAGCCCCTTTAACTTGCCCAATAATATCCTGAGATTTTCAAGCTAATTGTTAATCTCACAGCTAACTGATAGGTGTTGGAATTTGGTCTTTGAAAAATAGGTGTTGACCCGATTTTGACCAAATAATTAAGTGGTTTCCATTAGTGAAAAATGGAATTAAATTATTTGTAAATTCTACTAAGAGAGTAGATGAGAATAGCATTTGGAATTTCTCAAAACCAATTCCGGGTGAATGAGAAATTAATGCTAGAAGTTAGCCACTTAACACAAGTAAATAGTATGGAAAATGAAAAATGTGGGGAAGGAGAAATGTTCCATCCCACATGGGAAAAGGAGGCAAAGTTTGCATATATAATATATCCCAAGTTGGACTTATGGGTTTGGGCCCTTGGGGGCACCCAAGTTTTTAAAGGGGTGAGGACCTACATGCTTGTGGGTTTGGTTCAAAGCACACACACACGCGCCGCCACCCGCTGGCCGGCCCGGCCCGGCCTGGGTCTGGGCCATGGGCCTGGGCTTGAGCATCAAGGCCCTTATTCTTTTTGGACAAAAAACCTTTAAAATAAATAATGAATTAATTTTTTAATTAATTAATTAACGGATTCCAACTGGGAAGTGTTCGCACCCGAGCACGGGCGAACGCACAGGTTGTGTAATGCCTATATATTTCAATCCCCTGCAGATGAAAACGGACACGAAAAACACAGATAATAATCGAGTCATTTGCATCATCAAGCATATTGACATTTCTTCCTTCAAAAGCTTGAAAGTTTTATACATTTTGTTGTTCGATGTGTTCGGGGTTGCAAGTGCTGTAAACCTGAAATCGAAATAGTCGTTGTATCTTAGAGACGAACGCCGGAACCGTTAGCACTTTGTATACGGGGCGTCTTTTGTTTTATGGAGACTGAATCGAATTCAGGCCTCGACTAGCCATATCATTCCAAACACTCAGCCATTTCCGAAACAGAAACCTTCTAAATTTTACCCAACAATCGCAGGACGAAAGCTTCGTTTCTGTTCAAGACGATGGCTTCAATCTCGTTCACACCAATGGTTGTTGATCCTGCTCACATCGAAAAGCCGCCCAAGTTCTCCAGCATCGACTTCAAACGCTGGCAACAGATGATGATGATCTACCTTACCACCTTGGGGCTGTCTCATTTTCTGAAGGAGGACCCCCTACAATTGGCGATGAAGAAATCGACAACAACCGGAGAATCACTGTGGATGCTTGGTATAACAGCGATTTTCTGTGTCGCAATTATGTTTTGAATGGGCTAGACGACACATTCTATAACGTCTATAGCACGATCAAAACGTCCAAAGAATTGTAGGATTCTTTGGAGAAGAAGTACAAGACGGAAGATGTCGGCACAAAGAAATTTGTTATCGGCAAATTTCTCAAGTACAAGATTGTTAACACCAAAACGGTGATCAGCCAAGTTCAGGAGATTCAAATCATACTTCACGACTCAGTTTTTGAAGGGATGATTTTGAATGAATCTTTTCAAGTGGCTACAATAATCGAGAAATTGCCGCCATTGTGGAAGGATTTCAAAAATTACCTCAAACACAAGCGAAAAGAGATGGGGCTTGAGAATCTGATTGTTCGGCTTCGATTTGAAGAAGACAACCGAAAATCAGAATTGAAATCCAGTAAGTCTGGAATGGAGGCCAAGGCCAATCTTGCTGAATCGAGCACTAGCAAGAAACGCAAGTACTCCGGGAAAGAAAAGGGAAAGGCCAAAAATTTCAAGTAGAAGTGCTACAACTGTGGCAAACTGAACCACAGGGCTAAGGATTGCCGACACCCGAAAAAGGACAATCAAGGTGGCAACCAACAAGTCAATGTGATAGAGGACAAGTCGATTGCAATCGACATATCGTAGCTCGATCTCACCGCCGTTGTGTTTGAAGCCAATATGGTGGATAACCCAAGGGAGTAGTGGATAGATATAGGGGCTACTCGTCACATTTGTGCTGATAAGGAGATGTTCTCCTCCTACACCCCGATAAATGGAAGGAAGCTTTTCATGGGAAACTCTTCGACTTCCAACATCATTGGGCTTGGCAAGGTTTTGCTCAAGATGACTTCCGAAAAGGAGCTTTTGCTCAAGATGACTTCCGAAAAGGAGCTTACGCTTGTAGATGTGCTGCATGTCTCAGACATCCGCAAGAATTTGGTTTCCGATCCTTTGCTTAGTAAGGCCGGGTTTAGACTAGTGTTTGAGTCCGACAAGTTTGTAATGACCAAGAATAGTCAGTTTCTTTGTAAGGGCTACCTTGATAAGGGCCTTTTTAAGATGTCTGTAATGTCTGTTTTCCGCCAAGAGGCGAAGAATAAAACTATTACTTCTGTTTACTTGTTGGATTGTCTAATTTATGGCATGATAGATTAGGACACGTAAACTTCAACACAATTAAAAAGTTAGTGAATCTGGAATTAATACCTACGTTTAAAACCGATTCACAAGACAAATGCGAAATTTGTGTTGAAGTAAAATTGGCCAAGGCACTGTTTCATTCGGTAACAAGAAGTACCAAACCCTCGAGTTTATTCATATAGATGTGTGTGATTTAAAACTTGTGCAAACTCGAGGTGGGAAAAATTACTTCATAACGTTTATAGACGATTGCACAAGATATTGCTATGTGTATCTTTTGAAAAGCAAATATGAAGCTTTAGTAGCTTTTAAAACTTATAAGAATGAAGTTGAAAATTAGCTTAATTTGAAAATTAAGATGATTCGAAGTGATATAGGCGGAGAGTATGTTGCTCCGTTTGAAGAATTTTGCTCGGAAGCGGTTATAGTTCATCAAACGACTGCTCCCTACTCACCTCAATCAAATGGAATTGAAGAACGCAAAAATCGTACTCGTAAGGAGATGATGAATGCGATGTTGTTAAGTTCTGGCTTACCCCAAAACTTGTGGGGGGAAGCCATACTTTCTGCAAACTACATTCTTAATAAAATCCCACACAAAGGTAAAAACAAAACTCCATATGAGTTATGGAAGGGACGTAAACCATCATATAAATACCTCAAAGTGTGGGGGTGTTTGGCTAAAGTCAAAGTACCTAAGCCAAAACAAGTTAGAATGGGTCTGAAGACGATCGATTGTGTTTTCATTGGATATGCTAACAATAGTAGTGCATATCGCTTTTTAGTGCACAAGTCAGTTATTCCTGATATAAATGAGGGTATGATCATTGAATCGGGGAATATTGTATTCTTCGAGAATATCTTTTCGAATAAAGAACGGAAAGAAGAAAGTTCGAGTAAACGAACTTATAGAACTGCAAGGTTACCTAAAAGTGATGATGAAGAGGAACCAAGACGCAGTAAAAGGACAAAAGTAGCTAAGTCTTTTGGTCCTGATTTTCTAACTTATATGTTAGAAAACGAACCCAGAACTATTCAAGAAGCATTGTCTAGTCCATAAGCTCCTCTTTGGAAAGAAGCTATCAATAATGAGATAGATTCCATCATGCAAAATCACATTTTGGAGTTAGTTGATCTCCCACTGGGTTGCAAACCTTTGGGATGCAAGTGGATCCTTAAAATGAAGTATAAAGCAGATGGATATATAGACAAGTACAAAGCCTGTTTGGTAGCTAAAGGGTTTAGACAAAAGGAGGGATATGATTTTTCGATACATATTCTCCTGTTACGAGGATTACGTCCATTCGTGTTCTCCTTGCTATTGCAGCTTTGCTTAACCTTGAGATACATCAAATGGACGTTAAGACTGCCTTCTTGAATGGTGAACTTGAAAAGGATATTTATATGGAACAACCCGAGGGGTATGTTGCACCCGATCAAGAGCGAAAGGTGTGTAAACTTGTTAAGTCACTTTATGGACTAAAACAAGCACCTAAGCAATGGCATGAAAAGTTTGACATGACTATGAAGTCAAACGGTTTCAAGATCAACGAATGTGACAAGTGTGTCTACATTAAAGGTACTACAAATGATTACGTCATAGTATGCCTTTATGTAGATGATATGTTGATTATGGGTAGTAGTCATGATTTAATCGTGAATACTAAGAACATGTTAAAGAAAAACTTTGACATGAAGGATATGGGATTATCTGATGTTATATTAGGGACTAAAATCTCTAGAACTTCAGATGGAATTGTCTTGTCACAATCCCATTATGTCGAAAGCATACTAAGAAAGTTTAATACTTTTGATAGTCCTCCGGCTAAGACACCTGTAGATCTAAGTCTACACTTGGCCAAGAATAGAGGCGAACCAGTTTCTCAGTTGGAATATGCAAGGGTAATTGGCAGTCTGATGTACTTAACGAATTGTACACGTCCAGACATTGCATATTCAGTGAGTAAACTAAGTAGGTTCACAAGTAACCCAAGTACGGATCACTGGAAAGCCGTGACAAGGGTATTTTGATATTTAAAGTATACCATGAACTATGGAATATTTTATACGAGATATCCAGCAGTATTAGAAGGATACTGTGATGCCAACTGGATATCAGACACAAATGACTCCAAGTCCATAAGTGGATATGTTTTCACAATAGGTGGAGGAGCAGTGTCGTGGAAGTCTTCTAAGCAGACGTGCATAGCTCGATCCACTATGGAATCCGAGTTCATTGTTTTAGATAAAGCTGGTGTAGAAGCAGAATGGCTTAGAAACTACTTAGAGGATATTCCTTGTTGTGATAAACCGGTGTCTACTGTTTTGATACACTGTAATAATCAATCAACAATTGGAAGGGCACAAAGTAGTATGTATAATGGTAAGTCTAGATATATACGTCGAAAACACAATACCATTAGACAGTTGATTTCGAATGGGGTTATTTCGGTTGACTACGTGAAGTCAAAGAAAAACCTTGCGGATCCGCTTACAAAAGGCATAAATCGAGATCAATTGTATAAACTGTTAAGGGGAATGGCTTTAAAATCCACAACTTAAAGAATGTTCATAGTGGTAACCTAACCTTGTGAATTGGAGATCCCAAGACCTTGGTTCAATAGGACAACTAAGTTATGAATGTTCAGTTGAACACTTGGAAAATGTGTTAGCTCATTCTCGAAACATCCAAGTTAATGAAAACCTGATGAATGTGGTGAGGTTAAGTTTAAGACTTTTGATGATTCCTATATCGAAAGGTGGAGTATGGCAAAATACTCTGCAATAGGAGATCACCTATATAAGCGAGAAGTAATGGCCACTTCAAAGAAACGTTTATGAATCTAAGATATGGTCCAGGGACGAAATAGACACAACATGAGAACAACAAGTGTTAGAGTTGTTATTATGTAAGTACGGTTGTCTCGGTTTACACAAACGGTTGAGTAGTTCAAGACATCACGTCACTAAGCAGCCAGTAAATCCGATAGTATTTTACTAAGGAAGGTTCAAAGCCACAAGCTACCTATCCTAATGCAATAACAGTTCGCCGAGACTTTCAAGCAAATCTGCATATACGCATGCATTAATTTCATTCATGCGGGGGATTGTTGGAATTTGGTCTTTGAAAAATGGGTGTTTGTTCCAAAACTTATTTTGGTTCATACAACTGCAAGTGTACAGTGTAGTTTATAGGATAATGGCAAGCAATGTTGTATTCCTCAGGGATTGAATCTCAAAACACTTAGGCTATAATAACATCGTATTCCAATTTTATTGAAGTGACCGAAAACCAAGTATTTCATTTACTAAAATCGAAAGTAAAGAAAAATAAATAAAATATTTTTTGAACCCCACAAGTATTTTCAGCATATTTAGGAGCAACCTTAGGCACATAATCTCAACATGATTCTTCAATATTAAATGCGAATAAAGTTTTAAAAACCAATTCATGCAATTCTATGGATTCAAATTTCTAAAGTCATTTACTCCCTTGGTCAGGTGGTGCGTAAACAGTTGATTAATAACAATTGTAGTCTGGTCAGAACGTTACAATTCTTACTAACTCCAAAAGGATTTGTGAATTGAATGATTCCCCACAAACACGCCTATCACACATGTTTCATGTCCGAATTCGATATCCGTCTTTGTTAGAGCTCATCGTCCAAAATTTCGCAATAACAAATATGACATGCTAATTATTGATCAGATAAAAAGCAATTATTAATAAGCACTCGAATTCATAAAATAGAATGCATGAAGCAATTAAGAAAACAAGTAATCATATTTAATACAAATCCACAGTTTCGATTATGTCCCTAAGATCCGAAAAATATGTGTCAAACATTTATTACAAACTCATAGACAAATCTGAATCAATATTATGACATCATATAAGCACAGACAAGAGTTCTTAGACATATAAAGAAAAATCCTTCTTGTCAGGATGGATTCTCCCTCCAAACCTTCGAAGCTCTTGTGCTCCCTAGATGTGAAAGCCTTGTGGTGTTCTTCACGACCTAGCCTTTTGCTCTCAGAAGCTCTTCGATTCCTTTGTTCTTGTGTTATTTGATGTGTTTTTGATGTATGGAGTTGTATATTTTCGTGCAAGACTTGGTCCCGTTTTATAGATGCTTGGAGAGATCACTTGTAGAGTTGGAACGGGAAACAAACTCTAAAAAACGCGCTGAAACAAACTCCCACACGGTCAGGCCGTGTGGTACCACACGGGCGTGTGGCTTTGGGCTGAGCCCTTTGTCGCACGGGCAAGCATTTCACACGGACAGCTGGTGCGGGTCATCCCAGTTCCACACGGCCATGTGACCTCACATGGTCCGGCCGTGTGGACCTGCTCCGTCCTCTGGTTTCTTCCTTTCTTCACATAACCGTGTGAATTTCACACCACCACCTCACACGACCGTGTGAGGCTACACGGTCCGGCCGTGTGGCTTGCTTTTATTCCCTTTTTCCATCGTTTTGATCTTCTCTTTGCATTCGGAAATCGTATCCGGGCATCCCAATTGACATTTCTTCATTTTAAGCTCTGTTTCCTGCAAGAATTACAAGAATACGCAGTATCATGCTCTTTAAAGTAAACCAAGTAAAAACATAGTAAATATGCGTGTGAATGTATCAATTATATATCAATTTAAGCCCTAAAATGTACTTATATTTTACACACGTCAAAATCCCCCAAACTTAAAGCATTACTCGTCCTCGAGCAAATTTAGAAAAATAATACAAGGGGTAAAATTGAACGAACAGCCAAGAACACTATAAACATCAAATAGCACTCGACTTCATACTCAAGGAAACCATGTAACTCATTATCAACAGGTCGTTATTCATAAACTCGGCATCATTAATACTCTTTCAGGTACTTAACATCGCGACTCACAAGTAAATAGTGTATCACTCTAGTCTCAAAAGTGTATGGTAAGTGCTTGCACTCAAATTCAATTCAGTGAAAGTAGAACTACCATAGGCTTGCAAATCGTCTAACATTTCGACCACTTTTGTGTGCACAATCTAAGAATCAAAAATGACTTTTTATTTGGTTGTAATGTAGGCTCTTTGATAAGGGTAGGGAGATTTGGATTAAGTGACTTGACTTGAGCAAATGGAATTTAAGCTTACAGACTTGCAATTCACTAACCCAATTTCAACATAATATCAGGGTTTTTTTTCAACTCAATTCCACCCTAATTTCTCTTTTTTCATTCTTAGCCCTTTTTTCTTTTTCTTTAGCCTCAAGCTCTCATTTTTTTTTACAATTTTCAGAATTTCTTTTTGTTTTGCTCGATTTTCTCTATTTTCTTTTAAGAGATTTTCTTTTTTTTTTCGAGCATCATGTATTTTTTTTCATTTACCCAGATACTGCTCATCCCTTTTTCTTTTGCCAACATCCTCTCTTTTTTTCATAATTTTTTTACCACATCTCCCCCAAACTTATTTATTTTCTATAAGCTCAAGAATTTGTAGGGATAAAAACATGTAAATTTTAAAAATTAATGTGGCTCAGAATAAAAGTTTAGGCTCAAAATTGGCTAACTAAGGAATCATGAGTTCATATGTAGGCCTTTTAGGCTAAGTGGGCTTAAACAAAGATGGTCTTAGATTATTTTCAAAATTGCACAGACACATGGCTTCAATGAAGATACCAGAGCAAGTTATAGAGTTCTATCAATCATGAATGACACACTCAAGAAAAAAATAAGTCTGCATAATATAAAGCAGTTTAAGGCACAAAAGCTCACAGACTTATTTTTCGCAATATGCTCAAATACCCAATTTTCTTAACACATGCTAAGCAAATGATTAACTTTTCTCCTAACAATTTATCACATTATTCCCTCAAGTATATTATCCCATGCTATAAAATATTCATGGTAAAATCATATGGGAGTTGCGCATAAGAACTTTATTAAAACCACACAACAAAAGCAATTAAACGTGCTAAAGCGGTAAACGTGCTAAAACAAAAATAACTTAAAATCGAAAAATTAAAACAAAAAATTGATTTTTTTTTTTTTGAAAATTATCATGCAAAGTGCTCTACATGCAGTCCTAAATGCAATGCAAAATGCAACAATACTAAATTATGCATTCTTGACAACCCCCCCAAACTTAAAATATGCTTCGTCCCGAACATATGAGAAAATTATCAAAAGAAAAGAGGAATGCATAATAAGTACTTATATGGATAGTTCCGATGAAGGCGGGAGCTCGTCCGTCAATTCGGAAACTGGAGGAGCAGATCGTACGGTCGGGTCTTGTGCGTCCACATGCCCGTGTGCGTCTTTTTTTCTTCGTTTTTTTTTCAAATTTTTTTTCCATTTTTTTACCCCCGGGGTTTGTCGCGACGTTCTTGGGTTGCCTCCCACAAAGCGCTAAGTTTTTCGTCTTCAGCCAGACTCAGATTTCTAACATCACTTTCGTTGAACCGTGTCGATTGAGATTCTTGAGCCCTCATATTCTGTACCATCCATCAGACGAATGCCATTGCTCTGTTTTCTAGGATTAAGTATCGCATGAGAATTTGCCCTATTGATATTGGCCTCCCACTGCAGTTGCGGTTTGGGCTTCTTGTATCTCCAACGATTCCAATCTCACATTCAACAAAAACGATATTAGAAACGAAGAAGAGAAAAAAAATCGAAAAAAGAAAGAAAAAAAATATTTATAAAAAATATGCTTCAATTAAGATTGGACTACTTATTACTTATTCTAAGTTTAATCTAATCAATCCCCGGCAACGGCGCCAAAAACTTGTTCGCAAAAATTATTTTGGTTCATATAACTGCAAGTGTACAGTGTAGTTTATAGGATAATGGCACGCAAGGTCGTATTCCTCAGGGATTGAATCTCGAAACACTTAGGCTATAATAACATCGTATTCCAATTTTATTGAAGCGAACGTAAATCAAGTATTTTATTTACTAAAAATCAAAAATAAAGAAAAAATAAATAAAATAAATTTGTGAACCCAACAAGTATTTTCAACATCTTTAGGAAAAACCTTAAGCACATAATCATTATGAAACTTAAGTAAATTGAAGTTACTAGTTTGTGAATCATTATGCATACACTTCTAATTTCTTTTTAAATTGTTTTTAGATTGAGGAAGCTATCTTTTTTGGTGAATGGTTACTAATACTTCACTTTCTAAAGCAAGATGGTTCTTAATCTTTTTTTCTGTTGTGTCTGCATCTTTTGTGATCCCACAATAGTAACAAAAATAGCAAGTAAATACAACGGCTATTGCAGGTCACCCAAATGATCAACAAAATCAAAAAAACTAGCAAGAATTAATGTGCACAGAATAGTGAGAATAAAGCAAGCCAAATTAAAGCTTGACTGCATAAAAACAGCAGTGAAGGAACATTTAGTTGTTGAATATAGATTTCAAGACTTATAACTTAAGATCACGTCAAAAAACTGGCGATCCAACCTTCAAAATATTCTCAATAGAAGGCAAGCTGACATGCCTCACCTCAGATCCTCGCTCAAACAATGAAATTCTCTTGAGGGCATCAAACTTTGGCTTGAAATTAATTCCATTGTCTTGGGAATATATTTCCATACTTTTCAGGACTTCAGTATTCCGCAAAAGAATATCTTACCAAGTTAAATTTGTGCTTTGTACACCTCATTTGATTAATTCTTATAGTTCTTAGATGTGATAATAGGCATATAAGCACTTATTTAGGCTCCATCCAGTAATTCATATCCACATTACCCACATCAACCTGATGACAACAACAAAGAAGCTACAGCGGAAAGAACAAGAGAAAAAGCTAAAGACATTTTTATTGCATCAACAAATACAATAAGGACTTCAAGATTAACAACAATTTCAAGGAATTTTATGAGAAAACGCCAATCAGTATCCAATTTGAGCTCGAGTTTGGTCAAATTATCAAACTTTACAACTGAACCACAGACTGTTATGCCAAGAAACTGCATAGGAACCTGTTTTGAAACCACGGACAGATAGTATAAGAACAAAGGTGGCTAAAATTGACAAGAGGAACTCCAAATGACTAAACAGTAGTACTAAAGAATATACAGAATTAGATGATGAAAGATTGATTGCATACCTTATGAGAACTTGATAATTTTAGGCACTTGACATTACCGAGACAATCCAGAAATTTTACTACAGAGGGATGATTGTATTCATCTCCTACCAATGATAATGAAGGAATGTCCACAGATATCTGCTTCAATTAAGGAGGGCATCGGTGAAATTAAGAAATGCTCGTAGGTACAACCATATACCTGAAGATATCTAAGTGCGGGAGCATTTATATTCACCTTAAAGTCAAAGTTATGAAATACAGCACTATCAAACGGAAAATCGACCGTAAGCCTTTTTAATGTGGGTGAAGATATATTAAAGCAATCCAATTTTCATCGATGATATAGATATCATCGATGATCAACTCCTCAAGCACTGGACAACCAGAAAGCAAGCGAGGAAGGGCTTCATCAACCAGATATTCAACATAATAAAGATGAAGCTTCTTGAGGCTAGGTAATGATACAATGCCACTAGAGGAAAGCTCTCTGCAATTATCAAGCCTCAAATCGACAAGGGCTTTGCAGTTGAACAGACATCGAGGCAACCTATTCGCAAATTCAATACCAATATTTTGGACATTCTCAAGTTGATATTTGGTGGAGTATATGTCGGAGAGGCGAAAGGTAGTCATGCTTTTCACTTTATGTAGCAGCATAACCCTGTGGATGATGTCTGAATGTTCATATTTTATTTCTCTTGAGAAATTTTTGCTTTCAAAATCTAACTTGAGGACATAAGTCTAAAGAAACCTTCATTTTCTAGCTAGAATGTTTGTTGCCACAGAGAACTTAGTTGGGAGAAAAGAGAGAATGTGACAGATGATGTCATCTGGCAAGTCACTCAGCCTATCAATTGAGGACGTATTTTGCTCCCCCATCTGAAACTTTGTGCCTTGATTCTATTGTTCTCTCCATAACAGAATGGAAAATCATGTTAAAATAAAGTAATTTGGAATCTTGACTCTTGGGATCAAGCGTTGAAAAATGGAGTCAAATATTGAAGCTTGGAAGATGAAGTCAAGACCTTGAAAGTTGAATAAAGTCTTGAAAATTAAAAAGTACAATTAATATTTTTGACTACCCCTTTGTATTTCAATATCTCTAGAATAGTCTGTTACATTGTATAAATAGGAGGCATGTTGTGGTTGAAAGAACAAGAGAGAAGTAAGTAAAATCCAATTATAAAACCAAGAGTGTGCTGTAGCAACTCTAGTAAAATTCAATCAATAAAATCATATTTTTTAAACCTATCATAGCTTCCGCACCCAACAAATCAAAGGGGTTTTTGGTTCACAAATGGATTTTTCCAAAAAATCTTAATTGTCGATCCTTTAAACAACATCGTGCGTAATTTAACCATAGCATTCATTCAATCGGAGAGAAAAAAAGGTTAATTTAGCAAAGGGAGAAAACCGCGGAAATTACCAGCCAATAATGAGAATTAGGGGAAATTGCAAAATTAGTCATTTATTTATTTAGGTGTTGCAAAATTAGTCCTATAACTTCTAAAGTTGCAATTTTAGTCCTGTGACAATTTTGTCCCTCAATAAAAATAATAATTTTAATCCTATAATTTTTAGAATTTTACAAATTTTATTTTTATACGTTTTAGTTGTGGTTCAATCCTATTAGTTAAAAAACCCAATTTTGCCAAATTTGTACGTACTTTTTGTATTTCCATAATTAGGAAATAATACATGTAGAACTCGTATCTCGAATTTTGATCTGCATTCATAATTCTGGTTTTTTTTCTCATTATGCAACATATGGTATTATATTCAACTCATAAGTAGAGTCATCAATTAAGCCCGGCCTCCACCGACCCCTTGATATTTTTACCGGGCTGGGCTTTAATATCCTAGGCCTAAAAAATATCGGGCCTCAAAAGCCCGGCCCAAGTGGACCGGCCTAGCACTTTTAGTGTATTTTCATTGGTCGGGCTGGTCTGGCCTCCCCAAATTGGCAGCCCGGTCACTGTTTGGCCCGGTCCGATTTTTTCGAAAAGCCCAGTGGGCCGGGCTGGCTCGGCCCGGGGCTTTTGAGATTTTTACTCATAAGTAATAAAACATAGGCTCTAATATCATTTTCTACATAATCTTAGATAAATCAAATATTTGGCTACAAGGGCGTTTTAGGAATAAGTAAAATATTAAAATAGTACTTAGGACCAAATTTGCATGGACTTAAAATTTATAGAATCAAAATTGTACAAATTCAAAAGTTAATGGACCAAAATTACAAAAATAACAAAATATATAGGACTAAAATTGCAATTTAAAAAATTACAGGACTAATATTGCAAAACTTCTATAGATATAGGACTGGTTTTGCATTTTCCCCCTGAGAATTAGTACCTTTCTCGCTGCTTAATTTCTCCTCTGACACACACTCTGACTTCTAGGGTTAATTTGTGGGGATGATGAGAATTCCAGATGTAAATGGATCTCTGTTCCCAAATATAATTATTTATTGTTTTAATCTTCAAAAATTAATTAAAAATATTTTTTATATTTATATTCACTTAGTTCACTTTTTTATCAGCCGTCTGCATAATCCCATTTATTTCCCTACTTATCCGTTCAGTACTATAACGCTGAGGTAGTATAATTGTAGTAAAATTATTTAATCGTAATATGAAATATAGTTAAATACTATTTTTAATCATTATTCAAAATCATTAAACTAATTTATTGTATAAAGCTAAATCGACTTTCATTCCCAAATTTAATTATTTTAATATTCTACTCATGAACAATTATTTAAAAGATTTTATCTCATAATTTATATTTAATATATTAATGATTGTAATAACATTTTTAAATAGAATTTAGCTAAATAGATTGTTTATTACAAGTTATTTCAATCGCAATATGATAACTAAGTTAAATGATCCAGAATGGCAATGGAGAATGTATAATATAGTAGTTC